>JAVYJV010000082.1:0-269852 GCA_034509755.1 Anisodus tanguticus
AAGATTTAGAAATTTGAATTTTATTAAAAAAAATCATTTGGTAGTTGAATAGATAAATTTGAATTCTAAACATATTTATTTAGTTTGATTAAATAATTTTTCTGATAAATTTTTTATTAAATAATCTTTTTTTTTGATTCAAAAATATTTGTTGTTGTAAACGGATTATTTAGAGAATAATTTTAATAGTAATCTCAAAGTTTTATTAAACTAATTTATCTTTTTTTTTTTTAGGCTGCTAATGAGTCAAAAGACTATATTAAATAATGATCTAGACGATGATGAGCCAACTCTATCAGATTTGAATTTAAATGAATTAAATAGTGTGCAATGTTATTTTTCAAGTATTGAAAATAAAGAGAATAAAGTCCAATTAAAAAAAAAAATTGTGTCAAAACAAAGTAAAAGCAAATCAAAAGGTTTTGATTGGGCGGTTTGGAAAGGCAATACTAAGATAAATTTACTTAATAAATCAGTACAAAAGGCGGATGATTTAAAAAAAATGAAAAATGCAGATTTAATTAAAGAAGAAAATAAAGAATTAGGTAATACAGATTTTGTGGACGATAGATTGGAAATTTCTTCACAATTAGCTGAATCATCTAGTTTAAAAAACTCAGTATCTTTGAATCTTAAAAAAAATTTTATTAATCAAAGTTTAAATATGGCTACTACAACAAGTGCAGCAGCAATAATATCACAGTCTTTAAATAAATCAACTTGTTCAATTGAAACACAAAATAATTCACAAATTGAAGCTGAAATGAAAAATAATGCAATTTCATCAAATACATTACAAAATTTAAACTTATCTCAAAAAAATGAAGAAAATAAATTGATAAATGAAAAAACAGATGATTTACAGGCAAATTTTATTGATTCAACAAGCCATTTTTTTTCAGAACAAATTAGCAGCTTGAAAAATAAAACTGGCTCAAACACAAAAACGTTAAATGATTCTATAGAGAAAGATGAAAAATTAGATAAAGAAAAAGAGCATATTGAAAAACAGCAATATCAACAACATGAGAATAAATTTAAAATTCATGACTATAATGAAGCAAACGGTAAAAATGAATTAAAAAATTTTTCTTCAGCAACACAAGACATAATTCAATTGAACATCAAGACTAATACAATTTGTAACGAAAACAATAAAACTTTATACAGTGAAAAACTTGGTTTTCATGATTGTTCAAAAACTGAATTCAAAAACGATTACGATAGTGTTTTAGAAAAAAATTCACAAAAAAATATTGTGAAAAATCAAAATATCAACGTAGAAAATTGTGAAACATTTATTGAAAAAAATAAAATAACTGATCAAATTGAATCTAATTTAATACCAACATTAACAAGTTCTCCTCAATCAAAACAAGCTGAAATTTTTTCTTCTACGTCAACTACAGAAAAAACAGTTTTGCAAGCAGAAAAAATAAATTCGGACAACCTGTTGAATCAAAATAATAACAAAGTTTCTGAAACCAACTCAAATTTGTGTTCAAATAATTTATTATCTTCGAGTAAGGTCACACAAAAAGGTGGACCAACAATTTATAAAAACATTTTAAAATTTGCTAAAGGTTTGAATTATTCAAAAAATAATAAAATAAGAGATAGTTTGAATAGAAATACGAAAAATTGCATTGAACAACTTTTACAGCATGAACAATGTAAAACAAACAACAAAACAAAAAATTTTGGTGAAAAAAGTGATGTTAAGATGAAATTCAAAAAAAAAATTTTAGATCAAGATTACAATATTTCTAAATCAATGAAATCGGTTGATTATAAAGATTTAACTTTGATGCAAATATTAGCATTGAAACCTTTGAGATCAGTTAGTAAATTATCTGCAGATTGTATAAATTTATCTAGTAAAAAAAATAATAAAAATAAATTGAATGATCAAGAAAGTACAGATAAAATGGTTTTACCAGAAGAAAGTATAAGATGTAAAGATACAAATGAAGATTGTTTTGAAAAAAATATAATTTATTCAAAAGTAAATAATGAAAATAAGTTTTTCAGCAATCAATTTGAGAAAAATAGTAGTTGTGATTTATCTGAAAAAAATTGTGATAAAAATCATTGTATAGATCATAATGAAGTCAATCATCAATGTAAATCAAATTTTTTTGAAAATGACAAACAAGAATCTAAATGGGTACAATTAGCTGGACATGAGCAATCATTCATTCATTCTCCTAATCCTGGTACTATATTAAAAAAAAATAAACAAAATGAATATTTTGCTTATAAGCATTTAAATGAAACTAAAGATCAAATCATTGAATTTTTACCTAATTTTCATTCAGTTATTAATGATAATAATGATCAGTTTATTGAGTTACAAGACTTGTTATCTTTATTTGAAAATCCATGTTTAATGGACATAAAAATGGGATGTAGAACATTTTTAGAAAATGATGTTTCTAATTCAAAAGCTCGTCCTGACTTATATGAAAAATTAATTAAAATTGATCATAATGCTGCTACTCAAGAAGAACATAAAAATAAAGCTATCACAAAGTTAAGGTAAAAATCATTATAACTTTAAGTAATTTAAATGGAAATAACTTTATTTTTCTTTGTAGATATATGACATTTAGAGAAAATTTAAGCTCTTCATCAACTTTAGGATTTAGAATAGAAGGTTATAAATGTAAATGTAATGGGATGATAAAAGATTTTAAGTATTTAAGAAAAGTTGATGAAGTTAAAAAAGTATTAAAAATATTTTTACCATTAGGTAAAGATTTAAAAACTCAGTTATTAAAAAAACTGAAATTATTGAAAAATAGGTTTAAAAATAGTGACTTTTTTCAAAATCATGAAGTTATTGGTTCTAGTTTACTAATAATTTATGATGAAAAAAAGATTGGTGTTTGGATGATAGATTTTGCAAAAACTGTTAAATTACCTCAAGGAATTAAAATTAATCATGAATCAAATTGGAATTTAGGTAATCATGAAGATGGCTACTTGACTGGTTTAAATAATTTAATATCTATCATAAAAGAAATTGTTTAAATTTCAAAAATTAATTTCTTTTTTCTAAATAAGCTACGAAATTGAACTTTATAATTAAAAACATTTTGTAAATATCACGTTATTTAAAAAATTTTTCTATTTGGTATATTCAAATTATGTTTTATTTTAAGAAGGAGACAAAAAACATCAATTTTTATTCATTTTTTTTATAAAAATAAAAAAAAACCATCTATAAAATTTATTTAAAACTGAAATATTTTTATTGTTGATTGACATATATAAAACCTTGAGATTCAAAAACAATTAAAATGAAAAAAATAATATTTAATCAAATTAAATTCTTTCGTTTGAAATTAAATTTATTTGAAAAGTTTTTATTAAAAGAGAGTAAATTGATACAGTTTTTAAATTTCAGAATAAAAACTAATTATTTTTTTAAACTAAACTTTAAATTAAAAAGATTTTGAATTTTTAAATAAACAAAAACTTTTATAAAATTTGAAAACCTAAACAAATATTTAAAAAAATAATCAAAAGTTTTTTATAAAATTTAAGTTAATTAGTTTGAATTGGTAAAGCTTTACAATTTTTTTCATGAATTTCTATTCTGTTAGAAAAAAATGTTCGATTACATTTTTTACATTTTACCAATTCAGACAAATGATTAAGCCAATTTGTATTTGAGATTGAATTTTGTTTATTTAAGAATTTATCAAAATTGTTTTTTGAAAAATTATCTTCTAAAAAATTATTTTCAATTATTGTTTTATTGGTTCTAATTGGATCATCACTTGATTTATTATAAAAGTTTTCACCATTAGTAAAAAGTTTAGATGATGAAATTGTTTTTTCTGTTTCTTCAATTTTATTTTCTAAATTAATTTTGTTCATATTTAGATTATCAAATACTATTTCATTTTTAATTTTATCAACTGACAAGTTTAATTGATTGTGATTATTTCTTGCATGAAATTTCTCATGTATTTTAAGCTTTGCTTTATTCAAAACACGTTCACACTGAATACATTTTACAAAGTATTTTGAATTTTTATTTTCATTTAAAACTGATAACTCTGAATTCTTTAAACTCATTTCTTTATTTTCTAAACTAATTTTATCTTTTTTTTCTAATTCTTTATTAATTTCAATTGATAAAGGTGAACTAATTAAATTTTTATTTGAATAAAAATTATTTGTCTTAGCTAATGGTTTAGTTTTACGAACTAAAACAATATTTTCATTATCTTTTACATTTTTATCAATTTTTTTACTTTTGCAATAGGCTTGATGTTTTTCTAAACGATGTTCAAAAAAATTACGGTTACATTTAAAACAAGTTTTTAAAATTAATTTAAAATTTTTCCATTGCCATGGTACAATAGAATTAAAATTAGATTCTAACCATTTTTTTTGACTTTCAATTGCTAATTTTTTTTCAAATGAAGATAAGTTTTTCCAATTATTCAAACAATTAGTTTCATGATTTATTATTTGTTCAATATTGAACTCATTGTTGCATAAAAAACATTTAATTTTAACTTGCATCAAATGATCATTTTTTCCATTTACTTTCAATTCATCTGTTGTTTTCGATTGATCAACAGTATCAATTTTTATTTTAAAATCTTTGTTATTCAAATCAACTAACCTTTCTTCTTCAAATTTTTTTTTTTTTGAGTTATCATCTTTTAAGTCTTTTACTTTTAAATTCACAGAATTAGAATTAATTCCTTGAAAATTATTTTCTCTAAAATTATATTCTATGAAATTATTTTCTTCAATTTTCGTATTTTTATTTAAAAATTTTAAACTACTCGTTTTTGACTTACCAAAATCTTCTTCAAATTTCCTTAAAACAATATCTTTATTATCTGTTAATTCTTTCCAATTTATATTTAAAGTTGATGATGAATAATTATTACTAATGAAAGGCAAATTTATATTAGGTGTAGCATTTTTAAGTTTTTTTGTTTTAGGTCTTGTTTCTAACATTTTTATTGAAACCTAATTATTTTTTCTTAATTTTTTCTTTTTTACAATTCTGTCAAAATGAGTGGAAAAAATTAGAAAAAAATCTCTAAACAGAAAAAAGCTGTTTCTAAGTAACTAGTTTCTAAAAAATGTAAATTTTGATGAACTAGAAACATTTTCTTTGCTAATTAATATTTAATACAAAAAAATTTCAACTATTTTTAAAGTCATGGTCATTTACTTGTACATAATAAATCAAAAGTAATAAAAAATGCCAAAATTGATTTTTTCTAAAAAAATTTTTCACTAATTAGAAAATGTTAATTATGTGAAAGAATTTAAAATTTTTGAAAAAAAATCAAATTTTTTGTTTTACAAACTTTTGATACAAGTTAAAAAGTTTTTAATCCTCAATAATTAATCCTTAATATTCAAAAGACGTATTGCGCTTGCTCTATTAAATGTTTTGTGTTGTCATAGATACTGAGCCACAATGCTGCTTGTTAAATAATTTGAAATGTTTATTCTACTTTTCAATAAGAATGGATAGTTTTTCTATGAAAATATTAGTTGCAGGTGATGTTTTGGGAAAGTTTTCCAAATTTTATCAGAGAATAAAAAATGTAAATAGTAAAGCAGGTCCCTTTGATTTTGTATTGTGTTCAGGAAGTTTTTTCTCAATAGATGATCCAGATAGTGAAGATTCTAATTTAGTATATATTGCTAAAGAATATTTTACAGAATGTCAAGTACCAATTTTTGTCTTAGGACCAATTATAGAATCTCAGAAAAAGTTTTATAAACCTATTTTTAGTGATAAATTGAATAATACTAAATTTGAAGATGGTTATGACATTGCTAATGGTGTAACTTATTTAGGAAAGAAAGGAATACATACAACAAAATTAGGATTAAAAATTGTTTATTTAAGTGGTTTTGAGTCTGAAAAATCTACAGATTTTACTTTTAATGAAAAAGATATTAGCGATTTGATTGGTGATGCTAGTTTAAATAGAGTAGATATTTTATTAACAACTAATTATCCATACAATGTAAATAAAAATAGTTTAAGTATCTCTAATGATTATTTAAAAAAACTAAATCAAAATGGATCTGTTTTAATTTCTAAATTATGTAAAAATATATTACCAAGATATCATTTTACATCAAGTGAAGAAAAATTTTTTGAAAGAGAACCATTTAGAAATCATCAGGTTTTACAAGAAAAACCAAAAATAGTTACAAGATTTATTTCTATTGCAAGTGTTGATAACAGTAATAAAGAAAAATGGCTTTATGCTTTTAATATAAAACCAGCAATAAGATTAGAAAATGAGGATTTACTTAAACAACCTGATGATACTACTGATAATCCTTTTAGTAACTTGAACTTTGATAACTTAATCTCTATAAAAAGACAAGAGTCAATGAATAATGGTTCCTTTTTCTTTAATTTAAACTCAAAAGCTAATGTTTCGCAAAACAAGAGACCAGTTTCAGAAGAACAACCAGAAAAACGGATAAAGACATCAGACAACGCTTGTTGGTTTTGTTTATCGAGTCCAGATGTTGAAAAACATTTAATCATTAGTATAGGAGATGATTCTTATCTTGCTTTAGCTAAAGGAGGTTTAATTGATAGACATTTTTTAATTTTACCTATCGGTCATTATAGATCATTAGCAGAAATTGAACATAATCCAGATTTAGTTAAAGTAAAAGATGAAATTGGTAAATTTAAGAACGCTTTGATTGACTGCTTTATAAGCCTTGAGAAAACTCCAGTTTTTTTTGAAAGAAACTTCAAAAGTGGTCATTTACAATTGCAAGTCGTAGCTATTGATAAAGAAAAAGCTGTAAAATTAAGATCAGTATTAGAAAATGAATGCCAAGCTCGAGGCTTAAGCTTGAAAGAAGTTTCATCTAGTAATAAATTTGTAGACCAAATACCTAACAATATACCTTATTTTTATATAGAATTTTTGGGTAAACGTTTTTTTATTGGTATTAAAACAAATAAAGGTTTTCCTATGCAATTTGGAAGAGAGCTATTAGCAAATGAACAGGTCCTTAACTTAGCTTTAAAAGTTGATTGGCGTAATTGTGAGCTTGATAAAGAAGAATCAATCAAATTAGTTGAAAAGTTGAGAGAAGAATTTAAAAACTATGATTTTACTCAATAAATAGTATTTTGATAAATTGATAAAAACTTTTATTTCAACTAACTATATTTTAATTTTATTTACAATTTTAACAAGTTCACAATTTTTCATTTTTACATTTAGAATTTAACTGCATTGAGTATAAGTCATTACCGTATTACCAGTCTTTTTAGTTATTGTCCTACAAGAACCTCCACTTCTATATGAATCTACTTGTTCATTGTTACCAAAAAAGGAACCAAAAAATGAATCTCCACCATGATCAATATTTTCTCTGAAAAAGCTATTAGATCCTCCGCTAAAAAAGTCATCAAATTCATTCTCATTGTCAAAATCTTCAAATAAGTCTTCAATATTTATATGATGATGAGAATGATGATCAAAATGATTATGTTTTTGTCTACTATTTTGAAAGGGGCTACCAAAATCTTTAAACATACTGTCAAAATCATGGAAAAATTCATGCATGTTGAAGCTAAAAGGCCTTTCGTTTCCAAATTCTCCAGTTTCGCCTAAAAAGAAATAAGAATCAAATTTTTAAAACTTGAAGATATAACTTACCTCTATCGTATTTTGTACGTTTATCTTTATCTGAAAGTATTTCATACGCTTCAGCTATTTCTTTGAATTTGTTTTCAGCATCTTTATCTTTATTTTTATCAGGATGATATTTTAAAGCTAATTTCCTGAAAGCTTTTTTGATTTCTTTTTCATTTGCATTCTTTTCTACACCTAATAGTTTATAATAATCTTTACGTGCTAGAATAGTTTTAATTATTAATAGCAAAAAGAATAATAAAAGTATAATATTATTTATCTTGAAACTGAGCATTTTCAGAACTTATATTTATAACATTTTTATGGATTATTGAACTAATTAAATGGTCTGTTGATAAGTTTAACTAAAAAATTATTCTAATACACGTATAATAGAAACGCTACTATCATTTGTTTTTGATTTAAAGCGCTCTTTTTAAATTATGAAAAAATTAAAACTCTTATGCATAGAGATTGCGCATTTTAGTTTAGGTTTAGTCACATGTATTTTAAGTTTATCCTCCTTTAAAAATAATTTTCAATGTAAACATAGACTTAAATTTAAATGTTTTAAGTTAAATTTTAATTTATTCTGATTAAATAAATATTTTTTTTACTTTTGGAATGGAAAATGTAAATAAAGAAACAAATTTAGAAAATCAAAAACTTGATATATCAGAAATTAGAAATACAGTTTTAGGTGAAGGAAAATGGAAAAAAGATTCTATTTTAGTGCCATTCCAATTTGGTGGACATAAATTTAAGACAAAACAAGATCTAATGATTGATAATACTATAGAAAGTTGTACATTCAAAGCAGTTTTTAGTGGTGTTGTTGGATTTGGTATTGGTGCCGTTATTGGACTTTTTGCAGCATCAGTTGGACCTGATATTAATATGACAGGTGAACCTGAAAAATTTAAGCTATCTCAGTATTTAAAAGAAGTTAAAGGTAAAATGTCCTCTCATGGGAAAAGTTTTGCAATAATTGGACTCTTATTTTCTTTAACGGAATGTACAATAGAATCGGTAAATTAAAATTTATCAATAATTAAAACTAACATAATAAAGAAATTTTATTTTAAAGTATCGAGGTAAATCTGATTGGAAAAATGCAACGATGTCAGGAGGTGTTACAGGAGGAATCATTGGTTTCAGAGGTAAATTTAAAAAATTTTCCAAACAAATTTATAATTTAGTCCTTTAATTTTAGCTGGACTTAAACCTGGTTTATTGGGTGCAATTGGATTTGCATCATTTTCAACTTTAATAGAATATTATTTACAAAAAGATTAATTTATTGAACAGAATTTTACATGAATAAATTTATTGAAAAAAAATTTTTACAAAAATTCATTAAAAAAATTTTCTAGTTTTAACAAACTTCTGTATCGATTGTTAAACCATGCCAGTTTTTGATATCATCTTTTAATGCGTTTTGTATTATTCGATGTTGTTGAACTAAAGACTTTCCTTTAAATTCACTTGAAATAACATGTACTTTGTACATATCACCACAACCGTGAGAAATATCAATGACATTTATTTCTTTAGCAATAGGAAGTCGTTCTTTCAATTTATTAATTAACTTTAATTCATTAGCTGTTTTTTCACTAGATAAAGTTCTATTCAAGATAGTAGGTTTGTTATTTTTAAGAAAACTAAATAAGTTCTTGCAGAAATTTGAATTTTTCATCATTTTATTTTAAACACAACTTATTATTAATTTCAACTATTTAAACGATTCACATTTAATATGAACTTCACATTGCGTTAAAACAGCTACAGTGCTATCTTTTATCTTTTGGCTGAGTAAGTAAAATTACAGGGAAATTTAAAACTTTGTTTACAAACTTGAATAAGATTACTTAATAGATAATTTTTAAGGTAAATTATTTGAAATGAATTAAATAATTGATCAAATAATTTTTAATAAGAAATCAAAAAAAAGAATAAGCTTTAACTGTTGTTTCAAATCAATAATAATTTTTTAAAAATTTTTATTTTAAATTTGTTTTTTGGAATTATGTATGAAATTGATATAGATTTATTCATAATCTCATTAATTATTTCATCAGTGATTTATATTTATACGGAAGCCGCAAAAAAAACCCGCTTTTTCTAATTTTTTTATTCATTAAATAGAAACTCTTCCAAGCAGAATTGTAGTAACATCCCACTAAAAGTTGCGTAGTAAGAGTTTGAAAGGGACCGTAAAAAAAAAATCTTAAATAATGAAAAAAATTTTTTTGATTCATTAATTTTCAAAAATATAATTTAAAATTTAAAAATTATTGTGAAAATCAATGATGTTTTAAATAAAATTTAAATCAAATAAAAAGAAAAATTATTTTACTTTTTTAAAAATTTTATTTTAAAAAAAAATGTAATTATTTAACGACCCCTAACTAATATGGTGGAAATTTTTTTTTTTAAAAAAAAAAAAGAAAATTTTTTATTTCGGTTGTGTTGGTTTAGTTGCTTTCTCATTTTCATTTTTTTCATTTATACTAATTTTCTCATTTTGTTTATTTCTAAATTTTACTAAAATTTTTTAAGTAATAAGTATTATGAATAAAGATTTAATCGAATTTTCGTGTTTTATTAATATACATTAAATCGTCTTTTTAAATGTGAGGTAGGATTATTTTATCAACCTTTTCTTTCAATAATTTTTCAAAATTATTTTTAATTTACGAGGTGAATTCAAATACTATTTATTAATTTTATAATGTTTAAGTAAATTATTTTTAATATCCAAAAAGTTTTTGATTATGACAAATCAAACAACAATTAAAAATTTTTATAAATAAAATTTGGTTGTTTTAAATTTTTTTTCATAATGTGACATAAAAAAAGTTATAAAGTTTTTCATCGATTCAATAATAAATTTAATTCATAATTAGTTATAGTTTTATTTACAAGTTTGAATATAATGATAAGTAAATAAAAATAAAAGAAATATTGCTTGTGTAAATTTTAATAATTTAGAACTTGATTGTTTTAAGAGAAAAAACGGCGGCTTTTTGTAAAGCTGAAACAGCATGTTTTTATTCTTAATAATTTTGTGAAAAAAAAAATTTATCAAAACTAATTTTTGTTACTCAAAAAAATAGTTTTTAAAATATTTTTTGAATCTAGTGTAAATTAACATTCTTTGACATTTTATTTTTATCAAAGGTCTGATTAATTCTAAACAAATACACAATTTTACAATTAATTTAGATTGACAATTATAAGATCAAATTTTTTTCTAATAGTTTAATTAATTTTATGACTAAATAAATATTTTGTTTCACTAACTATTTGAAATTATATTAATCTAGTTAGTTTTAAAAATTTTTTCTTTAGTTATTTAATAGTAGTTTAATTTTTAATCAAAATTATTTTGTTTTTTGAAGTTTTAAATTTTGGTTCTTTAGAAAAGCACATATGCAATATAATCTTTTGATCAAACTTATCAAAACCAAAGCTGTTAATTTAATTAAATCAAAGTTTTTAGTAAATTGATTTGAGAACTTCTATTGAGTTTATATTCACTATTAAGAAACAGTTTTCCAGTTAAAGATTAAAGATTTATAAAAAATGCAAAGTGCAGATCCAAATAATTTAAGATCTAATGATGTAGATTCGAATCGTTTTCTTACCACAGAAAATGGAAGTCATTTGACAAATATTAATAGCTTGGCTAATCTAAATAATTTGTCAAACTATAATACATTTAATTATCCGGTCAATCAAGTCAGACAACGTTTAAATTTAAATTGCATAACTACTAATTATAATAATGGTCCAATTTCTTCAAGTTATATTAACCAACCAATAATAGAGAATAATAAATATAATACGTTTTCTCAGGTATTTTGATGTTCGAAATCAATAAAAGCTTAAATTCAGAAATAATTAAGTTTATATATCAATTTTAAGCTAAGTAGTTAGGTATAATTGAGACAGCTTTATTTCAGTATAAATTAATTTAAGTTAGTTCGAATCTTTGTGAAAACACATTTAGTTATTTAAAAGTTACTTAAGTTAATATCGCTTATTATTTCAAAGAATGTAAAATTATTTTAGTATCTAAAATGTCCCTTTAAAATGCTAAGAAGAAAAATTAAAACTTTATTTGCAACTTCTTCGTTTCATAAACTTAAACTTTGTTTTATTTTTCTTTTTTTTTAACGCTAATAATGCTTCTTAAATAAAAGTTTCATTTTTGGAATTTAAAAATAATCTTTACTTAGTTTTTAGTTATATTTGCTATTAATTTTGATGAAAAAGTATTTTTTTCTTTGCTGAATATTATTTTAACAAAAAGCTATAACATTTTGCTTAAAAAATTATCTTTATTTTAAGCATTATATTAAATACTGAACAATGAATAAAGTTAATTTAGTTTTTAAGAATACATCTTTTTAAAAGTTTTTAATTTAACTTGCACTTTGAAAATGCTTTTGATTACGTTTTAATTGCTTGATTAAAAACTTATAAAATGTATTAATAATTTTTCTTTTTTAAATTATTCAGCCTTATGTTAATTCGATGAAACCCAATGTCATAAAAAATTCAAATAACAGGTAGACAAATGAACAAAAATAAACAAATTTCTAAGACACAAAAACTTTTTAAGTCTAACAAAAATATTCAAACCTAATAAAAAACTTATGATGATTTTGCTAATTTTGATTGTTTTTTGAAAATTTTAGTTCAGTACAGTCTCAATTTTATATAGCAAATAGTAGTGCTAACTCACCAACAACAAATATGGCGGGAAAAGGACCGCAAGCACTATTCCTTACTTCTAAAGATGGTCAACAAACAACAATGGTAGTGCAACAGCAGCCAAATTCAGTTTCTGTAGCTGATTGTAATGTGACTACAGCAGTTTTAAATAACTCAAGTATTAATCAAAATTCTGGAGTAGCAACAAATCAACAACAACAAATTGCATTAGTATCAAATACATCAGGAGTAATACCAAATAATATGGTATTGAATATGAATCCTAGTCGATCAGTTGGACCTACATTTGTAAATCCTGTTAATAATCAAGGTCAAAGAACTTTAGGACCTCGAGTCCTTATCAATAATTCAATACGTCTTGCTCCTCAAATGTTACAAAGGTCAACTACTCCAAATGTCATTGGACAGGTAAAAAATTTAATTTATAGTCACCTAAAACTAATGTTTCAAAATTATTTTCAGAATTTATCCCTTCCTAATTATAGAGGGACAATTTTACTCAAAACAGATAATGGTCAATTACAAATTGTAAATGTTGGAGGTTTACCAACATCTTCTCAAAATGTTTTACCGCAAACTTTCAGGTATTCTGTTCCTGTATCTACGACTTCAGCTGCAACAACTGTTCAGCCTCAAACAAGTAATATTCGTCAATTAACTCAACAAATAGTAACTATACCAGCTTCTATGGCTACAAATTTACAGCGTACAGCTTTGATAACTCATCAAACCCAACAAAATCAACCTCATCGATTAACTACTCCTCAACAATTGAATCAACCATTGACTATTCAAACAGCTACAGTAAATTCTCAACCTGCTAATTCAGCTCCTGCACAAATGTCTCCTAACACAGCTAAAAAAAAATGTAAAAATTTCTTGTCTACACTGATAAAATTAGCTAGTGATCAACCTGAAGTTGCAACTAATGTTAAAAATTTAATACAAGGCTTGATAGATGGAAATATTCAGCCTGAAGACTTTACTGTACAATTGCAAAGTGAACTTAATTCTTCTCCCCAACCTTGTTTAGTTCCTTTTTTGAAAAAAAGTTTGCCTTACCTTCGTCATTCATTAATGCTCAGAGAAATGATTATAGAAGGTGTTAGGGCTCCCCCACAAGGATCTATTCAGACACCAATACAACAAATTCAGTTTCAAGGAAGAGCTCCGATTGGAGGAGCTACAGTAAGAATTTTATCTAGTAATGTTGGAAATAATCAAAATTCAGCAACTATAATAACTCCCGTACGAGCACCAACAAAAACAATTCAAAAAGTACAAAAGCATTCAACTTTAACTGTTATACCCACAGGTGCCTCTAATTTAAGTTCTTCATTAAAGTCCAATGTATCGTCTGCAAAGAAAAAAGATTATGTATCTAAATCTAAAACTCCTCCTTCTTCTAAAGACAGGAAAGAGAAAAAAAATAAAGAAGATAAAGAAAGTTTTTCATCTTCATTAAGAGATGATGATGATATTAATGATGTAGCTGCAATGGGAGGGGTTAATTTAATGGAAGAACATCAAAGAATATTAGCAACTAATGCAGAGTTTGTTGGAGCTCAAATAAGATCATGCAAAGATGATCCGTTTTTATCTGTTCATTCCTTACAAGAAAGATTAAGTAAAATAGCTACAAGCTATGGTTTAGAAGAAGTATCGACTGATGTAGTTGCTTTAGTATCACATGCTGCTCAAGAGCGTCTTAAAACATTAGTTGAAAAATTAGGTATAATAGCAGAACATAGAATGGAAAATTTAAAAATGGATAGCAGATATGAAATCACTCAAGATGTTAGGTCTCAAATTAAGTTTTTAGATGAATTAGATAAACTTGAAAAAAAACGTCACTTAGAACAAGAAAGAGAATTATTAATGAAAGCAGCAAAGGTAAATATAAATTTTGTTTTTAGTTAAAACAAATTATAATTTTTTTATTATTTTAGAGTCGTTCAAAAGCTGAAGATCCTGAGCAACTAAAACTTAAACAAAAAGCAAAAGAAATGCAAAGAGCAGAATTAGAAGAAGCAAGACAAAGAGAAGCAAATGAAACTGCTTTATTAGCAATTGGTCCTAGAAAAAAAATGAAAACAACTCATGCCTTACAAAATTCTAATTTACTGTTTAATAATTCTTCAAATATGTCTTTGTCGTTACTAAATTTTAATCCAAATAAGCAACAAATAAGAAGACTAAAAAGAGTTAATTTAAGAGATTTGCAATTTTTAATGGAACAAGAAAAAGGTTCAGTTCGAACTCCTATGTTGTATAAAGCATATGCAAAATAGAATTTTATACTAGAATGAAAAAAGAAATCGATATAAAAAAATTAATAAAATTAACCAAAAAATTTAAAAAATATTAGATTTTATAATGATAATTTCAATTAATAGTAGAGGTCTTATTAAAAAATTAGTAGTTCAAAAATTGAACTTCAGTTTTAAATTTGAGTATCAAGAAATAGTTGTATGACTTAGTTTTATATATTTATAAAATATTGATACAATTATATTTATACGTATATTTGATTATAGAGGGTTATATATTTAAGTAATTTGTAATATAGATTTTGTTTATAAATTGTAAAAAAGAATTCATAAATCATAAAAACACCAGTGATAAAACTATGTTAAATAATAAATTATTTTATTATTGTTTGTACATATTTTAAAACTAATTTTTATTTTTAATGTCAAATGTGATTAAAGGTAAATTTTTTTTTGAAAACAAATGAAAAGTTTTGTTTTTTAAATTTTTATTAAAAACAAAAATAGTTGATTTGCGCAGTATTTGTTAACTTCGTAAGCCGCCGTTTCATTATTTTCTTTCCAATATATTTTATCAAAAATAATATAATAATCAACATTATTTATGTTTTAAATTAAGCGCTATTTTTAAAAAATTTTTAGCTCCTCCTGTTGTTCTTTGCTAAAAAACTAGAAAGTTTGAAACGATGAATTAAAAATTGGTCTGTTTTTGTCTTAGAAATTATAGTTTTATTGCGCAGTCTCATAAAATAAATTATTTACAATGAAAGAGAAGAGTCTTTTTATATTATAGTGTGTTTTCATTTTGAATTGTGCGACTGTGTTGATGGTTTATTTTGATTTTGAATATGATTTAAAGAAAATTTTCTTTTGTTTGAATTGATTTGAATCTTTTTAATTATTTATTTTCAAGAAAATTTCAATAAGTTTTATCATTAACTGAACTATTAAAAAATATTTCAATGTTTGTGATGGTCAGTGAGATTGGTTTTTAAGATTCAAAAAGAATTTTATGGTGCAAAAAAAAGTAAATCTTTCAGGTTTAAAATTTAAAAAGATGAAAAAAATTTTTTATTTAAAGTTTCTAAATTGATTATTTAGTTTCTAATAAAATTAATAAATTTTTAGTTTTGTTTGTTGTTTAAGTTTTAAAATAAACCTTAAACAATTTATCAATTAATTACTTTTATAAGATTATTTAATTTAATCAAAATAAAAAACATGTCGTTAGATTATGATCGTGATGGTCCTACATCTTTAATGGCTGTAAGTAATTTCAATTTTTTAAAATAAAATAATTTTTTAATTAATTTTTAAATAGCAAATAGAAGCTTTAATAGCTCCTCCAACTTATGATGTAGGAAATAAAAAAGGAAAAAAAAAAATTATTTCTAATAACAGAGATAAAAATTACAACAAAACTTGTAATACTAAAAGTTCAAAAACTGTTAACCATAAATATTGTGATTATTGTAAAGATGGTGGAGATTTACTATGTTGTGATCAATGTCCAGCTGCTTTTCATTTCATTTGCAAGTATGTTTTATATTGTTTGTTTCATGCTCAAATACTAAATTCAATTTTTTTTTCAGTAATCCACCTTTAGATGAAGACGATTTACCAGCAGGTGAATGGTTATGTAATAGATGTAGAATTTTAGAACAAATGAATTATGAAGTTTGTTTAAATACCAAAAAAGAAAACGATTATCATCAAAAAGAAAATAATATAAAATCTAATCTTATTGAAAAAAACAGCAATAAATCTTTCAATAATACAATTGAAAAAAACCAAGAAAATAGTTCAGTATTAGAAAAAATAGAAAAGCAAAAAGAAGTTATAAATGACAATAAAAAAATATGCAACAAAGAAGATATTACAAAAAATGATTCAAAATTAGAAGAAACTAATCAAGAAACAAATATTGATACAGAATCAGAAATGAATGTTGAGAATGAAAATAGTTCTGATAATAAATTAAATACTATTTCAAATTCAATAGATTTATTAATAAAAGCAGCAAACTTAGAAAACCCTAAGCAGTTTCAATTGCCTTTAGAATATACTCCATCTTGTTATTTACCAGGTACAAGTAAAAAAACTTATATAAATCCTTTTTCTGGCCAAATATTTGTAAATAATAATAAAAATAAGAAGCAGTTCTATGATTTAGAAAACGGTCTTGTACCTATTCCTGTAAAAACATGTTTTATTTGTGATAAAAATTGTCGTAAATCTCCTTTAATTCAATGTGATTATTGTCCATTATTATTTCATTTAGATTGCTTAAATCCGCCATTAACTGTATTGCCAACAACAAGATGGATGTGTCCTAACCATGTAGAGCCATTATTAGAACAAAAAATGTTAACTTCAGTAGGTTTATCTGAACGTATCAAACTTTGGAATAATTATGGGGGTAATTTACAAGGAGAAATGATAAAACTAAATTTTATTAAAAAAGCTTCAAAAAAAACTGGACCTTTTCGTGTTAAAATAAATTCAACACCAAAAAATTTAGTTAGAGTGCCAGAATCTGTTAAAATGATGTATAGAAAAAAAGTCAAACTAGTTCCAGAAAAAAATGTTATTTGCGCAGATGCCAATTTATCAAACTTAATTAATAAAGAGCCAGTTGTTGCAACTGCTAAAGAAAAAGAAGAATGGTTAACAAGTCTTGTAGAATTTCAAAATAGCATTGCAAATTATTTAAATGAAGAAAAATCTACTAATAAAATAGTCAAATCGAATGAAATAGATCAAAAAAGTTTAAACGAAGATAATAAAAAGTTAGACGAAGAAAAATTAATTCCATTTCAAAATGAAATACCAGAATTAAATTTAAACGATCTAGATGAAAATAAACAATTTAAAGATTTTTTAAAACTTAATCATGATCAAATTAAGCTCTTAGCGTGGGAAAAGTATAAAGAATCTTTAAAAAATAAAAATGAAATCAGTTTTTCAAAAGATGATTCATCGATTGAAACAATTTCTTTACCAGATTATCAAATAAATACAAGTTGTTATGAAAAATTACAAGAAGATAAAATAGATTTATCTAATGTAAAAGCATTTTTGTGTCCTATTTCTACGAAACATAATATCATAAAAGGTGGAAACACAGTTTTTATTGATAAAAGTTGTATAAAAATAGGTACAGATCCATCTATGGATGTTAATTTACTTAATTATGGTTATTGTAACAATTTATCAGAAAAACATGCCTACATTTTTTATGATGAAGTAAGTACTTGATAAATATCTTTTGAATTTTATTTAATAGTTTTCTTTTTGATAGGACTCGAAAAGTTTCGAATTAATCAACTATAGTGAATATGGTACGGTTGTCGATAGTATTAATTATTCATGTGATTATTCAATAAATAGTTTTCATAATTCAAATAAAAGAAAAGACTCTTATCTAGTAGAAAATGTTAAAAACTTAGTTAAAAAAACAAGAAGAACAAGGTTAAAAATTAAAGATAATGAATTAGAAGAAGAGAAAATTTTTATTGAAAGTTTAGATGAAGAAAAATCTTCTGAAAACTTAAAAATTCCATGCTTAAAAAACTTAGAAGATTTTTTGAAATCTAAAGATAATCAAAGATGTTTTTGTAATAAATTAAAACATTATGAAGATTGTGGATGGGAAGGTTCAGCTATTTTGAAACATGGTAGTTTAATTAGCTTTGGTTGTTTAGAATTTACCTTCAGCATAAAAGAATTTGGAGTCAATTATAATTTAATAGTTGATAGGTTTAATGGGATCTAACGTTTTTTGTTGTTGATATTTTATTTATTATTTTTTTTGTGAATTTTGTGAATACATGTAAACGACTTTTTTTTTGTATATAAAAAATTAAAACACTAAAAAATTTTCATTACATATGAAAACTGTTATTTTTAAAAAAATAAATCTTTTAATCAGCTTATTATCGATTTTTTAAGTACAAATCACATTGATACATTTAATAATATAAAGTTTTAACTTTGTTTTAAATAATTTTCAAATCACAAGACAATTACAGAATAAATTTATTGATATTAATATTTAAATTTAACAACTGGCTTTGAATTATTAAAAAATTTGACAAAAAAATCAAAAACTAAGTTTAGTTTTTGAGAGATTTTTTTTCCATGTTTTTACGGATCATTTTTAAAATTTTAGTTTTTTTATAATTATTCATTAAAAATGTTATCAAAAAATCAGGAGAAATTCCTTGGCGTATTAAATCAACCATAATTCTAAATATAAATAAAGACATAAATAAGAAACAACTTGATTTTAAAAACTTACAAGAAAAATTCTTTATCGATTCTTAGTCCTGATGTTGCAGCTAAATTGAATAACTCAGAATTTATATTGTAGTTTTCATTCATTTTATCAACTTAATATGTTTAACAAAAAATAATGAATCTTAGATATTTTGAACAAAGAAAATTGTGGGTTAATTTTGAAAATTTTGAACTCTATTAGTAAACAAAGTTTTAAAACTTTTTCTCTAGTTAATAGCCGCCGTTGCTATTTTTTTTAAAAATCGGCTTTGAAAAAATGAAGCAGTTTAAAAATAATTAACGTGAAGAATCATAGTTATTAGAAATTTTAACAAGAATTTAATAATTTTTTTATAAGCAATTACATTACATATAATTTTAGCTAAAAAGTAATTTCAAAATATTTTTAATTCAAGAGTTTAATTATATCCAAATCTAAAAGTTTTTGGTAAGCTCCAAGAATTTGGTACTGGTTCATATCTATGTCTAAAAACTAAATTAGAATATCTTTTTTGAGAAAAGCTTTTGGTTGGGCTTTGAGAAAATTTTGAGTATAACATTTTTTTAACAGGTTCTTGAACTAACATAATTTGATCTTGTGAACTTTTGTAATTCAATTGAGCTTTGATAGGTTCTTGAATGTTTTTAGTTAATACAGCAAAACTTTTTTGAGGAGATTTCATTGGCTGTTGGACAGATTTAGTTGGTACTTGGACTGTTTTCATTGGTTGTGGTACCGTTTTAATTGGAATTTGAACTGCTTTAACTGGCTCTTGGACAGCTTTAACTGGCTCTTGGACAGCTTTAACTGGCTCTTGGACAGCTTTTACAGGCTCTTGGACAGCTTTTACAGGCTCTTGGACAGCTTTTACAGGCTCTTGGACAGCTTTTACAGGCTCTTGGACAGCTTTGGCTGGTACTTGGACAGCTTTAACAGGTTCTTGGACAGCTTTTACAGGCTCTTGGACAGCTTTTACAGGCTCTTGGACAGCTTTGGCTGGTACTTGGACAGCTTTAACAGGTTCTTGGATAACTTTGGCTGGTTCTTCGACAGCTTTGGCTGGTACTTGGACAGCTTTCACAGGTTTTTCGACAGCTTTGGCTGGTACTTGGACAGCTTTAACAGGTTCTTGAATAACTTTGGCTGGTACTTGGACAGCTTTCACAGGCTCTTCGATAACTTTGGCTGGTACTTGGACAGCTTTTACAGGCTCTTGTACAGCTTTAACAGGTTCTTGGACAGCTTTTACAGGTTCTTGAATTACTTTGATAGTTTCTTGAGATTGTTGTGTGATTTCAGGTACTGCAGAAACAGATGATTCAATTATATTTTCAACACTTTTCAAGTTTGTACCAGGATATGTTACTGAGTTTAAAATATAGCTAGTAGATTTTGGGACAGGAACTGAAGATGCTACATGTCTAATAATATTAGATACAACGGCGTTTCCGCTTGTGACAACGTGAGAAACTTCATTTGTTATTTCATCTTTTTCTTTGTTATAACTACTTTTTTCAAATACATCATTTACTGAATTTTCTACTTCAGAACTCACAGGAACAATTTTATCATTTACAGAATCATTTGTAACAACAGGATTAGAAACAATATTTACGTTTTCAGAAACAACAGGTTTGCTAAGCTCAATTGAAGAATTTATTACTTCTGTATTAACTACAGGACTTAATACTTCTACTTCTTTTGGAACAACTGGTACAATAGGATTGACAACTGAATTAGATACTACTGGAACAGAGACATCATCGGCTTTAGGAACAACAGGTATGTTTAATTCTTCATTTACAGGTACATTTGAAACTTCTGAAACAACTGGATGATTTGGGGTTTCATTACTTAAAGCAACGTTAGATATTTCAGAACTAATTTCTGTTGCCAATTCAGGTTGAACGTTTTTTGGTACAACTTGGTTTGAGAAATGATTTTCAGTTTCACCATAGTATTTAACAGATTCTGCACAATTAAATTGTGGTGTTTGATGAACACAACTAATAGTTTTTTGGTCAAAAACAGTCCCTTGAGAACAGATAAAGGAATTTTGTGTGTATGAAACATCTGAATTAACTTCTAAAGGTTGGCAAACATGATAAATTTGACATCCATTTAATACATCAGCATAATAACCAAAGGCTCTTCCTGCACAAGAAAAACTTTTATCTATATTAGATCTAATAACTTCAGAATGAGATGGAAGTTCAAAATTATCAACAGTTGTTTCTGGTATCTAGACAAAATTGATTAAGATATAATTAAGTTCAAAAATAAAATAAATCAACTTACAACAAAACAATTCGATAAAGCTAATAAATTAGTTAAGAATAAAATTTTAAAATGCATTTTGAATTTTTTTTAAGCGACACTACAATTCAAAGCTAAGTTTAGTAGTTATCAGAATTTTTCAAAATTCTCCTTTTATATAAAAAACTTTGCAGAAATACAATATAGATTTTTAGTTCAGCCCTTTTTAAAAACTTTTTTTAGTTCTAAGTAAATATTGAAGCTAATATGTTTGAAACAATGGTTATTTATTTTTTTTCTTTAAGTGAAATTGTTTTAGCAACCTAAAAACTTACTATTTTTTAAGAGAATTAAATTTTTATCAGACAAAGACTAAAATTTATTTTTGTTTTTTTTTATTTTTAAAATAAGAAAAGTTTAACAAAAGTTAAAAAAAAAAAAAGCTCAAAATTTTACTTTGGAGAGAAATATATTTTTTAAAAATAATCAGATTATTCCAAATCTAATTCTTAAAACAAAATCATAATATAACTTTCAAATTTAAAAATTGACATAAGAATTTTTATTTTTCAGACTTAAATATCATTATTTCTAAAGTTTATTTTTTTTAAGTGAAATAAGAACTTCAAACAAATATTTTAGTTTGAAATTTAGAATTTTTATTAAAAAATTTAAGAAAAACTTTTGAATAGTTGTGAATTTGAGTTCTCATAACTTAAATTTTTAATAGAAACATTTAAATTAAGCGCTTTTTTTAATTTAGTTTTAAATTTAAAAACAAATTTATTCAAATAAAAATACATCCCAGAAAGTTTAATATTAGTTAGATTCTATTTTTTGTGCATTGTAACTCAAGTTAACAAAAAAATAATTTTATTTCAATAAATAAAAATAAATTTTATTAAATCAAAATGTTAGTTAGATAAAATTTAATAAAGAAGAAAGCAAAAAATTTATCAAGCTTACAAAGTTTTATCTTATTGTATTTTGTTGAATCAATTTTTTATTATCTGCTTTATTTTGAATAAAGGTATTTATTATAAGTAAGGAATGAAAGGATTCTTAGAAGTAAATAATAAGATTATAAAAATGGATCAAGCTTTATATATTTTTTATTAGAAATTTTAATTTTAAAATAAAAAACTACAAAATTTATTAATTTAAATTAAATACTGAGATTTATTAGCTATTTATCACTGCAAATTTTAATAACTAAATTTGCTAATTCATCAAGATCGTCATTTTTTCTCATGCTTTCACTAATTTTATTTAAATTTTCTCTAATAATTGGAGAACTCGTAACTTCTTCAATTGCTAATCTTAGTTCTTCAGTTGTAAAATTAACAGTATCTAATTTTTTACCTAATTTAAATTCTTCTAGCCTTCTTCCATTGTCGAATTGATCTCCGAATACTGGTAAAATGATCATTGGTACTTTGTAGTAAAGACTTTCTGTAAATGAATTATTACCTCCATGTGATATAAATGCATCTACAGTTGTCAACAGCTCTAATTGCTCAAAAAATTCTGCTCCAATACAGTTATCAGGTAATTTCAAATCTTTTAAATTTTTTCCTTTGTTTATAATGAACTTATGAGGTAAAACTGAAATTTTATTTATGATTTCTTCTAAAAATTCTCCAGAATTTGTAACTAATGTCCCTAAAGAAAATAAAATCAGTTTACCAGGTTTATCCAGAAATTCTTTAGTTAAAACATTTTTTCCAACACTTATTTTTTTTGACCAATTATTATTCACAATAAAGTCTTCAACTTTTTTGTCAATAAGAGTACAATTTATTTGAAACCATTTCCCTGGTATTTGATCTGGAGTAAAATAATTCAAGTCTTTTGGATACATAAATACATTCAAAAAATCTGATCCTTGAATAGGTGATAAAGATTGTCTTCTTTCTAATCCATTTTCTTTATACCAATTATTCATATTTTCATAAAACTCTTGTCCAAATTCTTTTAAAATATTTGTATATACTTTAAATTTTTCTGGTTCTGTTTGTCCACTACCCATCGGTGGATAATTAATATGATCAGCTATTTTTAAAGGATTTGTACTGACAATCATTCCCCATTTATAATTTTTATTCATTAAATATGGAACATTGAAAAGATTTTCATTGAAAACAAAATCTGGTTGTATTTCATCAATAAGTTTTGTTATTGCATCTTTTCTATCCATCCACATTTTTATTATAAATTCTTTGCCTAATCCACCTTTGAATTGTTCTTCATGACTTAATTTAAAACGATCTGTTAATTTTTTTTTTTTTCTTTGATCATCTGTAATTTTATTTTCAAAAATTAAACATTCAAATTTTGAACATTTTGATTTTATTTTCACCGCATTTTCATTATCACAAACAAAATAAACTTTGTTCCCTGGATTTTTATATAAAAGATATTTTCCTAGTGAAAAACATATTTGAAGATGACCATAATCTAATAAGGGAACAAAGACAACTTTAATCATATTTAACGTCTAATATTTTCTATTTTTTTTAATAAAACAAAAATTTTTTTTATAAAACAAGTTTTTATTACGCGTCACATTGGAAACTACTTAGAAATTCAACTTTAATCAACTATTTATAGTATTTTACCTAATTTAAATAGACTTAATTATTAAAAGGTGTGATTAAATTTTTTTCAAAATCATCATCACGTTTGAATGTCAAAAGAGTATTTTTGTGAATTAAGATTGCAATTATTCTGAATAATCAGTCATTGTTATCAAAAATCATTATCAATTTAGTTATTAAAATTAAATGATTCAAAGTTTATTATGCTTTATAAATTAGTTATGAAATATTCAACTAAGTTTGCATTGAAAGCTAAAAAAAGTTGACAAAAAAAATTCTGGCTGATATTAGTTTTGAAAAATTTTTTATTTACTTTTGTTGTTTGAACAAAAAACATTTTCTCCAAATTTTTATTTCAAATGAAATTTTTGAAGTTATTTTTTTTAATGTTTTTAAAAATCTTTTTACAAAAACTGAACTAAAATTTATTGCCTAGAAAAAAAAATCTTAGAAAAAGTACTTTGATATTTAAAAAAAAAAATGTCTGAGAAAATCTGACCATTTTAGTATATAAAAGAAAAAATTCTTTCTTTTTTAAGAGATAATGTTTTAAAATTATAAAAAACAAACTACTAGAGAATGCTTTTGTTAAAAAACAAATACTTAGTTCTAAAAATTTTTTAATTGATTTTTTTCAAAACTTTTTTTTTTAAAACTTTTTTTTTTTATAATTAAATCTTAATAGTTATTTAGAAAATCAGATACTTGAATTCTTTTGTGAAGCTTTTTAATATAATAAATAATCAAAAAATTAGAAACAAATTACAAAATCTGAATAATTTGAAAAGTATGAATGATATAACAAATTATCTAAATAAATTATAAAGTATAAATGTGTTTTGTAAATAGAAAAATAAACTTTTATTAAGTGGTATAATTTTTTTTTGATTACTAATATCAATGCATAATACAATTTTCATTTTAATTATTTATAAATTCAAATATCTAAATAGTTTTACAAATTTTTCAAATTGATTTTTTTAGGGCATTTTAAATTAACCAGACAATTTTTTTTTGATTGCCAAGTTATTTTTTTTCCATTCTTTTTTCAAGGGTAATTTTATTCTTTTTTTTAAATTAATGAAAACTTTTTTGATACAATTTGTTTCTAAATAATAAAATAAAATTAAAAATAAAAAACAAAGATAAAGTAAGTTTAATGTCAAAAATATTTTTAATAATAAAATTATGTTCGTTAATTTAATTTTTTGATATGTTTTTTCTATTTCTTCATCCTCTTTCAAACATTTTTTTTGACTTACATTATATTGTTTTTTACCTAAAGGAGACAAATTGTCTACATTTTCAAAAACTTTACTCATGACTCCTGTCTCTAAAATATTAGTTAGTCTATCATTTAATTTTTTTCTATGAAGTAAACTTAATTTTTTATTCATTAAATAACCGAATTGATTTTTAAATATATATGAACTTGTATGTAAAAAACCCAACGAGTTTATAACTTCACAATGAAAAGTACAAACTAAACTTTTAAATAATTTAATCATTGTTTGGTCAAGTATGAAAATCTTTTTTTTAAATTCTTTAGTTGACGGACCTACAAATTGAGTCATATGCTCTTCAACAGTTCTTATACATTTATTACAATTTAATGCTCTTTGATAAATTACTTTAAATTTTTCATTACTATAAGGGCTATTAAAGTTATACGTTGTAAAATGATCTTTGATAAACATTGGTAATCTATCAACTTTATTATATAAATCATCAATAGTATCAATTATATCAGTTTTAATTCTGATTATTAAATTCGAATTAACGTTTGATTCAAAAATTGTCAATATGATAAAATTATATATAATCATTGAATAAAGAAAAGTTCTAAACTTTTTTTTGATAGTAATATTCTTTTTAAAAGTTAAACAAAACAAGAAAAACAAGGCTTCGAAAAAACTTATAAACAGCTTTAAAACTTTAGATGTGAAGATACTTAAAAAAATTAAAAAAAATAAAAAAAGAAATATTATATCTAGATTTATGTTGAATAAAGAATTAAATAGATCTTTGTGCTTATTATGTGGCGAACTTGCCAAGCTTACAAAGTAAGTACTACTTTCAAAAAAAACTTTTGTTAAAATCCCTGGAGGATCACTCATATCTGTAGGTAAAGGATAAAATATAAAATCAACTTCATCTTTTTGTAATTTTCCAATTATTCCGTTATAAAATCCTGTTTCATTTTTCGTACCTAGTCTATAATCTGTTCCAATTATTTTTTTTTTAAATGTCGGTAGTAATGATATAATTTCATATAATAATTCGTACTGTGAAAAAACTTTGTTGTTTTCAATAACAATATAAGGTTTTACCTGAAAATATTAAAATTAAATTATCAATTGGTTTTTTTTTTTTTAACTAACTTCTGGGATTGCAATCCTTATAGTACAGTTCATAATTTAACTAAATTGTTTAAAAATTTTTTGAAAGATGAAAATTTTTCATTAGAAATTTTCTTTGGTAAAACTGACGAAATTCGTAAAAATAAAAAAAATTTTAAATCTTGAAAACAATTTTAACTTTTTTGTAGAGTTCTAAAACTATTTCTGCTTATAATTTACTTTTTTGGAAATAAATTAATTTAAAATTTTTAAAAGTTTTTTTATAAAAAAATATCTTTTGAAAAATGTTTTCCAACACAAATATTTAAAAATCAATATTTTTATTTAGTTTATAAGTAAACAAAAAAAGAAAAATTGGCTTAATTGTTTTTCATAATAAAATAATTTTGACATAATGAATCTTTATTAGTTTTTTTTAAAATCTTCTTTTACACAAATAAATTTTTTTTATTTAGATTTGAATTTTTTAATTAAATACTTGAAAACCTGTTGATTTGTATCAGTCGCCGTCGACATTATTTAGGTAAAAAAATACTTTTTTTTTAAATTTGAGAATGTATGAAAAAAAAAATCTCTAAATTGTTTTAAACATTCAAAATTTATTAGCTATCTAAAAAATGTTTACCAAAGTTTAAATTATTGTTATTAACACAAATATATAATCAAAAAAAGTAACTTTAACACAAAGTTGATAATCTTAAAAAAGGCATTTGATACCTGTTGATTTAAAGTTTGCATTATTTGAAATACTTTAAATTAAATTATCTAAAATTTATGTTTTCTATAGTTAAATTAAACAAATTTAAATAAAATATAAAAAAGTTCAAAATCAAAAGACTAAAGTAAATTAAGTTGGAAACAAAAAAAATTGATAACAATATGTAAACATTATTTAATTTGATTTTCTCATATTTATTATTTAAATAATCTATTTTTTCTCCTCTATAACATTTTTCAAAACTATAACTATATTCTTTTGTATGTAAAACTGAAAATTTATCTATATTCTTAAAAATTTTTTCTAATATGCCTGTTTCTAAAACAGCTGTTATTCTTTTATCAATTTTATTTCTAAAAAATAATTTTATTTTCTTATTCATTAAATAACCAAATTGATTTTTAAATATAAATAGACTAATATGTATACTGCCAAAAGAATTAATTTTTTCATGATTTCCTGTACAAATTACATTTTTTAAGACATTCAAAAACAATTGATCAATTATAAAAGCTTTTTTGTCTAATGTCATATTTCTATAAAATAAAACTAAGGATATATGTTTTTCTAGTGTATTTGTGCACTCATCACAATTTGATACTCTTTGATATATTTTTTTAAATTTATCTTTACTTTTAGGATGATTAAAATAATCTAACGTATAATGATCTTTTATAAAAAGTGGAAGATAATCAGATCTTTCATATAAATCATCTATAGTATCTATTGGATTATTTCTTATTTTAACAACTAAATTCAAGTTTACATTTGTTTCAAAAAAAACTATCAAAATAAAATTATAGAAAAAAATTAAAAGAAAAAAAGCTCGAAATTCATTAAAACTGATATTAAGATTCTTTTTGATTGATAAACAGAATAAAAAAAACACAGTTTCAAAAAAACTTGTAAATGTTCTTAAAATTTTAGTTATAAATAAACTTAAAACGATAAAAAATAACAAAAAAATAATTATCAAATCAAGGCTAAAATTAAATGAATTATGAAGTATATCTTGATATTTATCTGATGGTATATTATTTAAACTTATTATATACGAACTACTTTCAAAAAACACTTTTGAAAATATTCCTGGTGGATCACTCAAATCAATAGGCAAAGGATAAAAAATTATATCAACTTCATCATTTTGTAATTTTCCAATTAATCCATTGTAATGTCCAGATTTATTTTTTATTCCTAAAATATAATCTGTGCCAATAAATTCATGTTTAAATGCTGGTATTAACGAAACTATTTGATTAATCACATTCAAGTTTGAATAATATTTATTTCCTTTCATATATGCATGTGGCTTGAGCTAAACAAATTGGATATTTAGGTAAATAAAATCATTTAAAAAATACTAACTTCAGGTATTGCTATACTTAAAGTATTATTCATTATTAAGCTATTGGTCAAAACTTATAACTTTTATTAAACTTTGAAAAAACTTTATTTAAAATTTCACGCGAAAAACCTGAAAAAAATTTCAGATTTTTGAAAAAAAAATTTAATTTCTTTAAGAAAAAATCAAAATTTGTTTTTAATTATTTTTTTCAATTTAGCTAAACTACTTCTAATTATTTTTCTGCTAATTAAACTTTTTTTTAGTTTAACAATAAAATTAGAAAATTTTTTAATTTTCTTAAATAGCTTTTAGTAAGAATAGGTTTAATTAAAAAGCTAATGAGTTTTTGTAAAATAAATTTTACAAAAATTATTTTGATTTTTAATTATACTTCTTTACTTTAAAATGAATTATCTTATACAATACTATTTAACGGAAAATGAATTATTATTTAATATATCTATATTACAATGTTTTGTTTCAAAATTATGGTAATCAAATAAAAATTAAAAAAAATTTTTTTGTAGAGTTTAAAAGCAATTTATTCAAACGAAGTTTATTACAAGTTTTCAATAAAAAAATGTTGTAATTTAAAATTTATTTTAAATGTAACATACTTAAAAACAGGATTGAATAAAATAAAAAACAAATGATTATTAATGACAACAAGAAGAAAATGTTAATTAGTTTTATGTTTTTGTAATCATTTTTTACCTGATCAATCATATTTTCATTGAAACATTTTTCAAAATTAATACTACTTTTTTTTATGTCTAAAAAAGATACTTTGTCTAACGCATCAAAAATTTTTTCTGATAAATTATTTTCTCGAAGAGCAGTTACTCTTTTATTCATCATTAGTTTTAATTTTAAGCCTAATTTTTTGCTCATTAAAAAAGCAAAATAATTTTTGATAATTGAATAGCTTTTATGAAAAATACCTATGGAGTTTATTTTTTCATGATTACTAAGACAATATAGGCTTTTAAAAACATTAATATTACTACGATCAAAAAAAATGGCTTTTTTTTCAAAATTAAAATTTTTGTAAATTAGACTTTGAAGAATATGTTCATCCATAGTTTGTATGCAATCATCACATTTTGAAACTCTTTGAAAAATTTTTTTAATTTTATCATTATTATATGGACTGCTAAAATAATTTAGTACAAAATGTCCTTTAAAAAAAAATGGTAAATAGCTTTTTTTTTCATATAAATCGTCAATAGTGTTTATCAAGTTTTGTTTTGACTTAACTACTAAATTTGAATTTACGCTACTTTCAAATAATAAATTTAGAAAAAAATTATAAAAAATTAAAAAGAGTAAGAATGAACGAAATTTTTTTTTGAAACTAACGTTACAATCTTGTTTAACTAATAAACAAAAAAAATTAAAAAGAGCATCAAAAAAGCTTGAGAATAACTTTATAATTTTTATTGTGATAAAACTTAGAAATATTGTAGATAAAATAAAAATAATGATAAATGTTAAATCAAAATTTAAAAAAGATGAAGAGATGTCTAAATGTTTATCAGATAATAAACTAGATAAACTTAGTATGTATGTATTACTTTCCCACAAAACTGATGTGAATATACCTGGGTTATCACTTAAATCTATAGGCAAAAGATAAAAAATTAAATCAACTTCATCATTTTGTATTTTTCCAATCATTCCATTATAATGTCCTGTTTTATTTTTTGTTCCCAAAATAAATTCTGTACCTATGAATTTTTTTTTAAAAACTGGAAACAAATCGATTACTGTAAATAGTATTTTAAAAGGTGAGTAAGGTTGGTCATTTTTCAAATAAACAAAAGGTTTTACCTAAAATAAAAAAGTCAAAATTTAATAAAACAGTTAATTAATGCTTACTTCTGGAATGCTTATTTTAACAGTATAATTAACCATTTAGCTAGTTTTTGAAAAAGTTATTTTATATTTATTCAAAAATAATTTTCAATTTACATTATCAGAGTTTTTTCATTTACACAATCATTCAAAATTTAAAACAAAAACTAAATTGTTGCTCAAAAACTTTTACTTATGAGTTATCTATAAAATAAACTTTTCTTTAAAATAAATTTGTTTTCTTTTCGTCTTTGTTAATAATTGGTTTTTATATCTGACAAAATTTTAAAAATTTAAAAGAATAATGAAAAACTTTCAGTTGTTGTTAACACTAGAAATTCATTTTTTTAAGAATTTTAAATTAGTTTTAACTTAAATTCAATTTATACCAAAATATTATAAGTTGAAGCAAGAATTTTGTTTTGAAAATTTGTTTTTGAAAAAATTTATTGTTATAAAGAATAAGTCACATTTAGATTTTGAAGTTTTGTTTTTTACTAATGATAAAAAACTATTTGATATTTATAAGTTGAATTTATTGATTTTAAAATTAATTTCTGAATATTTTTGTTGTTCTAGTGAATTTTTAATTAACTTATTTATGTTCATTGTATATAGTTTTCTGTTTCTAAATTTGATTTCTAAAATTTTGTTTATGAATAATTTACTTGGACTAAAATTAAAAAATTATAAACACCTTAGGGTATGTTATGGAATTGATTAAGAATATAATAAGATAAAATAAAAAACTAGTTATCATTACTGATAACAAAGAAAAAACATTTATTATTTTAATTCTTTCATATTTGTTTTTCATACTATTGAAATTATCTTCAACCATACATTTTTTAAAGCTGAAACTATTTTCTCGAAAATCTAAAAAATTTACTTTGTCAAGACTATAAAAAAGTCTTTCTGACAAATTATTTTCTCTTAAAGAAGTTATTCTTTTATGTATCATTATTTTTAAATTATAATTTATTTTTTTGTTTGTCAAAAGAGCAAAGTAATTTTTAGTTATCGGTAAACTTGTATGAAAATTACCTAAAGAGTTTATTCTTTCATGATTACTAGTACAATATAAACTCTTTAAAATATTCATAAAACTTCGATCAAAAATAAATGCTTTAGTTTTGAAACTAATGTTTCTGTATAATGAAGCTTGGGTTGCGTGTTCATCCATAGTTTGTATACAGTTATTACATTTCGAGACTCGATGAAAGATTTGTTTGATTTTTTCATTACTGTATGGACTAATAAAATAATTCAATATAAAATGACCTTTAATAAAAAAAGGTAAGATATCTTTTTTTCTATACAAGTCATCAACTGTATTAATTAGATCTTTTCTACCTCTAACTACTAGATTAGAACTTACACTAATTTCAAATAAAATTATTAAAAAAAAGTGATAAAAAAATATTATAATGAAGAAAGAACGAAATTTTTTTTTAATACTGATGTTACTGTCTTGCCTCAATGAAAAGCAAAAAAAAGTAAAAAAAGCATTAAAAAAATTAGAGAATAATTTCAATACTTTAGACGTAAATAAGGATAAAGTTATAAAAGACAAAATAAACAAAATAATAATTGTAAAATCAAAGTTCAAAAAAGAAGAAGAGATGTCTAAATCTTTGTTTGATGGTAAACTAGCTAAACTTATTATGTATGTACTGCTTTCCCAAAAAGCTGGTGTAAATATTCCTGGAGGATCACTTAAATCAATAGGTAAAGGATAAAATATCATGTCGGCTTCATCATTTTGTAATCTTCCTATCATTCCGTTATAATATCCTGAATTATTTTTTATTCCTATGATATAATCTGTACCAATAAATTTATTATTAAAACATGATGGTAATAAATTAATAGCTTCATGTGCTGCTTTATAAGGTGAAAAAAATTGGTTGTTTTTAACATATAAGTATGGTCTCACCTTAGATAATTAAATTAAATTTTTAAAATTACCTTCTATACTACTTACTTGTGGTATAATTATTTTCACAGTAAAGTTAATCATTATTTTGAGATTTTAACAACTGCTAACAATTTTTTTTTGGAAAAATTTTTCAAACTTTAAAATGAAAAAAAGTTGACTCAATAAAAGTTCTATTTTATGATTTTAAAAAAGAATTTAATGATATCTAAAATGAGAAGAAATTTTTTGCATATCTGTTTATAAATTTCAAAAAAGATTTTAAAAGTTTTTTTGCTAATTTACCTAGAATTTTTTTTTTCAAAACTTCTATCATCTTGAAATAACTTTAAATAGTTTTAAGTTTCAATAATTAAGAACAATATTATTTCAAAGTTACTCTATAAAAAAATTATTCCTCAAAATTATTTTATTGATTAAAGTTTAATTTCTTTTCAAAGTAAACAAATAGATTTTTTAATAGCTTCTTTGAATCTTAATTTTTTTCCCTCTTTTTTGTAATAGATAGTAGATACTTAAAAATATTTAGTTTCTTTGTTACTAAAATAAATAATTTTTTTTTAAAATTATAATCAAGTTTTTAATTAAATTTGAATCATGAAAACTATATTTTAAGTTTTGGTATATTTTCATGTTTTAATTTTTCTTTCAAAAAGCCTGTTGATATTGAAAACTACTAACTTTGTTGCAAATAATAAAATATTTTATTTAATTATTTTATAGGTAGTTGAAGATTCGTCACTATATGGTATTCTTGCCAAAAAAATTAAAAACTTTGTTAAGAAGTCGAAAATTAAAAGAATCAAAAATTCAGAATTTTTAGAAGAAGAAAACTTATTTTGATGATAAAACTTTCTTCTTTGACTCAAAGTAAGTGAGAAACTTGAATTTTTTTCAAAAATCAGAGTATTTTTTTTTATTTTTTATTTAATCAATTCTATATTTTTAAGTCGTTAAACCGTTTCTCAAGCATAAACAATAACAAGAATCTGTATTTAAATGTGCGTTTTGACTTTTTTTATTTATTTGAAAAATAATTTACAAAAAATTTGAAGAATATTTTTTATTTTCATAGAAGTTTTATAAAAATCAGTATGTGCCTTATAAAAATTCACAAAAACTAAATAAATTTTATGAATTCAGCTCAAAGTTAGAACTTGAAGACAAAGATGTAAAGCTTCTTTGTAAATTTAAGAACATAATTAGGAATAATAAAACATAAAAGAAAGCCAAAACAAAGAAAATTGATATTGAAGTGGAAATGTTAATCCATTTAATTTTTACATATTTATTTTTTAAATTATTTACGGGGTGTACATCTAAACATTTTTTGTAACTAATACTGTAGTCTTTAAGGTCTAAAAAAGAAGTATGATCTAAGTCAATAAATAGTTTACTTAAAATACCACTTTCATGAATAATTACGATTCTTTTTTCAAGCGTTTGTTTATAATTTAAATTTATTTTTTTATTCATTAAAAATGCAAAGTAATTTTTAATTATTGGTAAACTAACATGAAAACTACCTAAAGAATTTATTTTTTCATGATTATTAGAACAATATAAACTCCATAAAATTTTTAAGAAGCTTCGATCAAAAATAAATGCTTTTGTTTCAAAAGTAATATTTTTATATAATATAGCTTGTTCTGCATGTTTTTCAATTGTTAGTATACAATCTTCACAACTTAAAGCTCTATGATAAACTTTTTTCATTTTTTCATTACTATTTGGATTTATAAAGTAATTCATTGTAAAGTGATCTTTGATAAAAAAAGGAAATAAGTCTTTTCTTTCAAATAAGTCATTAATTGTATTTATTAAATCATTTCTAGTTTTAACAATCAAGTTTGAGTTAACACTATTTTCAAAAAGAATTATTATTATGAAATGATAAAAAACTATTAAAAGGAAAAAAACACGAAAGTTTTTATTTATGCTAACATTACTATCTTGTTTAAAAGATAAACAAAAAATAGAAAAAAAAGCTTCAAAAAAATTAGAGAATAATTTCAATACTTTAGAAGTAAAAAAACTTAAAGCTATAAAAGATAAAATAAACATAACAATTATATTAAAATCAAAGTTTAATAAAGACGAAGAAATGTCTAGGTGTTTATTGAATGGTAAACTGGATAAACTAAGTATGTATGTACTACTTTCCCAAAAAGCTGGTGTAAATATTCCTGGAGGATCACTTAAATCAATAGGTAAAGGATAAAATATCATATCACATTCATCATTTTGTAATCTTCCTATCATTCCATTATAATGTCCAGATTTATTTTTTATTCCTAAAATATAACTTGTGCTAATATATTTCACCTTCAAGTTTGGCATTAATTTTAAGGCATCGTGTGCTACTTTAAATTGAGAGTGTATTTGATTGTTTTTGAGGTAAAGATAAGGTTTTAGCTGAAATTTAAAAGTCAGTCTAATAAGTAACATTGTCATTTTTACTTACTTCTGGTAAAATTAATTTCAAAGAAATATTATTCATTTAAATTTTTTTCCTGAAAATTTAATTTTTACTAACTTAATAACAAATCAAAAATTTAAACTCAAGAAGTCTAGTTTGATAAAATGAAAAAAAAATTTTCATGTTCTTATTATAAAATTTAACAAGACAGACAAAAGAAGCAGTTTATATTTTCAATGTTTGTAAAAGTTTTTTCATAGTTTTATTTGTGACTTGAAAAAACTATTATTCATGGTAAGTCTATTTAAAATTTTTAGAAAAACAAACAAAAATTTCTTAATTGTTCAAAATACTATTTCTTCAAATGAAGTTTTAACTTTTGAGTTTAAAATTTTAGATTTTTCAAAGTAGAAGTTTTTACTAATTAATAATTAGATTGATTTTTTTTCTTAAAAATAAGAGTTTTAAATTTATTTACTATTTTAATACAAAATTTTTTTCTAATAATATACTGAGTCGTACAAAGTTATTTATTATTTATTGTTATTGATTTCCGATTGGTTTTTAATTTTTTGATAAATATTCTATTTGTTGTATTAAATTAAAGTTTTTTAAATTAAAAAAATAATTTCATTCTAGAAAATTCCAAGAAACATTTTTTTTTAAATATTCTTTTTATTTGTTAGTTTTACAAAAATTAATTAAAAGTTTTCTATCCTAATAATTAAACAATAAATTTTTTTTTAAATTTTAAAACGTTTTTTTTTTTTTTTTTGAAATATGTGGTTGATCATAAAAAATAAAATATAAAAAGAAGAAAAATAAAAAACACGAAAATTGAAAAAAAAATATTTTGAATTTTTATATTTCTATATTCTTCATCTGAATAATCAAGATTATATTCAAAGAAACATTTTTTAAAACTAAAACTACTTTCTTTGATGTCTAAAAAAGATATTATGTCTAAATTATCATACAATTTATCTGATAAATTATTCTCTCGCAAACCTGTTATTCTTTTGTCTAAAATCAATTTTATTTTTGGATTTAATTTTTTGTTTGTTAAAAGAGCAAAATAAGTTTTAGTCAATGGTAAACTTTTATGCAAACTACCTAATGAGTTTATTTTTTTATGATTTCCTGTACAATATGCATTTTTAAACAAATAAATATTACTTCGATCATGTAAAAATGCTCTTTTTTCAAAATTGATGTTTTTATTTAAAACACTACTCATTATATGTTCTTCAATAGTTTGTATACAGTCATTACAATTAGATACTCTTTGATAAATATTTTTAAGCTTTTCATTACTGTATGGGCTAATAAAATAATTAATTATAAAATGATCTTTGATAAAAAAAGGTAGGATATCTTTTTTTTTATACAAGTCATCTAATGAATTAATTGAGTCTTGTTCAGCTTTAACTACTAAATTTGAACTTACACTGATTTCAAATAAGAGAATTATGAAAAAATGATACAAAACAATAAAAAAGAAAAAAGTTCGAAATTTTTTATCAAGACAGACATCACTATGTTGTTTCAAAGTTAAGCAAAACAAACTGAATAAAGCTTCATTAAAATTGAAAAAAAAATTTAAGACTTTTGACATAAACAGACTTAAAAAAATTGAAAAAAAGAGAATTAAGAAAATAATGTTTGAGTCAAAATTAAGAAAAGAATATGAAATGTCTTGGTTTTTATTAGTTGTTAAACTTTTCAAACTAAGTATGTATGTACTACTTTCCCAAAAAATAGGTGTAAATTTTCCTGGAGGATCAATTAAATCAATAGGTAAAGGATAATATATCAAATCGGCTTCATCATTTTGTAATCTTCCTATCATTCCATTATAATATCCTGAACTATTTTTTATTCCTATGATATAATCTGTACCAATGAATTTTTTTTGAAAAGAGGATAAAAAATTCATAACATCATAACCAGCTTTAAATTTTGAATAAAATTTGTCATTTTCAAAATAAATATAAGGTTTTACCTAAAATGTAAGTAAAATTATTAAAAAAAAAAAAGGTTTTTAAAACTTACTCCTGGTATTAATATTTTCAATGTAAAATTGTTCATAATTGCAAATGAAGTTTTATGAAGCACTAATAAAAAATATTATTTATAAATATCTTTCTAGTTTTTAGGTTTTTAAGCTAAAATAACATTTATTTAAAACTTACAATTTGGATATATTTTTTAAATTTAAAAAATGGGAATTTTTTTATTTTTTCAAAGAATTATAAGATTTGAAAAAGTATATAAGCATGACTTTTTTTTAATTTTCAAATTTTAATTTGTTGTCAAGGGTTTTATTTTTTAAAATTTTTTTTTTGATTTTCATTACCTCAAAAATAGAAATAATTTACAAAATAAATAAAGTTTTAAATAATTTAATAGCTATTTTTGAACTCAAAGAATATAAAAGAAAAATAAATTAAAAAAAAGTAAATCTTTTTCTCTTTTCAGATTAATTTAAAAGATGAATTATAACAATTGGTTTGTAGGGTAAGAAAATATTTTATGATGAGAATTTTTTTCTTTGACTTTAAAAAGATTTGAAAAAATAGTTTTGGGAATTTATTTCCTTAAAAATAAAGTTGATTTTGTTACAAAAAATATGAACTTGTTGATTCATCTTAAGAAGTATTATGTCAATAAGAAAAATTTAATATTCTAAAAAATATTTAAAAAAATTGAAGATAAATAATTAAAATAAAAAAAATATAGATAAATGTATCAGTTTTAATTTAAGGAAATAAAAAAAGAAACTTTTTTCAAGAAATTTCCATTGGTATTATTTGACAAATTTTTAAGTTCTATTGAATAGTCATTTCAGCTTTCTCTGAAAAAACTGTAGCTATTATTCAAGTTTAATAGTTCGATTTTCGATAATGGTTTTTTTAATTAATTCTTTTCAAATTGATTTTTCTAAAATTTAAAATAAGTTTTTTGGAAAAAAGAAAATGTTCTTATATTTTACAACCGTTTTTCGTAGATGAAATATTCATGCTTTAATGTTATTTTTTATAAATATCTAAAATAATTGTAAACTGGTTAACTAATTTTTTTCTAAATAATTTATTTTTTATTCAATTAAAATACAATAAATTTCTTAATTTACTTACTAAATAATTACATAATTTATTTATAAAAATGAAGAAAAAAATTCTTAGATACTTTGGTTTCATTTTAAGTTTTTTTTTTATTATACGAAATATTGAGATAAATGTAAAGACGTTCTCAATTAAATTTCACTTAATTCATTTGAATCTAATTCCTTTTAATTAATAAAGAAGACTTAATTAAACAACCAAATAAAAAAAAAATAATATTTAACTTTAAATATTAAAAACTTTTGTGAGTAAAAAAACATATTTACTGCTAGATACTTATAAATTTTTTTTTTAATTTGAAAAATGCGCGTTTTATTTTTTAATTTCAGTTTAGTAAACATAATTTTTTATTTAAAATTTGATTCAAAAAAAAAAATTTTATTCTGTATTAATCTACTTAGTGGTCAACAAAATTTTTTAAATTCTTTGGAAAATGTTCTTTTAAAATCAACTTTTGAAACATATTAAGTTTTATCAGTATTGTTTTTTACTTAATTAATATAGCATTTTTGTTCTCGAAACTTCTAAACTATATTGAAAGTTATCAAAATAAATAGTTTTTTAATAACAATAATCTTAAAGTATAAGACTTAGCTTTATTCTTTTAAAAAAAAATATAAAAATGTCAAAAGTTTGTTTTTATGTAACTTTAGAATTAACTAAAGATGCTTCTGCAAGTGATATAAAAAAAGCGTTAGTATTTTCATTCAATATATAAATTCTTTTTTTGATAATTTTTTAATTTAGGTATCGTAAATTAGCTTTAAAATGGCATCCAGATAAAAACCCAGACAGCAAAGAAGAAGCCGAAAAAAAATTCAAAGAAATTTCTCAAGCTTATGAAGTTTTGTCAGATGGTAAGTTATTTTTTTAAATAGACATTGTTATTAAAGAATTTTATTTTATTAGAAAAAAAAAGAGCTATTTATGATAAATATGGAATGGAAGGATTATTTGGAGAAGGGAATCAAAGTAACAACTTCCAAGGATTTAATGATTTCGACAATTTACCAGGATTTCAATTTGGTGGTTTTGGTAACTTTGGAGGTGCGTTTGGAATGTTTGGTTCTTTCGATAGTTTCTTTAGAGATCCAAATGAAGTTTTCAAAGAATTCTTTAAAGATTCTTTCACCAACAATTCTAGTGAAAGTGGTTTTTTGAATCAAGACTTTTTTGCTAGTTCATTTAACTCAAGTGCAAGTTCAGCAGGTAATAATAAAGTAAAAAAAACAAGTACAAGCACAAAGATAATAAACGGTAAAAAGATAGTAACAAAAAAAATAATAGAAAATGGTAATGAAACAATAACAGTTCATGAAGATGGTGTTTTAAAATCAAAAACTGTTAATGGCCAGTCTTTAGCAATAGAAAATTAAAAAAAAATACTTTATCTTTCAATTATTTTAAGTTTAATTTAATCTAGAGTTTTATTTTCAAGCTTAAAATGTTTATTTAAATTTGAACTTAGACATTATTACAGCTTAGTCAAATTTAATTTCACACAAATTTTAATCACAAAGTTTTACATTTGATCTCAAGAAAGTTTTCTTAAAATAAAAATTTCAAATAAATATTTTCTTATTAATAACTTAAAAAGCTTTTTCATTAATTAATTTAAGAATTGAATTGATTTAGTTAGTTTTTATTTTCTGGCTGAAGAAGCAAATAAAATTTTTTTCTCTTTATAGTTTACTAAACTCACAATGGATCAATAGTCTTTTTTGTTGTATTTTGTCTTACAATAAATATGATAGTTATATTTTAGTGAATTACCTTAAAAAATATTAAATATAATATCTCTATAAAGAAATCGTGTATTTGTATTGTTAAAAGAAATTATAAATGGTTTTTACGAGTAAGACAATAATTTGAAAGAGTATCATTTCTCTAACTTATTTAAATATAATTATTCTTAAACTAAAATATAATTAGAATTTATGATAGCTAAAGCCAGAATTTTTTCATCAAACGTTCATAATAGCACATTACTTAAGGAATATTCAAAACTAACTTCAATAAAACTTGCAATTTTGTATTTTGCACTAAAATGCTATAAAAACAAAATTATTCACAGAAACCTTTAAAAATTTATGATTTGATTTTAACAATTGAGTGTAAAAAGAATTAATTTTTTTCATCATGGTTCAAATATTAATTCTATCTTTATAAAATAATGGTAAGTTTAGTGTATTTTTTTAAAATTAAAAAAACTATAGTAGTAAGTTTTAAATATTAACTACGAAAATATTAGTTTAATGATAAATAAATAACTAATTAAACTTTTCAGCGCAAAATTAAAAAAAATTTTTGAACTTTGATTAATTAACAATCAATTTAATTACTAAGTTTAATTTTTAATATACATTTATACAACTTTAACAAATTTAATTTTACATAATTTGTGTTTACAAAATTTTACATTTCACTTAAAATAAAGTTTTTTTAGTTAAAAACTCAAATATAATATTTTTTATATCCATAATTTACTGAAATCAGGATGCTAAATTAATAAAAATTCTGGTTTATTCTTTTTGTATTTTTGTTTTTGACAATTTCATTCAAAACATCTGTTACTGGATAGTATGCTGGACTCCAATTTTTTGATTTTTCTATTTTTTCATATGTCTGAGATATTGTTTCATAGTTATGGTTTTGGTTGATTAAAACATCATTAGAATTAAGATACTCATTTGAATAATTTTTTTTTTTATTTAAACCAAAGTCTATTTTGTTAACATATAATGGATCTTCTTTTACTTCATCATAATTTGAGTAATCTACTTCATAATGCTTAATTAAATTTGATGGATTCAATGGTAAAGGTCGATTTTTGTTTTCTTGCTTTTTATGAGCATCTGGAATAGGTAATGTCCGTTTTTGTATTTTACTAAGCTTAACATTATTATCAGCATTAAATCTTTTGATATTTTTTTCATTTCTATAATATTCATTTTCTTGATTTACCGTAGAATAATTATTTGATTTTATTTCAATAACTTGATAATCTCCTACACTTTTAGTTTCAGAATTTTCACGAGAATGTATAATTGTTAAGCCTGTATTACAATTGCTAATATTATCATTTTGACTTGATACTAAACTAGCGTTAGAGTTAATTAAAGAATTATTTTTGCTCAAAGAATCGTTTTGATTTTGTATGTAAATAAAATTTTTTGAAACATTAGAGGGATGGTTTAATAATTTATTTTGGCCTTGGTAGATAATTGAATTACGTTGTAAAACCATTTTTGACATTAAATCTGATTGGTTAAATTTATTATTTTGATCTTTGATTGGATCTAATTTATTACTATGGTTTCCATTTATTAAACAGCTTATCGATTTTGTCATACCATTTGAATCAAAGTCTAAATCATTTGTTGAATTGAACGTGTTACAATTTTTGTTTTTCTGATTGAAGTTTTTGATTCGAAATAATAAAATTACTGAGAATATAACTAATACTAGAAGTAAAGTTAGTAAAGAAACTACAACACCAAAAACATGTATAACATTTTGTTTTATGAGCTTACGCTGACCGATGAAACCATCATTTTCATTTTTTGTTGTTTGTTGTTTTATTAAGGTTGGTTTAGAAAGATAACTATTAGTTTCATGATCATCTTGTATGTTATTTTTAGTAGTAATGCTGATTTTGTTTGAACTTTCAAAGTTTTTTGTCATACTATTTGTTTTAAGTTTATTGAAATCATGATTCATATCTTGATTTAATGAATTTTTCAAGCTAATTACTGATTTTTTTGTCAGTATTGCTTCTGGAATTACTTCATAATTCATTGAAATAATAACAACAGCGTATGATACCAATGTATTAAGTTTATGGCTTTTTGCAACAACTTTGATTTCAATATGGCTTGGTAATTTGAAATTTGAATATATTTCTTTGTTAATATTGTAACTTAATTGAAATTTATTTTTATTAAAACTAATTATTCCTGTGTTTTTATCAATTGCAACCGATTCTTTTGTCCATTTAGGAAAAGTTTCATTTATAAAATATAAAACTCTACCATCTTCTCCATAATCTTTATCTTCAGCATGGATTTGACCAACTATAGAAATGTTTGGAGATAACGGCAAAAAGCTAGATTTTAAGTTATAAGTATCTTTTTCAAATGTAGGATAAAATTCATCTTGACATTCAATTTTAATTTCAACTGAGGCATAATTTAATAAGCTATTCAAAAAAATTTGATCGTTAACATTAGGGTATAAATTAAATAAAGGAGAACTTTCATTATGTAATGGCTTTAAATATGAATTCGAATCAATTATTTGAACACCTATTTTAAAACTTAAAATATTATTAGATGGCATATCATTACTAAATAGTTTTTCACAGTCGATTTCAGAAGCTGTAACAATATAACCTGTTTCATTTTCATATTTAAAAGGCAAATTACTATTATTATCAAATAAAACAAATAAATAGCCATCTTCTTTTGTTAATTCTTCTATATATTGTACACGAACAACTTTTGTATTAACTGGAACATTTTCATTAATAACTGCTTGGTAATTTGTTTTAGGCAGTATAGGCAAAGTAATATGAGGCTGAGGTGTTTTTAATATTTCAATCTGAACAATTGCAAATTCAAAATCATTTTCATTTTTTGCAGTTAATACTAGATTAAATTTATTAATTAATTTGCAGTTTAAAACTTTATTGAGATAAAAATCTCCTGTTTTTGAATTTATTAAAAATTGATTATGAATATTTCCAGCTAGAATCGAAAAAATTAATCCCGAGTAGTTTTTGATTTTGAGATTTAGCTTTTGACCAACAGGTGTTTGTTCTTTCAAACTCATTTTAAATAGACTTCTTTCAAAGACTTTGTTTTTTTTACTTTTGAGTAACAAAGGATATCTTACATTAATTACTATAGAATCTAAATCAGATTTAGAATTTTTTCTTTTTATTTGAAATATTGTTTCAGTTTTAGTTGGGTTTTTCAAAATTGTAAGTAAATTTTTCTTAACAATAGCAAAACTGCTATCAACAACGTTTGATAATTCATAATCAGTATTATAATCAATAGGTAATTTGTAAATGATATCTCCATAATTATATTTTTCAAGATCAATATTAATAGTTTTATTTAAATTTTTTATATTGTTTTCTAAACTTTCAGATGGTTTTAGGTTTATGATTAATGAAGAAGAACTTTTTAAATTATTAATAGGTCTATTATTTTCAAAAGTATAGTAAGATTGAACAATCAACTTGAATAAATGATTCTTAGTTATTTCAGATTCAAAAGATGTTTGGTTGAAATAAATAAGTCCTTCATTAGAATCTATATAAAAATGACGGTTTCCTTTTCTTAGTAATTTGTATTGGACTTTAATTTTTGGTTCTGCTTGTTGTATGGCTTTAGTTTTTATTTGATATAAAGGACAATTTATTGATATACATTTAAGTTCTGATTTCATCAATTCTAAATAGTAAAATTCTTGTGTAAAAACTGGGCTTTGTTTATAAATACTACTTTCTTTAACGTTTATCGAAATTGTTGTTTCAGCTAAAAAAAACAAAAATTAAAAAAAATCTTTTTACAAATTTTTTCAAAAACTTACTTTGATGTTTATTATCGTCTGCTATCACAATTAAATTGAATTTTTTCAAATGACTAGTTGAATAATACTCAGAAAAACTTTTTTCATTTTTTACAGTTTTCTTTAATCTTATTTCTCCTGTAAATAAATCGATATCGAATAATTCATTTTGGTTCAGAGATTTGTTACTAAGCATGTATTTTAAGTTAGGATAAACATCTACGTCATTAGCATTAATGAAACCAATCGTATCTCCTACAGAATATAAATCTTTTGAAAAAGATATTTCTTGATTTGAACTAAAGAATGGCTTATTATCATTTTTATCTATAACAACAACATCTATTAATATATATTTTAGTTTATGAGGTTTAGTTTTAGCTTTAAAGTTTTGTAATGTTTGATGGTGAATACTTTGATCATTAACAACTATTTTTAAGTGATATTTTTCATGAATTTCACGGTCTAAAGCTAGATTAGTTAATAATAAGTTATCTGATATTCTGAAAGCATTATCATGGTTTCCTTCAACTATGTGGTATGTTAACCCATAATCTAAACGACTTTTATTATTTTTAAGAGTATCTAAATCAATCGATCCTAATCTATAAACTAGAGTATCTTTTGGAGAACTTTCAGTTTTTGGTATAATTATATATTGATGGTTAAAAATAGGACTGTATTCATTAATGTTGACTAAATTTATTTTTAAATAGACAAAAATTAAGCTTTCTGGATGTTGATTTAATAGTTTTGCCATACAAATCAATTCAATTGTGTCAGGATGTTTTTCATAATCAAACTTAATGTTAGTTGTTAATAAACCAGTCTTTGAGTTTAAATTAAACCAACTATAGTTTGTTGATGAATACATAATATTAAAATAGTAATCTTCTATCTTAAGAATATTTAAATTTTCTTTTAATGAAATTAAAGAATAACCAATTTCTGTATTTTCTTCTAAATTCAACTCAAAATTAACTTTGCGTATTTTTTTAACTTCATTAATTGAATTTTTAACTTCAAATTTAATTAAATTTAAACTTTCTTCTGATGAATCACTACTAACTTTGACAAAGCATTCTAAATTCTTTTTGATTGGTTTTTTCAATGTAAATTCACCTTTAAACTGATCAAAAGAAAAATATTCTTTAAACTCTGCTGTTTGATCTTTTATTTCAAATCTTAAATTTTTGACTGATGATTGATTATCTATTAATATTTTATAAGTCTTTTTGTTTTGAAAATCAAGTTCAAAAGTTGTTGGATATTCTTCAAATTTGATATAATCTTTATTTAAAGTATCGATATCTTCAATTAAGCCTTCAAATAATGTCTTATCAAAAATAATTTCAATTGTACAGCTATCATTCAAAACATTATAAGGAGTAATATCATGAACATTTAAATCTAACCTAATTGTAATAGTTTTTGTATCTTTATTTGAAGATTTAGTTAACTTTTCTTTTATTAATACATTTAATACTTCTTTGTTTATACTTAATTGACCACTTGTTGAATTTAAAGTAAAATATTTACCATCATTTTTTTCCAAATCAATTGAATAACTTAGAATTGGAAAAGTATCTACATCATTAGCTTTAACAATTAATAATTCATAAAAAATCAAATCATTGTTTTTAAAAGATTTTTTTTCTAGCCTGTCTAAATCAAAAAAGAGCTCATACAATTTTTTTTCAAAAACAGGCTTATTATCATTAATGTCTTTAATCTTTAACAAAAGATTACAAGAACTTGTAAATTGACCATCAGAAACAGTAACTTTCAATTTATAAAAATTACAAACTTCATAATCAATGATTGAATCCACAAACAATTTTCCTGTTTCAGAATTTAATGAGAATTTATTTTCAGGTTGATTACATGAATTTTCATATTCTAATTTGTAACTTTTAATGCTTGATTCGTCTTCATCGTTTGCTATGAATGTATAAATGTTTGATCCTTTAGAAATATTCTCAGGTATTATAAGAGATATTTCATTTTGCTTGAAGTAAGGTTTGTTATCATTAACGTCTGTTATTGTAATATTTAAAATTGTTTTATCATTATGTAAGTAATCATTATCAAAAACAAATACTGGTAAATTAAATGAAGAAATTTTTTCTCTATCAAATAAATTTTTTGTTCTTAGATCCCCTGTTTTAGAGTTCAAATCAAAATATTTTTTATTAGAATATCCGTCTGGTATTAAATAAGTCAATTCAGTATCAAAGATATCTAGGTCTGTTGCTTTTAAATTTGAAATTAAAAAGCCTATAGGTGTATTTTCAGATAATTCAATTTGTTTTATATTTTCAAAAACTGGACTTTCATCATTAACATCAATAATTGATATTTTTAAAACAGTGAAAAGTCTTTTAACTAACTTTTTATCATTAGTTTTATAAAAACTAACTTGTACTTTTAATTCATGATAGGAACTTGTTTCATAATCAAAAGACTGGTTCAATTTGATTAATCCATTAGAATCAATAGAAAATATTTCATAATTAGATTTATTATTTTCAAAATTAAAAATGACTTCATAATTTTGAAGATCATTCAAATCATAGTTTAAAGAAACATGGTGTATTATTTCATTTTTTTTACAACAATTTTCTTTTAGTTCAATTGATATTGTTTCACAATTAACCAAACTACACTTTATTTTTAAATTATCAATATTAATTTCATTTTTTTTATTAAAAAAGATATTCATTATTAAATTATCATTTAAATTATTTGAAGTATCAATAGCTTGTATATTTAACAAAAATTCTTGATCAGCTAGAATAAGATTTTCTTTTGGTATATATTGTAATACTAAATCATTGTTTATTTTGAATTGATTCATGAATTGTTTAGTTTCACTTGAGTTTTTGATATCACTTATTTCAAATTTAACATCATTAGCATCACACATATTGTTTTTAAAATTATAAACATCTAAACTTTTTTCATAAAACAAATCTTGATTTAAATCTAAAGTAACTTTTAATAAATTTTCTCCAAACTCTGTATTTTTCAATTTTTGTTTTAAACAATCAAAAAACAAATTCTTTTTAATTTTTTGCTTCAATTCAATTTCATATTCAATCAAACTAATAAAATCATCTTTTTTAATTTCAGGATTATTAGTTAAACTTATAGCACAGTTATTTAAGTTTAGATATACACTAAAAGAGAAAGTTTCACTTTTAACAAAATTTATTAAAGAAACTAATTGTATTTTATTTTTGTTTATATCAAACGTGAAAGGTAATTTTAAATTATCGTAAAAACTACTTATAAAAAATCCATTAGCAAAACAATCATCTTCTATTAATAATGATGAATTTGAATTTTTTATCAACTCTAAGTCTTTCAAGTTTATTTTATTTCCAATTAATTGTCCTTTTTTTATATTTTCTACACTTATAAACACAACATTAGAATTTTCGTTTTTATTTTTGGCTGAATCAGATCTTATAGTTTTTATTTTAACCCATTTTATTTCTTCTGAAATTAAACCTTTTAAGTCTTTAGCTTCAATACCTAATTTCAATAATAAATTTGGTTCTAGCTTTGTTTGACATTCAATTAACCCTTCTGAATTTATAATAAATTGGTATTTAGTTATTAAATTTTCATTATTATTTTCTTGGTATATGTACTTTATTGAATAAAAAACTGTACCATTATCCCCTAAGTCACTATCAAAAGCACGAACTTTGGTTACACTTATTGGTAAAGGCTTGTTTATATCTATTTCAAAGTATTCAAAATTATTTTTGATAGGAAGTTCATCATTCTTAAAACTACATTGTTGTTTTAAATAATCACTTATTGAAACATTATGATCTAAAAACACTGGTTTATTATCATTTACATCTAAAATATCTATAATTATTGAAGCAAATTGTTCATTATTTAACTGAATTTTTTCACCTAAGTCATGAACAGAAACTTTTAAAACAAAACGATCTTTGCATTCACGATCTAATTTATGATTAAGAAATAGTTCTCCTAAAAAGAAGTAAATAAAGTTTTTATATATAAAAAAGTATTAAGAAAAAAATAATTACCTGTTGTTGAATTTAAAGAAAAAAAGTTTTCAGAATTTTTTTTCAATAAATTAAAAACTATAGTTCCATTTAAATCTTGATCTAGATCATGTGCAAATATTTGACCGACTTTTGTACCAATTATACTATCTTCTGACAATTGGAAACGAAATTCATTTTTTTCAAACACTGGGAAATTATCATTGATATCTAATAAGCTAATTTTAACAGATATTGTGTTTTGTAAATCATCTTGATTTTTAATTTGAACAATTAATTCATAGCTGATAGTAGTTTCTCGATCTAATTCACAATTCACTTTTAAAGTTCCATCAATTAAACTAACTTTAAAGCAATTAGATGAATTTGCTTCATACTCACTTCTGTTAACATATAAAACTTTTTCGCTTATAATTGAAAACATGACTGTAGAATCTTTAGAATTAAAAACCAAAAATTTGTATATTATTTTGTCTAGCTCAGTGTTTTCATAAACTTTCAAGTTCAAACTTTCTATTTTTCTATTTGTAGTTGCATCAATAAAGTAAGGAATATTTTTATTATGTTCTACTAAATTTATTTTTGTTTGCATTTCACTTGTTCTACCACCTCCATCAATACAAATAACGGTCAACTCATAAAATTTAGATAAATTAAAATTATCATTGACGAAAATTTCTCCACTCAATTTATTTATTAAGAAAGGCCCATTTGAATTACTTGTTTCTAAATTATCTTGCAAAAGAGTTTTGAAATAATATCTTAATCTACCAAATAAACCAGAGTCTGGATCTATTGCTTTAACAGCATAAATAGGTTTTTTAACATCTGAAATTTGATTAATTGAAATGACATTAAAATCATTATGAAATTTTGGTGTATTATCATTTAAATTTACAACATTTATATATACTTGAGAATAAGCATAAGTATACTCATTATTATAACTTGAAAAACGACATTGAACGTTTATTAAAATAGATTGAATTTTTTCATAATCAGGGAAAGAGCTTTTTTTGTCAATCAAACTTAATTCTCCTGTTTGTGTATCAATAATAAAACTGTTGTTTAAATTACCAGAATAAATTTTATATTCTAGTAAATTAGGATCAATTAAATTCTGACTAGAATTTTTAATTTGGTACATATTTACAAATGCATTTTTATCATTTGAATTAAATTTGAAGACATTCAGTTTACCTATCTTTAACCCAGGTAAACTATTTTCGACTAAGTTAAAGTTGTATAAAGTATTAGTGAATTGCAAATAAGTTTGTTGGTAACCCGAATGTAAAACATTTATTTTGACAATTGCATTATTATCACTTTTTAATCCATCAAAATCTTGAACACTTATACTTAAAATATATAAAGGGCGAACAGAACTAAGAGGCTTCAATAAATAAAGTTTACCATTTTGTTCATCAATTTCAAAACTTGTTTCTTCATTACCAGATATTATAGAATATTTCAAACTATTAAAAGAAGAAGAAAAATCATGATCATGAGCTTTAATCAATAAAATTGGAGCAGGTTGACCACTATGATCATCTGTTAATGGTACAATATTTTCTGGTACATTAACTTGATAATTTATTGTTAAAAATTCTGGTTTATTGTCATTCACATCTTCTACATAAATATGTATAATAGAAGTTGAGTTTTTACCATTTAAATTAGTTGCAATTAGAATTAGCTCATAAAAAACTTTTGTCTCATAATCTAATTGATCATTCAAAGATAATTCTCCTGTATTTTTATTTATTGAAAACACAGAAATGTTGTTTTTTAGTTCAAAAATTGATTTACTTGTATCTAAAAATGCATAATTTATAGTTGAATTAAGACCACAGTCTTTATCTGATACTAGTACTTTGAAAAAACAATATCCAGTATTTTCATTTTCTTTTAACGTTATATTATAAAAGCTTTTTTCAAAAATAGGTTCATGATTGTCATCTGATTGTAAATTTATAATTAAACTTTTATTTTGTCCTTGATTTAAACCATCATTTATATCAACAACAACTATAGGTTTATTATTAAGCCTACAATCAATAAGTTTTTTTACTATCAATTCACCTGTTGACGAATTTAAACTAAACCAATCTAAAGCTTCTTTACTAGTTAAATTTGAATTTATTTTATATGACATATTATTTGTCAATGGTAGATCCTTGTCTTGAGCTTCAAACTTATATACTACAGTATTTAAATCTTGATATTGACTTAAATTAATTTTAGAAACAGATTGTTCAAAATACGGTTTATTGTCATTTGAATCAATTATTCTTAATTCTAAGGATGCTGTTGCATTTAACCATGGCTTTTTCTCATGATAAGTTAAGATATTTAAAACATATTTATCTTTTTGCTCACGATCTAAGGTATTATTAATTATCAATAAATAACTATTTGAATCTATAAAATTCAAAGAAAACTTATTTTCATTACCAGTCAATAATAGCTTATAATCAGTTGTTTTTTTATCTGAATAAAACTTATTGTATAAGTTTTCATCTTTTACATTAGAAATTGTTATTTTAGCAACAATTTCTCCTATTTTAGCTGATTCATTAATTTTTGGCAAGCCATTTTCGGTTAGCAAAAAAATATTAATTTTAGGCATCAATAAATTATTTTTATATGGTAAGTTTATTATAATTAAAGCACTTGTTTCTAAAGGTATTTCACCTGAATCTCTAGCAAAAACAATTAGTTCATATTTCTGTAATGGTTTAGGCAAATTAGTTAATGGATGAACTAAATAAACCCAGCCTTTATTATCTATTTCAAACATTCCTTTACCTAAATAATTTTTATTTAGTTGTTTTAATGTGTTAGAACTTTCTTGTAAAAAATAGGTAATTTTTGCGTTCAAACCTATATCAGCATCTGTTGCTTTGACTTTAAGTATTTTACTTCCAACTGTTACATTACTTGGCAAATTTACAAAATTGATAGAATTTTCAAAAACTGGTTTGTTGTCATTAATATCATCAATATCAATATTAACTTTTAAAACAGCTTTTAATGGAGGATTACCACCATCTAAAGCTTCAATAATTAAGTTATAATTGTCAATTAATTCTCGATCTAATTCTTTATTAACTTGAAGATCTAAATATAAAATACCATCATTTTCTCTATGAATCAAGAGCTTAAAAGTATTATTCTCATTTCCAGATTTTATTTCGTAAGTTTGAAGACCAAAAATACCTTTTTTTAGAAAAAAAATTGTTTTCATTTTCTAGATATTTTCTAAAAAAATTAAAAAAATAAAAAAATAATTACCTGAGTCTAAATCTGTTGCAAAAGGCAATGTTCTTTTAACTTCATTAGGCTTTGAATTTTCCGGCAAGCGAATATTTATGTGAGGTATTGTAAAAAAAGGAGCGTTATCATTAACATCCAAAACATTGATTGAAATTTGAAAGCTTATTCCTTTAAATGAAATAGCCATAAATTTATATAAAGCACATTTTTCACGATCTAAAGGTACTGCATTTTTTATATCACTAGTATGCTGATCTATATCTAGATCAGTATCTATATTACATAAACTATTTTTTTGGTTATTTACAGGTAAAATTAAATATGGAGGTGATTGTGTTAAATTTTGATACAAATATAAATCTGGTATTTTTATTTTACCAATTAAACTATTTACAGGAAAATTTTCTTCTGTCTCAAAAAACAAATCAACATGTGTTTTACTTTCTTGTAGACAATTGTATCCAGGTATGCATAATAAAGCACTTAAAATTAACAATAATTTCAAGAAACTTAAATTATAAATATTTACACAATAACACAGATTCATTTTTTTAGTTTGGTTTTCTAAAAAACACGATTTTTTATCTTTGTAAAAAACTTTATAGGAATATTTTAGAAAAACCATTTTCAATAGATCACTTTAATTTTCAAGTATTCAATTGAACATTTAAGACAGCTGTATATTAAGCAGCTGCATTTTTTATAGATTTTTTCCGCCAAAATAAATCTGCTATCATCTTTAAAAAACACTAAAAGATTTAAGCAGATACTTTGATTTTGGTTACTAAAAAAAAAATTCTGACATTTAGATATCTTATTCTATTAGAAAACTTTTCTACAAATTTGTATTTTTAGCACTTTATAAAGTTGAAACTAAACACAAATACTTAAACAAAAATTTAAAGGACTTTTTATGATAATTCAAACTTTAAAAAGTTTGAAAAAAAACTGAACTTTTGAAAAAATTTTTTAAACTTTATTTGTTGTTTTTAATACAAAAGCTACCTGCTTACTAAGTTTCATGACTTTATCAGCTGGGTAAAACAGTCTTAAAATGAATAAAAGCGCCCCCAAAGAATAAACTTAAAAATTTATAAAGCTACTGAGCTTGTTTTGTTCAAGTTATGAGCCGCTAGGTAAAAACAGGTAAATATTTGACAAAGCAGGAGCAAATTTTTTTTCTGAAAAAAAGTAAGTTGAAAAGTGGCCTGAAGTATAGAACTTATTTTTTTTAATTACTTTATTGATGGAAGTTTTTTTTTTAAACTGAATTTTGAGTAAAAGTAAGTTTTATATAATGATGTTTACCTGCCAAACCTTGATAAGTACCTAGAAAATAACAAAGCCGCGTTTTTCGGTTTTAATCTTAAGGCTTGGTTTTATACAAAACAAAATCAGTAGCTATGGATTTTTCATTATAAAATAAAAATATTTTTGCAGAACCTAAAAAGTTTAAAAATAAATTGTTTCACTAGATCATTTTTACTGAATATCTAAATACACATTAAAAAAAAACAAAGATACCTTCAATTAAAAATAAAATAATACCTGCGTAAGATGAGCAGCAAAAATAGTTTAATTTTTGCACTTGAACAAGCCTCTTAATTAAAAATAAAACTTCATCAATTAACTAGATTATTTTCTTTGTTGTAACTACATATCCTTATTGAAAGTTAATAAAAGAAATTAAAATAGTTTTTGAATTATATAACAATCAAAATTGATGTTTGATGATAATAATTATAAAGAAAATAAAAAATTTAATTGATTTTTAAGTTTCAATTCAAATTATGCGTTTTTCAGGAGCTAAGTATTTCATAAATATTAATTCAACAAAAAAAAATTCATAGAAAAATTGAAATGCTTTAGAAAATTCAAGAACTCTGATAAGTTTCTTTGAAAAGTCTTAAAAATAAAGAACTTTTAGCATAAGTTCATAAAGCAATAAAAAGTTTTATTAACAAAATTTTATTTATCAAATAATTTGTTAAAAAACTTTCAAAGAAAACAAAGAAATGAGCTTTACGGTTATGCAATTGTAAATCGTGAGAATTCAAAATTAAACAAAACCTTGATCTGCAAATATTTTTTCTAATATTTTAAAAGCATGAAACTATTTTTTTCTTAAAGAAAATTTTACAAAAAAGATCTGAGTTTCTTTTCCTTAAAGATTTATTTTAGTATAATTATCAAAGAAAATAGTCTTTTAAAAGTTTCTTAATGAAAGGTGTGGGGTGGTCATTGGTAAGCTAAGCTACTTAAAAGTAGGCAAAAATTTGATGTTTTAGCGCCTTAAAAATTTATTTATATCAAGTAGCTAAATAATATTTTTACTTAAAAAAAAAAATTTAAATAATCAAAGAAAAATTTTTAGTGTAAATTTTTCTCATCTTCATCTTCATCTAAAATCATTTATTCATCTTTTAATTAAGTTTTGAAATATTTTGACTCATTAGATATTTAGTTTTTTTCCATTTATTCTACAAATATTAAAAACTATTCTTTAAATATTTTCTTTAAAATTAAAATTGTATTTTATAAGCGGAAATAAGTTATTCAAAGAGATAACTTTTAATTACTCTAAAAAATAGAGCTTATTCTTAACTTTCATTAAAATTTTTTTTCTAAAAAAAACTTAGTGAAATTATATTCAAACGATAAATACATTTTGAAAAAAAATTTTTCTTTTTTTTTTGATAAAAATTGGTAAAAAAATGTTCAAGTCAAAGTTAAATATCGAAAATGTGAAGACAATTAAAATATATTTAAATAAAATTAGCTAAGTTTTATTTGAATAAATTTTAATAGCTACAAAATTATTTTTTTTGAATTTAATTAAATATTTTTAGAGTTCAAAGCTTAAAACTTTAGTTTGAAAAAAAACTTTTTTAGGTAAAAAATTTTAAAATGCAAATTTTAAAAAAAATCTTACTTATGAATAAGCTTTTTATTTTTTTGAATTTTTATTAGAAAACTTCTATTTAAGAATTTTTTGATTTTTTTTTTTAAAAATCAGTTGAAAAATTTAAAGTTATTTTGGTAAAATAATTATCAAAAAAAATTTTAGAGAAAGAAATTTGATGAGAATTTTGATACAAAATTTTTTGTGAAAGTAAATTGATAAAAAAGATTTTTAAAGAAAATAAATTTGATGAAAATTTTTAGAAGAAAGTTTTTTTTAAGAAATTAGTTACAAAGTTTATATTTTAGATAAAAAAATTGACTTAAATTTAGGCAAATAAATTAACTTCAAATTAGGTAAAAATTTTTTTTTTTAAAACTTGAATTTTTATTCATAAAATCTAAAGTTTATCTTGAAAAAGCTTCAATTTCTTAAATCATTTCTCATTTGATTACTACGAACTAATTTTTCTAGATTTTCATCTAATAATTTGTCTATATTGCTAATTAATTTTTTATCAATATTTTTAAATTTCTCAAAATCATAATTTTTTAACTTCATCTCTAAATCATTAATATTAGGAAAATCACCAGATGGTAGATTATACTTGTTTTTTACATACTCATAAGTTTCAGCTAAATTTATAGTTTTATTTCTTGGCAAAAATATTTTTTTCAGTAAATTTTTTTTACTTCGTTTCTTCAAAGTTCCAATTATTAATGAATGAGCCTGAAAACAAAAATAAAGTTTTTTTAAAAATTAAAACTTTTAAATATTATTTATTTCACTTGACTTACTCTAGCTAATCTTGCTCTTTTCACAATATCATTTATTTTTCTTGCAACTGAGTTATCAGGTAATTTATTAAGGAATTCAAATAGCTCTTTAACATCATTTTCATAAAATACTTTTGTATCTTCTGAGCTAACTTTACCTTGCCAAAATGAGCAAATATAAACTCTTGGAACTTCAGAATCAAATAAAATTTTACCTAATTTATACATTAACGCTCCATAAATACGTAATAATTGATCATAATTAACTAAATCAACTTTATTTAAAACAATACGAATTTTTTCATCATAAGGTTTCAATTTGAAAACTAATGACTTGAATTCATCTGAAATATCTAATTTATTTGCATCAAATAACAAAAGAATCAGATCAACTCTTTCGGCAAACCATTCAAAAACACCTTTAAAATCATAACCTCTATCTTTGCAATCTTCTCGATTATTTAAAATACCTGGTGTATCAATTAAACTTATATTTTCAAGATATTTTGAGTTTGTTTGAGAACATTGAAACTTTTTTAAGAAAGAATTACCAAAGTTTTTCAATTCTCTAAAAGGTTTTTCTTTATCTGATACTAAATAATGTCCTGGGAAAATATCATCTTTTTCTCCATACATAACTGGGATAAATTTATCAGTTGTTGGCTCAGGACCAATTCTTAAACCTGGTATTGTCGTTTTTGCTAAACTATTAATTAATGTCGATTTACCTGTTGAATATTGTCCAATAATTAAAACCATTGGTTTAGCAGTAAAATCAGCATCATCGATTAAAGGTGAATGGAATTCATGAAATAAATATTCTTTTTCTAAAGGTAATAATCTTTTTTTATACAAATCTTTTAAATTTTTAGTAGCTGTGTTGAAACTATTTTTTTTCATTGACATTTTGTCTTTTTTTTGAATCTTTTGAAGCTTTTTAATAAAAAAATTTTTGTCTTTTTTATACCAAAAATCTTAAAAACTTGGTTTTTGAATAGGGAACTATTTTTTAAATTTAAAAAAAAACTTAAATTTCACTAGAAAACTTAACTACTTTTTATGAAGATTTTGATGAAAATAAATATTTCAATTTGCATTCAGAGAAGATTATTCAAAATTAAACAAAAATTTATTAATCGAAAAACGATAAGTGATTTCAAAGATTGTATTACTTAGTTTATTACCAAATATGATGACTAATTAAAACAAAAAACTTAAATTTTTTTTAATTATTTCGAAATTTAATTTCAATTATATTTCTAAGTCTGTAATTATGATTAAAGTAATTTTTAAATATTTAATCATAAAAAAAATTTAGCTTTAAAGTCATCTATTTTTAAACCAAAAAGCATTTAAAAAATATCAATATAAAAAACAGAAAAAATCAGATCAAAATAATTTTTTCATAAAAAATATTTGCTTATAAAAGTCTCAAAATAAGAATATTTAAATATAAATTGACGATAAAGATTGAGAAAAGTTTTTGATTAAGAAAAACTAGAATGAAAATAATGGTTTTAATGATAAAAACTATAATAGATTAAAACTGAAAAAATATTTTTGATATGAAAATCAAAGTGATAATGAAGGTCAATATTAATTTTAACTAAACAGTAGTTAAAAAAATAGGCATAAACATTAAAACGTTTTTCAAAAATTTTTCTTTTATCACAAAGCAATTAACTTGATTTTTTTGTAATAATTATCTAAAACATCTTTTCTATATTTTGAAAATAACTTAATACTAACAATTTATTATTTCTTTTTACTATTAACTTAAATTTATTTCTTAATTACAAAAACTCTTTCAATAGATTTTTTTTATTTGTTTATTTAAAATTTTTTTAGGTTAATTTCTATTTGAAACTAATTTCTATTCTATAAAACTTTAATTAGATATTTAACCTTACTTTTAATCATAATTTTAAAACACATTTTTCATTTTTAAATAATTTTTGTTAAACATTTGATTTTAAATTATAAAACCTTTTCTCTTAGATAAATTTTTTTAAATAATTTTTTTCTTAATTAGTTTTCAGAATAATTTTTCATCTTAAGCTTTAATTTTAATAAGTTGTTTCTTCAATAATTTAATCTTAATAAGGTTTTAAAATAATTTTCATGTCTTTAAGATTCAAAATAATTTTCATGTTTGTAGGATTCAGAAAATTTTTCACAAACTATTTGTTATTTTAAATTTTATGAACTTTTTATAAATATTCAAAGGCTTCTTTAAGCTTCTAAAAACCTTGTGTTTGAATTTCTTTTAATAAAAATTTTAAATTAGTCTAATACTTGTTTAAATGTTTTAATTAAGTCTAAAGCTTTTGTCTTAACTTTTAATATTTTGAATTTTAACAAACGCTTTTATACAAAATTTAAATTTAGACTAACACTTTTACAAGTCATGTGCTTTGATAAACATTTACAATTTCTTTAATGTCTTAAAAGCTTGAAAACACTTTTATATTTTTAAACTGAATTTATTTTTTAAAATCTTCATTTTCTTTGAATTCTATCTTTTCAAAATATTAAATTCTATCCCTTAAACATACTAAATTATACATCCTAAATATTGATTTATTATTATAATTTTCTAACTTATTTAACTTTTTATTTGAATTTTAAACAAATTTGATACTTCGATATTTTTTTTTTCATTAACCTAATGCTTAATTGAGTTTTTTAGTTGTCAAAGGTTTTCATGATTTTCTCAAGTTAGTCAAAAAATTTTACATGTTTCTCAAGATAGTCACTTTTTAAAGACTCAAAAAGTTTTTTTCTTAAAATTTTTTGAGTTTTCTTTTTAGATTTTTCTTCAATTTTTCTAATTACAAATTTATTAAAATTAAATTTATAAGTTTGTTTATCAAAAACTTTTAGTTCAAAAAACTTTAATATACTTTTTAATTGATTAAAAAATCTTCAAATTTTTCATTAAAGTTTCATTTAAATTTGTGTTAATCTAATTGTCAAGTTAAAATTATAATTATCATAAACTTTTAAAAAATATTTAAAAAAACTCTTTTTAAATTTTTGTAAAAAGCTGTTGAAATTGCATTAATGAAGTTGAAAAAAATTCAAATCTTTTCATCAAAATATCAGTTAAAAAGTTTGTTTAAAAACATTTAAAACTTTTTTTTTTAAATATTATGAAGAATTAACAATAAAAATCTTCAAGTATTTCAAAAAACGATAAATTTTGAAATTTTTCATTTTTTTTAAAGAAGAAGGCTTCTGAAGTTTAAAATTTTATAAGAGTTGAAAACTTGATTTTCTCAAATAAAAATTCTTCTTTTTCTTCGATATGTCATATAACGCCTATTCGACTTTGATGACAAATTTGAAATAAAAGCTGATCATTCAATTAGTTTAAAAGAAAAATTTTCTTGTACTAAAGAAGATGAAAATGTGTATCAATACATAATTGTTCAAGGCTCAGTGATAATTGTTTTTCTTTTTTTTAAATAAATAAAACTTAAATCTTTGAACCATTGAATGATATACAACAATGATTTTTTTCATAATCTGATACATAATGATTCAACTAGTTATATAATTAGTATTAAATTAAATTGACATAGATTTTTAAGTAAACAATAAATTTTTATGCAAAAATAATTTTATTTAGTTCTTCAGTTTTATCAAAACTAAATTGATTTTCTTTTCCGCGTTTAAAAAAAATTATCCATTTAAACCCAAAAATTTTATAAAATTTTTTTTAGAATTTTTTTTTAAAACTGGAAATTGTTTAAGTTAATTTTTTTTTCAATTTTTTTCAGACTTTTATAGGCTATTTGAAAGATCAATTTTTTTTTTGATTTTGTATCATTCAATGAAACTCATTACAAACATTTTTTTGTTTAATAAGCAAAAAACATTTTGAATTAGTTCTTATAAATCAATAAAAAAGTTTATATAAAGGAATTCGTGATTTTATATAATTCAGTTCAAAAATTTTATTCAAAAAAGAAGAAAACAAGTAACTATTAGTGAAAATTAATTATGAACACTTCTTAATAGTCTAATAGCCAATAAAATAAAGAAAAAAGGTTTGAGAAGTTTTCTACAGGTGTTAGATGGAAATTTGATATAAACGAATGTGAAAGAAAAAAGTTGAAAAAGATATTGAATCAAAAAATTCTTTCAAAAAAAGCTTATTCATTTAAAATATTTTGAAAAAAATTTTAAATGATAAAATTATTCATTTTAAGAATTTTTAATTTTACGTCATTCTTTTGATTAAACGTTGTAAATAAATCAAATCATGTTAAAAATTTTCATTTAGATTTTTTAACTTGAGATAAAAGGACAAAAAAAGCTATTTGGTACTTTTAAGTTAAAATTTTTTTTTTTTTAAAATCCTTTTGATTGAAAAAATTTTTTTTTTAATTTTGGGAGTTTACGTTAAACTAAATCTATAAATTAATTAAAGAAATTATTTCTTTTTAGACATAATTTTAGAAGAAAAAAATCAAAATTGAGTTTAAATTTTTCAAATTTATTTGTTTAATCTATGATCAAGATAAGAGTCAGTAGCAAGGTAAATTTAAAATTTAAACTCATTAAAATGCTCAAAAACCAGATCGTGAATCATGCAGTAAAAAAAATAAATCGTGTAGATTTTTTTATAAAATCAAAATGGTTTTGAAAGATATGAAAAGTATTGATAAAACAAAAAAGCTAATATGGTTACAAGTAGCATCTTAAGAAAAAGAAATGCTTCTATATTTTAAGTTTAGATGAGATTATATATAAACTTAAAACAAAATAATTAAGTTTTTAATAAAAAAAAACTTTATACAAAATGAATTTTTTTTAAAATTAATTAAATCATAAAGAGTTGATTGTAAAAAGTAAATTAGGGAATACCTTAAAGAATGTTGTTTTACCAATTTATATAAAAAAAAAGTTTGTTACAAAAAAATATTTCAGTAGTTTTAATGTTTTTTATGAGTTTTATTAGTTTTTTATTGTTTAGAATAAAAAAAAAGAATTTTTGAACGGATTAAGTTTTAAAATGAAACATCAATTGTTGTAATACCTAAGGCAAATGAAATAAAAAAAAAAATTTTCTTAAATTTTTATTAAAGACTTTAGGGTACAAAATGTTTATAACAGTAAAAAAATAATTAGAACACTCATCTTCCCATCATTTGAATAGAAAATTATTTAAATTTTATGTCTCTTAAATTTTATTTTAAGAAAAAAATTTTTGACTTGTCACGTTTAATTTAATAAAAAATTAAAAAAAAATTATTTTATTTATTTAGTATTAAATTTATTGTAAAAACAATTTAATTCTTTAATCAACACTTTATTTAGAAAGTCGGTTTCAAGTTTAAATAGTTTGCATGTCAAATTAAAAGTTTTAAATTGATAAATAAAGGAAGTGTTTTTTATTAATAAAAAATTATTACAAAGTTAAAAATTTTTAATCAAAAAACATCCAAGAAAAAAGAAGTCTAAAAATGGTAAAAATTTTTTAAGATGAATAAGAATAATTAACAAGATTTTAATCTTTTCTGTTTAATCACGAACATATCAAAGTTCGATGAATTTAACTTTTTGTTTTTAGTTCAAAAACGAATTTGTTTTAAACAAAATTTTTTTTAAATTTTTAATTCACGCAACTTAGTAGCTATTTGATTTAAAATATTAAAATTTATTTTAAAACTGATTGGTTGTTTCTTATTAAAATTTAACAAAATTTATTAAAATGAACTTCCTCATTAAAATTTTAGTCAATAAAGTTTTTAAAATTAAAAAAAAAATGAGGACAAAAAATGTTTAAAAACTTCAAATAAAAAAATTTAACTAAAAAACATAATTTTAAGCTTAAACTTGAAAATCTTTTATTTTAGTTTAAGATTTAAGAAAATTTATCAAACAGCTTTTGACCATAAAAAACTTCAAAATTTATGTTTTATAATACAATTTATTTGTTAACATTTAATTTAATTAAAAAGTTTTTTGAAAGCATCAAAAATCAACTCAATAATCAGAAAAATGAAATTCTTTTTAAAAAAGTCTGTTTTTCATAGACAAGTTAGCTTAAAATATTTATGAAAATAAGACCTGTCAAAATTTAATATTAAACCATCATGTTTATCAAAATCATCTTTTTGAAAATCAGTTTATTCAAAGAAATTGTCTAAAAATTTGATTAAGCTAAAAGTGATTCTTAAAAAAAGACAAGTTTGAGAAAATTTTTTTTTTTCAAAAAAAAATAATATTTGTGTACACGTTTTCAAAATGTAAGATAAGTTTTAACAATAAAATTTCTTTTTCAAAGATTAAGCTTGATTAAAGGGTTTATTCATTAATGAAAAATAAACAAGTACACAATAGTTTTTTTTTAAACATAATTGAAATATCTTCCTATTGTAATTATTAGATTTTTTAATTGGATGGTTTAATTTCTTTTTAATTTTGTCAACACCTTAATAATAATAAAAAATAGTTACATTTAGATGAAAGTTATTATCAAAAATGATAAAACCTTATTGAGGTAAATTTTTTTTAAAAGAAATAAAATTTATCAATAAATTAAATCTTTTAGATAAACAAATGTTAAGATGAAACTTTTAACAGCAGGTTAAGTTAAAAAAAAAATTAGTTTAATTGTTTTTAACCAAAAAAGTTGCCTAAAGTTATAAAATTTGAAACTTTGACAGTTATAAGAATTATATTTAGTTGGCAAAATAAGATTTTTATGAAAAAAAAAATTAAATTTTTAAAACTTGTATTAGCTATAATCTAAAATTGTGTGGTTTGATTGAAAAATACAGTTTTTTTTAAATTTCTAAATGATGAATAGTCGATAAAAATAATTGGATTTTCAAAACTTAACCTCAATTTTTCTTAAAAACATAGATTAATTTAAAGATGATAATTAAATTAAAAATTTGAATTAGACTAAAAAAAGGATTATGAAATTTGAAAAAAGAGAATGAAAATAATAGCTGAATTTATTTATAAAAAAAAGTTATGAAAAAGTTAAAAAAATTAAGATAAAAATAAAATCTGAGGTAGCAGATTTAAAAATAAATAAAAAAGTTCTTTTTTAAGAGAAAAAATTTAAACAAATTTTATGAAAATATTAAATGAATTCATCATTAAAACTAAAATTAGAAAAGTTAAATTTTGTGGTTTGAAATCAAGTTAATGTATCTAAAATCAATCATTATAACTTAGATACTATAAAAATAAATATGATTTTCTTTTGTTAATTTAATTAGTTTAAGTATTCTAATAAAAAGTACTCAATATAAACTAGTTTATATTTAAAATAATTCATGAAAATTTAATATTTTTTTAGCTAATTATTTTAGATAAAAAATTTGTCAAAAGCTACTTAAATAATTTTAAAAGTATATCAATTCTTTTGAAAAGTTCATAATAAAAAATGATATAAAAATATAAAACTTATTTTTAAGTTTCTTTGAAATTTAGAAATTATCCTTATAAAAATTACTAAAAAATTAGTTTAAAAATAAAATCAATTCGTACAAATTTTTTTGAAAGTTTTCTATTCATTGAAATTGTTTTTAGTAATTTCAAATTACTTAAAACTAAAAAAAAATAATTTTTCAATTAAATTGATGGTCTTATATTTAACCTAAATCTTAATCTTGTCTAAAATTATTCACACTTTTTATTAAAAATCTTAAAAAAAGAAATTTTTATTAAAAAAATCTTAATTAAAATTAGATTCAAACTATAAAATTTGATTCATAAAAAACTTGAAAAAAAATATTAAAAAATTTTTGATAATAAAAGTTCTATGTAAAGGTCAAAATTTTTAATGTTATTTTTACATTATATAACCTCATAATTTGAAAAAGATTTATTGTGTAAAACAAAAGTCAAGTTTAAATTTTTTTTCTGATAAATTTTATTTTTTAAAACATCATTTGAAATCTTTTTCATCAATTTCATGTTAAAAAAAAACAATTCAACAACAAAATTATTACTTAAGTTTAAAAGATGTCGAATGCTGACCATTAACTTGTCTGTAATTGTTAAAAAGTTGATGTAAAACAAAAAAAAAATTTGATGTTCATTTAATAGCTAAGACAATAAAAAAAAGGGTTTTCTTCATCTAAAAAATTCAAAGTAGGGAAATCGTAAATGATCAGTCTATAATCTAATTATCAAAATCCCTTTTTGTCATAAAAATTTTCACTATTTTGACATGCTGAGTTTTTGAATATGTTTTAAAAAATATCATCAAATATAAATTGAATTCTTTTAATAAAAAAAAAAAGTTTAATTACATCTTAGTAATAAAACTAAAAGATTTAAGTTCATTTTTGTTTAACTATAAAATTAAGTCATTGTCAAAATGAAGGAAGTTGAATAAAGTTTTCATAAATTTAAATAAACTTAAAGTTGTATAAGATTTATTGTTTCTTTTTTATAATTTTATTTTGAAGATTTTTAATCAATAAAATTTAGCTAATTAAATAACCAGAGTAGGCAATTCATTTGGAAATGCAGCTTTTCAAAAAAAAATTGTCTAAATATTTAGTAAGATAAATTTAATCAATTGTTAGAAAAATCGCCTACTCTTATTTCTTTAAAAATTCTCTTTAAAAATTCTCTTTAAAAATTCTCTTCAAAATTTTTTTTTAAATTTTTAAGTTTTTTAAAAAGTTTTCTTAATAAAAATTCTTTCTTGAATATACGAGTTTAAACAAAATTTAATTTTTTCCTCATTACTCATTTGAAATAAAGCCTTTGTAAAGATCTCAAATTTGTAATAATAGATCTTCAATTGAAATTTTATATATTTGTTGACTTTTTTTGAAAAGACAATATTTAGTAAACAATAAATCTTTATATTTCAATAAAAATAAAAGAGAACAATTCAAAATTATTTCAAATGTTGGCGTAAGCAAATATTTCAAAAAAAAAATTTTAATTCACTTGAACAAGTTGATTGATAAAATTGAAAGTTTAAATGATTAAAAATTAATTTATTTAAAAAAAAAATTCAAAGAGGCGGAAAGATGGTTTGGTTAAATTTAGGGATTCGTATTTTAAGTCTTATTTTAATTGAAACTATAAATTGGAGATCAAAAAGAAAAAATAAAAATGAAAAACCGAAAAAAGTATTAAAAAAAAAAAGTTATTCAAAGAAACAAAGATTTATTTGAATGTAATTAGTTCTGGTTAAATAAAAAAAAAAGTTGACATAATTGACCATAGTCAATTATAATGTATCAACAATTAAAGTTAAGTAATTTGAAATTATTTTCATTAAAAAAGTTTAAAATTCATGCTTTAAAAAATTGAAGTGATAATTAAAATAGTTAATTGAAAAAGCAAGTTCTTACCTGAATGCCATTAATATTACTTTATTTCCGTTCTTATTTTATTTGTTTTCAAAAAAAAAAATTTGTTTTATAAAAACTTTGAAATTTTTTTTTACAAAACCTTTTTAGAAAATGATATTTGTAAAGAGATGTTCTATTAAAAAATTCTTTCTTAATTGGCCATTTTGTAATTTTCTTAATAAACATTATATTTAATTCACTCAATAATTTCTTTAAACAAAAATTTTTTTTTTCTTTAAAACTTTTAATCCAATAATTGTAATACAAATTTTTTTGTGTTTTTTGTATAAAAAATATTTCCACCAAAATAATTTTCTTTTTTTAAAAGTAACACTCAAAAAAATTACTTAAAAATTTGATCAACCTTGTAAAAAAGAACTTCTGGATCAATTTAAACTTTATTTTATTAAATAAAATTAAAGTCAATTTTATCATATATTATAACTTAAAAACTTGCAATTAGAACTTAGAAAATAAATTAATGGAAATAACTTCTTTTATGGCCTTTTATTTTTAATTAAAATCTTTTTTAATAGCTTTCCAATAAACTCAATTGTCAAATGATGAAATAAATTTTTTTTAATTGGTTTCTTTATTTATTACCTATCTTTTGAAACATCTGTAAATATAGAGTTACTAGATAAAAAAGAAATCTTATTTAATGACCATATTTAATAACTTTTATTCAATGGAATTAGACAATGAATTTCAAATAAAAGTCTGAAATAATTTGTGTAAGAAAATTGTTAAAAAATTTTTTGGTGAATCTTCAAAAAAAAATTCACAGACTTTAAAATTTCTTTCTTCAGATAATTGTTTCTTTTGTATTAATTGAAAAAACTTTAAATTTCTTATTGATTTTTAAAAAAGAAAATTTTTTTTATTTAATAGTCTTTTTCAGTATAAATTCATTTGATTAACTAATTTTGGTTTAAAAAAATAAAACATTATAATAAACTGAGTCAGCATTTTAATGAACTGAATCAGTAAAATAATAAATTGAGTCTTAATAGTAAGTTGAATAAATATGCTTATAAACAAGATCAATTTAATAATAAATTGAATCAGTTTAAAGATTAATCTAAATCAGTATTCAAATAGTAAGTAAATAAAGTTAAATATAACTCAGTAAATTCATAATATATTGGTTAATAAATATTAAACATGTATTTTGAATATTAAATTTGAATAAGTTTAAGCTTAAAATATTTAGCTAATTATTTTGATAAATTCTTTCAATAAAATAAAATTTTGGAAACTGAATACTTAAAATTTGATGCTTGTTTTTGAAAATTAAATTAAATTTGAACCAAAAGGTCTTTTAATTAAAATTTTTACTAAAAATCTTAAAATTTTTAAATTTAAATTAATCAGAAATCCGAAAAATGCTTATAATTTATAAACCTGATTTGGTTTGCAAAAAAGAAAATTCAATTAAATCACTAAAATAAGATTGTTATAAAGTAATCTTAATTTTAAGTGAAGAAAAAAATTCAAATTTCTTTTTAAAAAGTTGATTATTTAAAATGTTTTACAAAATTTATTATAAATTGACAAGTCTCAATTAAGGTTTATTAGTTTTATAATAAATCTAAATGACGAATTATTTTCTTAATAATTAAATAACTTTTATTCTTTTCACTAAATTATTTCTTAATGTTTGATTTAGACCATTAATGTCATTAAGCTTTAAAAAAAGTATTAAAGTTAAATTTTAAGAAAATTTTTTCAACTTTTTCTTTTGACATTTAAAATTTTTCAACGGTTTCTTAAATTAAATATTAGGTTTCCATTAGTATTTATATTTTTTAGATCTTAATTAGTTTTTTCGGTTTTCTGACAGTTTTCTAGATCTAAATTACTTTTTATTATTTTACATCTTTTATTGCATTTTTATTTTAGTTCTTATCTTAGACTTTTTTCTCATTTTATACCTTTATAAGTATTTTAATTTAGACCTTTATTAGTTTCTCTTAAATTAAATCTTTATTAGTTTTTCCTAATTCTTCTTATTAGATTCTATAAATTTAGACCTTTTTTATTTATTCTCAACTTTATAACTTGCTCTTAGATTTCAAAAACTTTTTCTAAACTTAGACTTCAAACAATATTTCTTCAAATTAAGCTTAAAATAGTTTTTTTTAAACTTATAAATTTAATAATGTTTTTGGGAAAATTACTTCAGCTTAGACATTTATTAGTATAATTTTTTAAGTATTAATGTATTAAGATATTATTTTTTGTACTTCAAGTCTTAATTAAAAATTGTTAATTTGAACCATTATCCTTTTTATTAATATATATTGGGTATTTTGATTTTAACTTTCATTTTATTTCCAATTTTAGTTTTCTATGTAAACTGTTGATTATTTAACAATATTTATTAGCTTCAAATTTTAAGTTTTAATTTAGTAGTTCTGACTACAAAAATTTTAATAAAAATTACTATTTTTAAATAAAAATAAAAAATACTTTCGATGAAGTTTTCATAAAAGATTGATTATTCAAGATTTTGTAAAAAAGATGTTAAAAAGATAAATGAAGTCTTAAATATTTATATTGATTACTCCTTAATAGATTTTTTTAATTCAAACTTTAGGCAAAAATATTAAGCCTTTTAATAACAATACAAAAAACCTTAAAAGTAAAATTAACAAAACCATTAAAACTGAATTAGAAATTAATCTTTTAATTTATACAAAGAATTAAGTTTTTTTAGAGCTTTTAAATACTTGTGTCATTTATTAATACTTTTTAATAATTTATTTTGAAAATGTGTTAATTAAGATAAAAAAACTATTTTTACTAAAGATTATGAGTTTATCTTTGAAATAAGAAAATTAAAAAAAAACATACGCCCCCGGGTGGGCTTGAACCACCAACCTTTCGGTTAACAGCCGAACGCGCTAACCAATTGCGCCACGGAGGCCTAAGAATTGTTGGTTAAAGTTAAAATATGAGTAAAATTTATAAGCAACTTTTTATTTTAAAACCTTTTATTATAAATAAAAGATTAAATTATAATAATACATTTTGAAATATTTAAATCTTTATTTAAAAATAGGTTTTAAACTAATTTTTAATTGATCTTGTAAATTTTTTGATCTTCTAGAGTTAAATTCTTATAATCATCATATTAATTTTGACTAAAACTATTCTTTAAAAACTAACTTATTATTAAAATTAATATTTTAGTTTGAAATTTTTTAAAATTTTTCTTCTTAAAACTCAATTCTTGTGATAATTCTCATTGTAAACATTTAAGGCAATTTAACATCTTTTTTAAAAATGAGAAAATTTTTTGATTTTGCTATTCATTTGCTCTAAAAATTTTTACAACAAAGATAAAATAATTTTTCTTAATAAACTAAGTCTCAATTTTTTCAATTCACACAGTTTTAAAAAATTAATTATTTTGATCTATCTTAAAAAATAGATATCAATATTTCATAATTGTTCTCAGTTTGATAAAACAGACATTTTAAAATTAAAATTTTAATTAACTTAGTCCTAAACAAATTTACTCTTAAAAATCTTTGTTGAAATTTTAATAGTTTTATTGAGTATTCATCAAAAAAAAGTTCTGATTAAAGTTTATTTTTAAATAATTTTAATTATATCAAATTTCATCTTGTTTAAACTTAAAATTAAATTTTGAACATTAAAATAAGTTTTTTTCCCTTAAAAAATTTTTCTATAATTTAGTTTAATCATCTTTTGTACGTTTTATTAAAAAATTTGACTAATTTAATGTCTCCTAATTAAGTTTTTTTTCTTAACTTTTAATTTTAGCTAATAAACTTTAGAAAAAAAAGTTAAATTATTTCAACTTATTTTAAGTTTTCTTTTTTAAACTACTTAAACAATATAACAAGTCAATAGTATGTTTTTATAAAAGGAAATATTTTTTGAAATTATGATAAGAATATTTAGATAAAAAGTTTTGTTTGATGATAGAAAAATAGATAAGAAAATTTTATTTAATTAACTAGTTAAAAGATTGATGAAAAATTTAATTGTGTATTTAACTTAATACTGACTTTATTTTTAGTAGATGGATTTTTTTATCTTAGAGATGTTTTATGAATTAGAAAATTCTTTAAAGTTATTAAAATAATGAGATGCATTGAATAGAATGAAACAATTAAACTAAATTATAAATTACCTTGCTATGGTCAAATATAAAAAAAAAAAAAATAAAACCACAAAAAAATTTGACTTGAGAAAAGTTTTTACCAATAAGATTATCGAACCTAATAACAAAGTAAATTTTTTGTTTTTGTGGAGAAAAAAATGATTTAAATAAGATGAATAGAATCATATTCATTAAAATTTTTCGAATTGCTCATTTCAGTGAATTTTTAAATCAAGAATAATTTTTATTCAGCTTATTTCAACTAAGTCACAAATTTGATGGGTATTTCATAAGTTTTTTTAAAGAAAAAGAAAATTTTTTTATTTTTAATTAATACTTTAATTTAAATTTGACGATGATGAAACTTTTTTTAATTGATAATTTTTAAATTTAATTTAAATTTTTTTGTTAAAACAAATTTTAAATACTTTTTCAATCTTAAATTATGAGTAGAATTTCAATGTTAAAAGGAAATAGTTTTTTGTTTTGAGTTGAAAAAAAACTTTATAACAATTCTGGTTATTGATAATCTAAACAAAATTTAAACAAAAACAGGAATTAAATAAGAATTATACCAAACTTTAGAAAAAAATCAATATAATTCAATAAATTTTCTCACCTCTAGTTCGTGCTTTTATGATATGTTAATACAAATTAATAGTTTTAAAAAAACCATATAAATACTAAACAATAGTCTATTGAAGAATGTCATTACCAATTGGTTACAGTTTGATTTTAAATAAAAAACAGAAAATTTTTTTTTTTAATGTAAACAGCATGAGGTGAAAAGTGATAAACTCAATTGTTTGGGGAAAAATGAAAGCATTCATTATATTCATCTTTTAGTATAGGGCATTTTTTCACAAAGAAATTATAAGTTTTGTATATTTTTTTTGAGATGAATTGAAGATGGAGATTAATTGTATATAAATTAAAAACTATTTCAAAAAAGTAAGATGATAAGCTTTATTTTTAATAAAAAAAAGATGCAGCTAAATAAGTTCAAAAAACAAGTAATTTTTTTATACAAGTAAAAATTAACTTTGAAGGTAACACTTAAGATAAATTTTTAGAAAGGTATCAAAACTTTGAAAAAAATAAAGGTGCTTAAAATTTAAAAAAAAAAGTAAAAGACCACAGTGCGCTGTGTGTAGTCATCATCACTAATCAAATACATGTCCAAACTTTAGTTTTCTCAGCAAGAAGTATTTTTTTAAAAAACAACGGTTGCAATTATCAATCACTACAAAAGACCACCATCTACTTAGATTTTTTAATTTAATTCTAAAAGGCATTTAAATTAAAATTTTTTTTTCTTCAAACTATCAATACCTTTTGACACAAGATTTTTATAAGCTTGTCAGATTTGTTATGATAGTTTGTTAATTTTATTAAAAAGATATCGAGTTTACTTTTTTATAAAAAAGATTATTAAATTTATAGAAATATCAAGTCTTAAAATTCAAACAGATAAAATAATCAAAGATAAATCAAAATTACGATAAATAAGGTTATTAAATTAAAATTTTATCAATATAAATAAAAATATCAAATAAATTTGAATTTAAAGTCTCATATTTAATCCTTTAGCTAAATTTTTGTAAATCTTAATTTTTGATATTTTGGTTTTTTATAAGTTTTTAGAATCAACAAATTAGGTTATTAATTTTAATTATTTCAAATCTTATTAAGTAGCAAAAAAATGATGCATTGAAAAAAAATCGTGAAAATTCAACAGTTCAAAAATTTCAGATGTGTATTAAAAAGTTATAAGTAAACTAAAATTCACCCTAACCATTTAAACTTTTTTTTTATAATACAAAATTATAAGTCGTTTAAGCTTCAAATTAAAGTGAAATTATTTGGTGAATATTTCAAGGTAGCATTATAATTTTAATTTATATTTTAAACTAAAATCAGGTTTTATTTGGCTGGTAAAAATAAAACTTATACACTCGTTTAAAATTATCTTCTTTTTTTTTTGATGTTTTAGCAGTAAAAAAGTATTAATGATGTAGTAGCCATGCACGAATTATTTAAAAATCATTCTTTAAGTTGCAGTTCAATTTATTAAATAAAAATTTTCTTACTTTAATTATTTGCAATTTTTCAGCTAATTCTTAACATTTTTTTCTATAATTATTCAATTTTTTTAGTATTGTTTCTTTTTGTTCATTTATTTTAAAAAAAAAGAGTTGATAGGTTTTTTTGCTTCTTACTTAAGATTGATCATTTAAATTTGTTTTTAAAACTTGAAAAAACATGTTTTTACATCATTTTGTTCATCAATTCTAACTATTTAAATTAATTGTTTATCAATAAATAGTAAAAATAAATTATAATCTTCATTCAAGTATTTCTAACTCTATTTAAATATTTTATTCGTTTTCAATCAAATTTAACTTATCAATTTTAAACTAAAAATTTCATAAAAAAGTACTCATAAATATTAAAAGTTTGTAAAAATAATAAAATAAGAAAGAAAAATTTTTTTGAATTAAAACGTGAGAATTGATATTAAAAATAATGATCAAGTTTGTCAAAAATTATTTTAATATGATTCAAATAAATGTAACTTAAAAAAGCTTAAATTTGTAAGGCAAGGCTAGATTATTATTTGTGTTTGATTTTTTAAAGAATTGACATGATTTTAGTTTAAAAACTTAATTAAATCTGAAGCTAATGTAACTAATTTCATTTACACAAATGACAAATACTCAATGATTTTTATTTTAATCATCATTAGTTATTAAAAGATTTTTAGAGTTAATCATATTTAAATAAAATTTTTAAGAAACATGTAAACCTCATTTTAATGAATAAAGATTTAAAGGTGAATAATTGACAATCTTTTTATTATTCAGCTTAAAAATTTTTCTTATTTTTGACTTGTTCATTGCGCAAAAGTTTTTAGCTTAGATTAAAAAAAATTTAATTTTTTTTAAATTTTTCAGCTACAATTTTTTGAATTTAGATTATTTTTTGTCAAATTAATTTTTTTTATTAAATTAAATCTTTTCTAAAGCTTAGTAATTCAATTTATCAAAAAAACCAAAAAATTATCAATCACAAAAATCTAATTTTTCAATTTAAGGTTATTTTTTAATTGAATCAAATTTTAAAGGTTCAACAATAAACAAATTGTAAAAATAATTTGAAAATAAATTAAAATAACAAACTAATCTCAAAAGTAACGTGTCACTTAACTTAAATTGATAAAAATATTTCCTTAAAACAAATATTTTATGAATTAAATTTAATTATCAGAACTGATTATTTATGAAGATTAAATTAGAAAAAATTAAATTTAAGTTCAGAAATTAAATTCTTCTTTATTTCTTTTTTTAAAAATAAATTTTGTGATTTAGTTCTAAATTAAAAAAAGCAGATCAATTATCAGTTTCTTATTTTATTTTTGAAATTTGAATCGTTTTTTCTAAAATGATAAAAATGGTTATAAAGTTTAGCGTTTTTAATTAAAAAATAATTGATTTTTTGAGTTTCATGGTCTAAAAAAAATTAAAAAAATAAATTGATTAGCTTAAAAATAGAAAAAAAATTTTAATCGTTTATTATCTACAAAGAAAATTTTTTGATTAAACTCTACATAGCTTAATAAATATAATTTAAATTCAATTAAAAAGAAAGATACTTCATAAATAAATTATTTTAAAGAGAACATGATATTTCAATTATAATTATATACTAAGATACAGTAGTAATGAAAAAATAATTGATCTAATTTAAAAAATACTTGATCATAAAAAAAAAAATTATTTTCTAACTTTTCAAGACCCTTGTACAAAAAATTAATTAGACCAATTCTTGATAAAGCTTTAAAAAAGCAAATTAAGATAATCAAAAATTGAATAGTAATTGATAACAAATTCAAAAACGCTTCTTTAATACAAGATTAAATTATAAGGTATCAAGAAATAAAAATTTTTTAAGTAGATAAATTTTTCTTTAAAAAACAATTATATTTAAGAAAACTCAAGTATTTTTATAAACTTAGACACTTTTTTGTTAAATTACCTTTTGATTCAAGAAAAGATAATTAAATTTTTATCTCTATGAAACTTTCTTAATTTTTATTGTGATAATTAATTATCATCAACTTTAAATCCTCTATTTAATTTATCTTATTTTACCTAAAAATAACTTTGTTTAAGCAACAATTCTTATTTTTATAGTTGATAGCTTCTACATTTAAATAACAAAGTTTTATAAAAAAAAAAGCAAAATGATTAACAAAATGTTTGTTATTTTTGTTTTATTTTTTAGACTTTGTCATAAAATCATAAACTTTTTCATCTTAATAGACAACATAAAAAATTTTCAAGTTTATCAAAAAAAAGATTTAAGTTATCCTTAATAGTTAATTCAGAGTATAAAAAAATGAAAACTTAATCTACTTCAAACATTTTTTTCTTAAAACTGAATTTAATATTGATGCATTTTTAATTTATTTTTAAAAATAAAATTCATAACTCAGAAATTCTTCATGAATGACAATAAAAATTTAATTCTTCAAAAATTTAACTAAAAATCTAACTATTAATTAACTTACTTATAATTGAATTTTAAAAGAAATCTTTAACTATCAGAAAACTAATTTTTCATTAATACATTAAGAATAAAACTTAAAAATTTCTACCTTAAATTTTGAACAAGTTTGAAATTTAAAATCAAGTTAATAATTTTTTTATGGTGAAAATTAATTAAAACTTTAACCGAATTTAGTTTTCAAAAAAAAATTAATTTTTACAATAATTTTTTTGAGGTTTTTTCACATTTTTTAGGCTAATTTGAAATTTTTGTAGTTTTTTTTTCAAATTCATCTCAATTTTTAACAGAAAAAAATGTTTTATAGTTTTTTAATAGTTTTTTGAAAACTTATTAATTAAGACAGAATTTTTTTTTACTTTTTTTCAATTTTTAACAGCTTTTTTCTATTTAACATGAAAAAAAAAAAAATTTTATTGATGAGGTTTTGAAGATTAAAAAAGACAAAGCATCTTCAATAAAATTTCATAAAAAACTAAAACTTGAAAATTTTAGCTTCAAATTTTAGGTTGATTGAAATTTTAAAGCTTCACAATTGAAAACTTAAAAAGTTATAAATTATTTGTTGGTAAATTGAATTAAGGCTAGCAAATAGATTTATATTTATCAATTTGTTTCTCAAAGATTTATAAGTTGATTTTAAAAAAATCTTTTTTGTTAATTTTTTTTTTAAGTTAAATGAAATTATTTCCAAGTTTAATTCTCAATTTTCTAAATCAAATAAATGAAAAGTTTCATTTTTGAAATTTTTAGATATTTTTTACAATAACCAAATTTATAGTTTTTTCTATTTTTTCTTCATTTTAAAATTATATTAAACTATATAGTTTTCTTGTTTGAAATTCTATTATTTTTCCTCAAAAATTTTAATAGGCTTTTTTTTCTAATATTTTCAGCATTTGTCACTTTAAAACTTACTTTTAAGTGTTAGGATTCAAATTACACTCATCAGTTTTTTTTCAACTTACTATATCTTATTACTTCTGTATTATCTTCATATACTAGAGCCTTTTTTTTTTAACTTTTGTTAACTAGTTTTTTAATTCTCTAGTGAAAATTAAAAGACAACTTTTTTTACTGTAATCAATTTTTTAAGATTAATTGATCTTTTTTTGCTCCTAAAAAAAAAAAATTTTTTTAGGAATCTATTTTTTTTCTTAATAATTTAGTTAACAACATCATCAAAATATTTCAATTTAGTATTTTTAGCTCTTGATTATTCAAATTAATAATTTGAACTGCTTTTTTCAAATAATTTTAACAGTTTCAAAAACCCAAATAATTCTTTATTACTCTTGAAGTCGTAAAATAATTCTTGCTTAAATAAATAACATAGCTTTGACTTAAGGCATTTATTAAAGCTTTTCATTTTTTTAATTTGAGCAACAAGTGTTTAGCAAAATTAATATAAATGTTTCTAACTTCAAAATTAAAAGTTTACTGAAATCAGTTGAAAATATTTATTTTTGTTAATTTTGCCCAGCATAAAGTTGAATATTTTAAAAATTCAAACTTTTTATCCGTTTTTTAACCATACTTATAAAATAAGAATAACATCTGTTTAATTAGTTACTAGCTGAATAGCTTTCGCTATTGAAAATTTTTTAACTGAAATTCAATCTCTAAAATTACTTCATTATCTCTCTACTCTATACTGTAATTTTTAAAGCATGATACAAATGAAAATAATTCTTTTTGACTAAAAATAATAAAGCTTTTAAGCTTGGTATGAATTCACAAGTTTTAAGTACCAAATGCCTAACTTTAAAATAATTACTCCTTTATGTTAAAATTTATCTTTTCAAAGTCTAACCAATTTTTTTTTATAAAAGTCTTGGAAAAGTTGAGCATCTCAAGTAATTTAAATTTTTTTCTGGTAAATTTCTCTTTTACATATCATAATATGTAAATCACCTGGATGATTTATTTAGCTTTTTTTTTTGTTTAAACAAAACTTGAAAAATCACACTTAAGAAAAATACTTGAAGCTAAAAGTTATACATTGAAACTAATTACAAAAAATATTTTTATTAGTCTTGGAATAAACTATTTTTTGTTTGAAAAACATGATGTTTAATTAGCTAAAATTATATTAGGTTTTAATTTTAAGTTGCCATAGGGTGAACATTTTAATAATTTATGGTTTTTTTAGCTAAAATTTGTTTTTTTAATTTTTTTTAATTTCCTTTTAAGAAAAAATTTGAAACTTGAGATTTAATTTTTTAAAATCCTTTCAAATTTAATTTTTCAACAAATGTTGTTTTTTGAGAAATAATTTTAGAATTAATTTTCAAGTACACAAAGAATTATAAGAGTTGATAACTTTAAAGAAAAGAATTTAAAAAACAATGAGCTTAAATATCATTTTAAATTGTCTTCAATTTTTAATAGTAATTAAAAATTATCTTATCAAAATGTTTAAAATAAAGAAAAAAATTAAAACAAAATAAAAAAGATAGTAACAAAATGTAAGTAAAAATAATGAATTTAAAAAAGAAAACTGAATAGCTTGTAAACAAATAAAGAAATTTTCTAGACCAATTAAAAACGTTTTAAGAAAGTAAACGTATTAATAAGTTGTATCTGTTTAAAATGAAAATTAAATTTAAAGAAAATAAGCTTTAATGAAGAATTTTTTAATAAAAATTCCTATTTTTTTAGTAAGATTTTCAGGAAAGAATTAAAAAATCAAAAACTTAAATTATTTTCAGACTTGTAGTACAATCTATTGAGTAATTATTACTTTAAAGATTTCTTTCTACTTACAGCCTGTTTTTATCTTTTTCTATAAAATAAAAAAAATAAAAGTTTTTTAATTAAAAACTACCTTAACCTTTCATGAAAATATTTTTATGCTCACTTTAAAAAAACCAGACTACTAGGTACCTTAATCTACTAGCTTCTGCTTTTTTTATCAGGTAAAAACTTTTTTTTTTTTTATTTTTTTTCAAAATATAAGATTCGTGACATCTAAAATTTAAATTTAAACTTAGTTTTTCTCACCAAAAAAAAAGTTAGTTTGAAAAAAAATAATAAGCTGTAAAGTAGTTATTTTGTGGTTAAAGTTATAAAATTTTATGCTTAGACTTTTACTTTAAAAACTTTATAACTTTAAACTTACATCAATTAGAATATTTTGAAAAACTTTTGAGAAATCCTATTACTTTTTGAAAAATTCTATGACCAGGATAAGATTTAATTAAAATTTTAAACGGTTATAAATAGTAGCTGCAGTAATTATTTTTTTTGAAAAAGCATTTTTATTGAATGGAAATCTGTTTTATAAATGAAAAAAAAAGTTACTTCGCTATTTTAAAATTAATTTTCAAAGATTTTTTTCTAACAATTTATGTAATCAATTTAAATTGAAAATTTCTCTGTTTTAATAAAATGAGAGTTTTTTTTAAATCGAAATAATAAAACTAAATGAAAATTAATTTAAAAACATCAGAGAATTAAAAAATTTAAGTCTTGTCAATCAGTTTTATGAAAATTTCAAAAGACGACGTAAAAAGTGTTCATTATTTTCTATTATGCAGTAAACACTTAGATTAATTTTTAATTATCTGTTTTAAAAAAATCTTGTCTTTTGGATAAAAAAAAAACTTCCAAATAAAAAATTTTGTTCTAATTAAAAATATTTTATGAGGTTTTAGTTGTAAAAAAAAATAATAAAAAATTATAGCTTTTAGCATAAATAATTCTGTAATAAAAGTTTCTAAGAAAAGCTTTTTCCAAAAAAAATATTCAAAAGGTAAGGTATTTATAACCTTGGTATGTCAATAATTGGAGAAAAGTGTATTTTATTTAAAATTTTTTTCAAATGGTAATTAATATATACAGAAAATTTCATACTTAAAGAATTCAAAAGCTAAATAAAATCAATTTATCTTTTTATAATACATTTTAAGCTTTTATTTTGTTTTAATAAACTATCTACTTAATTTTAATAAACTTATTTCTCTTTTTTACTTTATCTAAACAAACTTATATTTTATTTTAAAAAGCAAACTTTTATCAATTTAAAGTCCTATTTTAAGTATCAAATTTTCAATCTATTTTAAAGTACCAATTTCTTATTCAATATTCAAAGAAGTTTGTTTAACGTAAATTAAATTCTCATTTAGTTTAATCAGAAAAAACTTAGTTTTTCAGCACAGTTATTTTTTTTAAATTAAACTTAGGAAAAAAACAGTTTAGTATTTATCTAAAATGAATTGTCACATAACTGAATCTTAAATTCGTTTTACTTTGTTTAAAAAACTGATTAAATTAGTTGATTAAATTTTCATTTAAAAAAACAACAGAAAACATTTTAAAGTATTTTAATTTTTGGTAAAGAATTGAAAAAGGTTTTTAATATTAAAATTAAGTTGAATTTGAAAGTCAAAATGAATTTACATAAAAAGCTTAATTATTTGTTTAATAAGTTTTTAAATAAATCTTTTAATGATTGTTTCAAGCTAAAAGATTATTATCACTTTTTAAATTATATTAAGTTCAAAAGCTTGAAATTTTTTTAATTTCAAAAGAATGATTTCTAATATTTAAGAGAGGTTTAGATTCGAAAAAGATTTTAAAATAATCATGTATTTTGAAAAATATCTTTAAATTATCAATTTAAAAAATCTATTTTCTGATTTCGGGTAGTTTTAGAAAAAATTAAAAGTTACTTGTTTTAATAAAACGAAAATCTGTCTAAATTAATTTTAAAAAAAATTTTGTTTAATTAAATTCAATAAAAAAAATGTCGTAAAAAACTCAAATTGATTAATTTAATTTTGATTTAATTACTTGAATCCAATGATTTTTATTTATAAAAGATAAAACTTTTAAATTTTATCACCATTTTATTATCAAGTTCTCAACTTATCAAGTCTAAAAATGAATTTCTCTTACTTCTTTTTATTATGCTTTTTGATCTTTTCTGTAGCTAACTGCTGGAAAGTTTGTAAGTAAATAAATTTGATGATTTAAAAAAAATTAATAAAATTAAATTTAGCTGCCGATTCATTAGAAGAAAGCAATGAAGAATTTTTTGATGCTTTAGACAACAGTTTATCTGACCCAATGGACATAGATTAATTTGTATATTGAACAATGATAAACTATTGATAATTAATTTTTAAATAAAAATTAAAACTTTGCAATCTTTAAAAACTTAGTGTTTATTTTTATTTAAATAGTAATACTACATAATATAAACTATATATAATTTGAATTTCTAATAAGTTTAGAAATTAAAAAAAACTTTATAAAACGCTACAGGTATCCAGTTGAAAATAAGTTAATCATTCTTCATATTTTCAAAAAAAATCTAAAACTTTTCCTGGATAAACTCTTACTTTCTATTCCATCTCAAAAATTATAACCAGTAACAGGTATTGCCATCTACTAAAAGTAAAAAAGCTTATTTAGATTGTTGTTTGAAAATATAGCTTTTGCTTGATAATGATTTGTTTTTTTAATAATATTTAAATAAAACTCTAATTCAAAATTTTTGATAAAATTTTTAATCTTTGAATTAAATTTTCAAAAAGACAAAAACTAAATCAATTAATGTTTATCTTTTTGAATATACAATTTTAAATTTGTTCAAAAAATATCAGAATATAACTTTTTAAATTATTATTTACAAAAATATTGTTTTAGCAAATTTCTCTTAATTTAGTAATAAAAATTTGTATAAACAAATTGAAAAAAAAATTAAATATTATTTGTTTTAATTCATTTATTTGTTTATGTTTTAGATCTGCAAGATAATTCACAACTAAAAAAATTATGATACACACAGCTCATTAGGAAGAATTTTAAAGCATTTTCTTGTTCTTATTATACAAATAAATTTTTTATAGACTAATTTTATCTTATTGATAAAAATTTAGGCTTTAAGATTTTTCAGGTGCGGAAGTTTGACTATTATTTTGTGTTTGCTCTGATTGGTTTGGTGTAGATTGTTTTACATTAGTCGCAGGTACTTGTGGAGAATCAACTGATTGCTGCGGAGATTTAGGGACTGATGATGGTGGTGGCTGATGTACTGGTAAACTATTATTATTATTTGAAACTTGAGGTTGGGGTGATTGTGTTGTAGGTTGAGCTATTGGTTGTGGAGATTGAGATGATTGCTGTGCTGGCACAGTATTAGACGTAGATTGAGAACTTGAATTATTCTGTACATTACTAGAAACTGGTAAAGAGTTTTGAGAATTATTATTAGAAGATGGTGCTAAAGATTCGGAACTTCCAACCGAAGCTTGAGATACTTGACTATTTACTGGTGAAGGAGCAGGATTAGCAGGTTGTGCTTGGCTATTAGAATTTGGTGTAGAAGAATTTAATGTATTTTGGTTCGTTGGTGTACTAGGATTTAAATTCTGATCTTGCTGAGGTGGTTTGACTACAGGATTTTGCATTTGAGTCATTTGCTCTATTGCTTGAATTGGTGCTGGCATTTGATGCTGAGCTACTGGAACTTGATTAATTGGTTGAATCATATGTGGAATAGTTTGTGTAGAAGGTGCTGATGCAACCATTGGTGTTTGGGGTAAAGAAGTTGGCATATATTGACCAGGAGCAGGTTGTTGCATTTGAGGCATTTGGTGTTGAACATGATGTGGTGGTGGTGGTTGTAAATGTGGAGGTTGGACTTGTTGCTGTAAATGAACTGGAATATGAGAATGATGTAAAGATTGAGATGGATGTGGATAATGTGATTGCGGCTGAGATGGTAAAGGCAAATGTTGCTGTTGTTGATGAACAGGTGTAATTGATTGAGATGTGTGTATTAATTTTTGCAAAGGAGCCTGAGGTGGTAACATTTGATTTGGAGGACCCATATGAGAGTGAACTGGAGGTGTAGCAGCAACATTATGGGGCATATTACTAGGTTCTAATCCAGGAACTTGACTCATTTGAGCAGTTTGTTGTGACTGCATTTGTTGTTGAGATGATACAACGCTAAATGGAGAAGATGAAGGCGATTGAGATGAAACTGTGTTTAAATTAGGCTGATTAACTGGGCCTTGATTAAATGGCTGTTGTCCTACAGGAGGTTGTTTTAAGTTGTTTGGTGCAGCAACATTATTATTTGGAATTTGCATTTGTTGATTAAGAATTTGAGGATGATTATTTATTGGAGCATTTATTTGATTTGGAATAGGTTGTCTTTGACCAGTCCAATTAAATGCAGGCATTCCACTTGGCCTAGGAGAGTTGATTGCTGTATTATTCATCATCGGCACATATTGAGGCCTTTGAACACAATTTTGTAAAGCTTCTTCTAATGGTCCATTTTGATTGGCGATTGAGTTCGGTGGAGGTGGAACATTATTATTTTGATAAAACTGGACATGTGCCTGTTGCTTAGCTCTAAACTCTGCAGCTCTTAATTGTTCCATGTGAAACTGTTGTCTTTCTTGAATCAATTGTTGTCTTTGATACTCTAAAGTTTCTCTTTCTTTATCCATCATAGCTTCTAATTCTTCGAAATGCCTCAATTTAATTTCTAGTTTTTTCATTTGTGTTTCCACTAATAAGGCTACAAGAGATTTTATTTTTCTTTCTTCGATTGCTGCTAAGTGTTTAGCTTTTACAGCAGCAGAAGCAAGAGCAGCTGATGCAGCTGCAGTTAACTGACCATCTTTAATAAGTTTCTCAGTCTCTGGATCTAATTTTGAAACAACACCTTTTTTATTAAAATCTTCTTTTTCTTCTTTCGAATTCTTTTCAGAAACAGTAGAGTTTTCTTTATTTTTATCACTAGAAGTTTTTTCTTTTTCAACCTCCATTTTTTCATCTTTATCTGCGTTTTTGATGTCATTTTTATCACCATTCTCTGGTTGAGTTGATTTTGAATCTTCTTTTTTAAGACTATCTACACTAGATTTGGTATCATCAGTTTTAGAATCTTTTTCTTCTGACTCTTTTTCATCAGTTCCAGCTATAGAAGTTAAAGATAAACTAGCTTTTAAATCTAATTTTCCTTCAGCTGCACTTAATTCAACATGTTTTAAATGAGCATTCAATAAAGAAGAAGGAACTTCATCTTTGATTTTAGCAAACTCTTCCATTGCTGTTTTTGTAGCTGCTGAAGCAATTCTAGGATCAACAACTGAAGCCAAAAAAGCTACAGTTGACATAATAGGATTACCTATTTTTGAAAAAGGTATTGGTTGATAAGCTAATGGTCCTAATACATTAGAATCTCCTTCTTCTAAATAAGGATCTTCAATTGGTAATCTTAAAAACTGTAAAATACATTCATCTTGAGTACGACTTCCTACATGCTCACAAACTTTATTCCAATCGTCTTTGTACTTATCAATACCTTCTAATAATAAAAGAATTTCTTGATCGGTCCATTCTCTTGAAAGTTTAGAAACTGCTTGATTTTTATAATATTCATCTTTTTTACTATACTGATCTGTTTTTAAACCAAAATTTTCTTTATTTAAACTTCCATTAGTCAAATTCATTTGCTTAATTTCTTTAATTTCATTTTCTTTATTAATGTTTGAATAATTGGCATTAAGAGAAACACCATTAGTTTGTGTTGTAGGTCTCAAGCTATTAGAAGTCTGTAAACCTGATGGTGTATCAATTAAAACATGGAAATGACTTGTTGATGGAGGACCCATTGGTGTTGGACGTGCATCACTTTCTACTTGATAGTTAATTAAACCCCATTGTTCTAAAAAAGCATGTACTCGCATTATTGTACAAACATCTCCTGCTAAATTTCTACGACATGCGGTAACTGTCAAATATTCTGTAGGGTTCAATCTATATGTATCAATCATAAAATTTCTATAAGCCAAATAAACTTCTGCTGTTTTAGATTTATTTTCATTATTGAAAAACTCAGGTAAAGCTCGCCTTTCAACAGTATGTATGGCATTATAATCAAACCATGCAGAGTAGCTTGGTATTATAATATGATTTGCTTGTTCTGTAACATTATCATCTTGATAATTATCTCTAGACTTGTCATTAGTTTTTCCAACTGGAGAAGCTACATTTGAATCTAAAGAGTTTGGTGAATTTACTTTATCAATATTATTTTTTTCTTCTTCATTTGTGTCACCATTAGAATCTTTATTATGTTCATTATTATTAAAATTCACTTCTTTATTATTACTATTTTGAGTTTTACGATTTTGAGTAGATTCATGTGTTGATTCTGGTGAATCTACATCATTATCTTTAACAGCATCTTGAGAATCTTCATCAATTGTTTTAAATGATTTTTTCTTATTATTAGGCGTTGTAGCGTTAGGAGTATTTAAATTTGATCGAACGCGATTACCTCTTCGTTTTTTATCTGTGGGTGATGGTGAACGTTTGCGACTATTTTTTTTTTCGATAGGAGAAGGCGATCGTTTTCTTTTAACTTTATTATTTAAACTCTTACTATCCATTTTTTTTCAACTTATAGAATGTTTTACAAATTAAATTTTTCACTTTGAATCAAAATATAAACAAAAAAAAATAAATTAAATAAATTAAATAGTAAGGTTAATAAATAACAAATAAAACAGCAATTACATTCACTTCTAAAAAATCTATCACTAAAATCTTCAAAAAATAAAATAATTGTTTTTGACTAAAAAATATCACTGTTCAAATTTTGTGAATCCTTTGAAATCACCTAAAACACCAAAAAAAAAAATAATAATTATAAAACAATTCAACTATTTTTGAAAATATTATGTATGCATATTTTAATAATACTTGGTTTTCAGAATTAAAATAATTTAATTCAAATGTTATTAAAAGTATGAATCAAAAAAAATAAAAAAAAAATAATGAGTAAAAATGCAAAACTTACAATTTGAAACAACGTCAGACGTGTGTGTTGCCTTTTTTTTGTCCCTTTTCTATATTCTTTCTTTCTCCTTTTCAGCTTTGCGGTTATTTTCTTTTATTGCCTTAGATTAATTTGTCAACTATTTTTTCATAATACTGTAGAATTTAAATTTAACTATAAACATTAATAAACTATAAAATTATTGGTTTTTAAGAATTTAGATATCGCAAATAAAACCGACTTTTTGATTAAAATGCACATAAAAAAAATATCTTTAAATGCATTTTATTTGAAAAAAAGAAAAAAAACTATTGCATTTACAATGGCGGAATTTTTAACAAAAGATTTTCTTTTTTTGCTGACTAAAGCGCCGTCTATTTCTTTTTTCGTATGAATAGTCTTGTTTTAAATTTCTTTTTTCAAAGCCGGCTTAGCTATTTTTAAATAAAAGTTTCATTATTAGTTCACATGTTAATCAATAATAAAAATAAACAAAAAGAAACTTAATTATTTCTTAAACTTAAGAAATCAATAAAAAACCTTGAGTATGGAGGAAAATATGGAAATTGTTCCAATCAATGATAATGAAGAAAGAGAAGGTGAACAAGTTCCAGCAGATAAAAGAATTACCACTCCATATATGACAAAATATGAAAGAGCTAGAGTTTTAGGAACAAGAGCTTTACAAATTGCAATGAGTGCACCTGTAATGGTTGAATTAGAAGGTAAATTTGAAAAAAATTTTATTTTTAAGAAAACTTTTTAAAATTTTTTTATGAATTAAGGTGAAACAGATCCATTGCAAATAGCTATGAAAGAATTGAAAGAAAGAAAAATTCCAATAATAATAAGAAGATATTTACCAGATGGAAGTTTTGAAGATTGGGGAATTGATGAATTGATTATAAATGATTAGAATAATAACTATTTTTATACTTCATTTCAAATAAATCATTCATCATTGTTATAATAAACTTTTTATTTATTTAATTTTATTAAAACGAAAAAATACCAAAAAATTTTTCGACAGTCTAATTTTATAAGAACTTAATAAAAGTTTTGAAAATAAAAACTGATTTCTATGCTGAAGAAACATATTTATTTACAAACCAAAATTTTTATAAACTAATTTTCAAGTCAATATTCAAAAAAACAATTTTAGTCTAACTAAATATTTACAGTAATTAAAATTATCAAAGAAAAAAATTTAAACTTAAGTTTAATAAGCCCATAAGTCACATTTATTTTTGAGATTCATTGAATCTTCATTCTGACAATTGAAAGCTTGAGAGTATTGTTTTGAATTAGATACAACACCATTAGCTCTAAATTTTCCAGGTGCATGCGAATCTAAAATAGATTTTATATAACCATCTTTATTTGAAATTTCACACCACACTTGAGCATATTGGACAAAAAATAATTGATTAGGATTTAATTGTGTTAAACCTGGTAATAAAACATCATCTGATTCTGTTTTGCTCAAAGTATAAGCAGTGAAAGCTTGTTGTAAACCAGCAAAATCACAAATATTTTCTTCTAATGTTAATGATCCATTAAGCTAAAAAAATAAATTAAAATTAGTTTGCTACCTAAAGAAATTAGTTTTTTTTTTACTTTTTCATTAATTTCATCAACAGAATAGTTATTAAATTGTTGGACAAAACATTTAGTTTTCTTTTCATATTCTTCATTTAGTTGCTTAGACCACAATGTAAAATTAAAATCATTGATTGTGATATTGTTGAATACTAAACTATTACTGGTTTCTTTTTTAGCTCCAGTATCAAAAGCATGTGCAATTTCGTGTCCAATTATAACTCCTAAAGTTGAATAATCTAAGTACCTAAAAAAAATTATTAGAATCAAAAAAAAAAAAATAATTAACTTACTTTGGTCTTTTAAAATTTATGAGTGGTTCTCTCAAAATTGCGACAGGTAAGACTAAATTAAAAATTATTAATAAAAAGTTTTGTGTTCAACTAAAAGATTTAACTTACTAATAAAATGATTAACAGAGTCATAATAAGCATTTGGTATTAGTGGTTCAATTAGCCAATCTTTATCTTCATCTAATTTTTCATTTAATAACTTTAACTCATTTATCATTTCATGTCGAACCATTTTGATAATGTTAGCTACAAAAACATCATCTGAATTTATATCTAAATTTAAAAATTGTTTATCAGCACTTTCTAAGTCTATCAAATACTGTGGAAAACCTATTTTACTTTTTATTGTTTCTGCTCTTTTTTTAACAATTTTTTTTATTTCATCATTTTTAAGCCATTTTTGTTTATCTATTATTTGAAAAAATGCATCTTTAATGTTTTCAACCATTACATTAACTTGTTTAGAAATTTCTTGAATTAAAGATTTTTTCTTTTTTAAGTATAACATAGCAGTTGGAACTTTTAATCCTTCTGAAGTTAAATAAATACATTCTTTCCATCTAGATAAAAACATTCTTCCAGTTATTAAAGAATTTTTTTTTCTTCTAGAAACATCTTTTTCAGGTTTATTAAATAAAGTATCAAATAGTTGAAAATCACTTGTAACAGGTTCTGGTATTTTACGACGAAAATCTGTGAAAACTCTTCTAAAATTTAAACCTAAATAAGGTAAAAATCTTGCAATTGTTGCCCAACATAAATAGTTGTCAATCACTTCTTTATCGTATTTAGTAAACAAAACTTTAATATCATCTAAATATTCTGTGTTTTCAACTAAAATTTCAGTAATTTCTTGTTTAGCTATATCTTCCATCATTTTAAAAAAAAATTCCCAATTGAAAAAATCATACTTTTTTTTCAACTCATTCAAATGAATTTTAACATAATTAGTTTTTGTTTTTTGATTTAAAAGAGGTTCTTCAGAATGATTTTGATTAATATGTAAGTTAGATTTATTTGTCATGTTTGAAACACTTTTACTTGTGTTTTTATCTAAAACAAAAATCTCATTTTGAAATGAAGCTACTTCTGAATAGGTTTTTGTGATCTAGTGAAATAAATTAATAAGTTTGAAAAGGTTTTCAAAAAAAAAACTTACATTAGCTAAATCAGATTCAAAAGCAACAACCTTTTCAATGTGTTTGACAGCTTCTTTAGTGTTAATAGAACGACCCATTACAGCTGCTATTTTATTTAAAATTTCAAGCTGTAAATAAACATAAGCATTTTGATAATTTGTTCGAGTTTTATTAGAAACTGTTGTATTAGTATTAAAAAAAGAAGATTCTAAAATCGTTGATCCCGAAAATAGCTAAAAAGAAAAAAATATTATGCTTAATGTAAAAAATAATCTTTTTAATATCATTTAAGAGTCTTTAATAAACTACTCACATGAATAGCATAATCTTTAAGATTTTTTTTTGATTCTTGTTGTGCAACATAGAAATGGAAAATGGGTTGAATTTGGTGTAAAAAAACAGAAAAAAATCTTTTCTCCAATTTATTTTCTAAATTTGTTTCATTATCAAACACATAATTTAGATTTCGAACTAAATCTAAAACTTTTATTGTTTTATTATTAAGACTAGATTTACTTAATAAATTCCATTTGCCTCCATAATCTTGTATCAGATTTAAAATTACATTTACAGAAATAGGTTCATCATTTATAGTTGATTCATTCATACAACTTCGATAAAATAACTTGACTTTTTTAAGAGCGTTTAACTCACTAGTTTTTTTATTTTCTATGATTTTCTTTTCCAATGAACTGCTACTATTTTTAGATTCATTTTTTAAATCTTCATTCTTTTCTGAATTTTTAAAATCTTTCTTTAGCCAATTAATAAATTTTTTATTTATCACTGGATCTAAATCATCTTTCTTGTTTTCATCTATTATTTTTTCTTCTAAATAATTTTTCATTTCAACGTAAATGTCATCTTGAATATCTTGTAAAATATTTCGACTAGTATGATCATCTGGAACAGCATGACTACGTATAAATTTTCCACAAGCAAATTCGTAAAAATTTTCACAAGGATTAACATTAAAATCAATACGTTCTAATAAATACGCTGCTGATTTAACGCATTCTTCACTTAAGCAAATTTTATTAGTTTTCTTATTTAAACCATCTGTAATTTTTAAGGTTGATAAATTAAGATTTACTGTTTGTATTTTAGCTTGTTGTATTTGGTTTATATCTAAATTATTATTTTATTTAATAAGAAAATTATTTTTATCTCATACTTACAATAACTTAACAAGAAAATCAACGAAATTATTGTAGAAACAAGAAATATAATTAGAATTAAAAATGTAAAATTTATTATTTTTGACTTCCGGTTTGATCTAAAAATTAATTAAAAAGAAAACAAAAGATTAGAATTTCTTTGTTATTAAAATTTTTATTAAAAAAAAATTTGTTTTAAATTAAAATTATAATCATAGAGTTTGATGTAAAAATTTTTTTATTTAAGAAAAAATAAAATATTCTTACTTTTCAGTTGATGAACTTTTTGGCTGTTTATTTCCTTTCCAAGATGCTTTTTGAAGTTTACAAAAATTAATAAAGTTTTTGGTATGATTTATTTTTAAACTGCTTGTCGAATGCATTTTAATTTTAATAAACAAAAAAGTCTTAGTTTATTTATAAAACTTAAAAAGAAACTTTTTTTTAGATTTTGAAACAAAAAACTTTATTTAAAAAGTTTATTAGAGAAAAACTTTAAACTTGAAAAATCTTTTTTAACTTTTAAATAAACTTAAAGAAAATTTTATTAAAATTTTTAATAAATTAGATGATGCTTATTTTGCAAAAATAAAAAAACTTATTTTTGAAACTTTTTATTAAAAATTGAAAAAAAAATTATATAAAAAGATAATAATTGCTTTAAATAATTTTTTTCAAAATTTAAATATAATCCAATTTTCAATTAATGAAAATTATTTAATTTTGAGAAATATCGATCGAAATCACATTCTAAAAATTGAAAAATTAAATTTTTTTCGCACAAACAATAATTTTTTTGCAAAAAAATTAATTTTGATAAAAATTTTTAAAAACACTTGTAAATTATGTTTTAAGAATAAAGTTTTCAAAACAAAATTAATATGAGATTTATCAAGATTTATTGAAGGATAGTTGATAAATATTTTCTAATAAAAAACGCAAGAATCTAATAAAATCTTAAAACTTTAATAATCAAATATTACACTTGTTTAAAATTAAATCAAAAATGATCTGTGAAAAGTTTTTTCAAAGTAAATTTTTTTTATGAACAATACTTGCCCTCATCATTTTTTTTTTTTTTTTTTCATAAACCACTGTAATATATATAAGAGAGCATTTATTTTTTTATAGACTAATATATATATTAAAAACAAACTTTCATTTTTTGTACTGTATAACTTAAAAATGAAAACTTTACATTAATATTTTGATTAAACTCAAAACATGAATTTATTATGCTTTGAATTAATATCAAGGCAAATCTTAAATTCAATCGTCCAAAATAATTAAATTTATTTTTCATTAATTTTAATTATCTTTTCATTTGAATTATAGTTTTTTTTCTTTTGTTAATTTTTACCATTATATAATTGATACTCAAAATAAATTTTCCATTCAATAAATTTTTTTTTCAACCGGAATTCAAAAAAAACTCAATTGGATTTTTATATGAGAAAATAAATTAGGAAACATCTTAAAGACGACTATAACCAATTAAATTAGATGAAAAGTTTCAAAAAAAATAACATTAGCACAATTAAAAAATTATTTTGTAAAAAAATAAAAAAAAATTTTAAAAATTAAAGAAAATTTTTTTTTATTGATTGAGGTTACATAAACAATTTGTTATTAAATTGTAATTGAGTTTTAATTTAAATTTAGATTATGTAATTGGAAAACAATTTTAAAAAACTTAAAAATTTTTATTTTTGTTTACAATCTCAACTAAAATTTTTTTTTTAAACAAAATAAAAAATGATCAAAAAACAAAAAAAAATCATCTACTTGTTGATCTTTAAATTGCTTTTTTTAATTGTTAACACATTTACTTAATTTGATTTTAATATAATTGAGAATTTTTTGATTACAATTCATTTTTTTTAATAGCCTATTACCATTGAAGTCGATTAAAATTTTCTAAAGCTTATTTCAAAACTTAGACGTCGATTAAAATTTTGAAGAAGAAAAATAATTAAAAACTGATTACAGCTTTTATCAAACTCAATTAAAAAATTTTGAAATTTAGCTTATATTTATTAAGAAAAAGAAGTTTTATAAGTAAAAAAAAAAAATGATGTAACTTGTCTGATAAACCTGTGAAAAAAATCTTTTCAGCTTAAAATAACTAGAAAAATTATTTTTAAAAAAATTTTATTCAAAATAAAAGTATTTTCAAAATTTAAATACACAATAAAAATATAAAATGATTAAAAAAAATAGTTCAAAAATTTATTACTCTGTAAAAATATGATTAATGTTAGATACTTTTTTCGACAAATTGAGAAAAAAATCTTTTCAAAAAAAAAAATTTTAAAGCTTAAAATGTGAATTTCGAACAAAAAGATTCAAAAAACTTGTGACAAATGTGTTTAAAAAATTTCTGTAATATTAAGATAAGCTTTGACTAGGATAAAAAAAGTTAATAAAAAAAATTATGTTCAAACAATTATTCACTTCAATGAATTTCAATTATTTGAAACTCATTCACTACTTATAAAAAGAAAAGTTTATATAAATTTTTTATTGAAAACTTTTAATTGTCAATTTAATATATAAATTAAAAAAATAACATTCAGAACAAAATTATTTCGCTTTGAAAAGCATATTTTTTAAAAAAATCTCATTTTTTGAATCGAAGTATTATTTAATTAAAAAAATAATGAGTTATTCTGATTGATGAGTATAATTTTACAAATGAAAATTAAAGAATTTTTTTTTATAAAAAAGGTTTTTGTTTTAAAAACATTTTTGTAAATTTTGAAAAAATTTCAAAAAAAATTAATTATGTTTTTAGTTAAGTTTTTTTACTTTGGTGTATGAACAAATCTTAATACTAAATAACCCATCATGCGGAAAAAAAACAAAAAACAAATTAAAATTCCAATATTTGACCAAATAGTTAGGTCACTACCGTTAAGCTCAGAAATTAATTCATTATAAGGAATAAATAAGTTTTGGTCATTAAAATTAGCATCATTTATCGAACCATTAGTTATTATATTTTGTTTTGTACTCTCAATAATTGATTGATTATTTTTTAACAATTGAATACCATTGTTTTCAATAACTTTTGAAGCTAAATTAGCAATTTGTTTTAAACAATAACTATATTTAGAATTTGTATTAGCACACCTTTATAAAGAAATTTAATTAGCTTTTTTTTACTTTTTTTTGTTATTTAAATATTTTTACTAACCTAATTGGACCTCCATAAGAAAATTCTGTTGCTTGCATATTCTGAAACGCGTAATGTAAAATCGATGTGTAGCGCATCCAACTTAGCCAATAAGGTAAAGAAGCAGAATAATATCCACCAAATAGATTGATTGCAGTAGAATAAATTGCTGAAACTGTGACAGATATTTCCAGACTCATTGTTGCTAAACCAATAAACAATCCTATACTTTGAGCTACTAAAGCGCTTAAAACCATAAAGAACCATTGTAAAAGAAAGTTATTTATATTTAGATTTACAGCAAACATTGGGTAACATATGAAAAAATATAAAGATGGCAAAGTAATTATTAAAGGTAATTCACCAATCATTTTAGCTAAATAAAATGCTGAAAGTCTATAAGCTCCAGATGAGCGTTCTTTATTCATTATTTCACGTTCTGGCTGTATTGAAATTAGGGCTCCAAACCATGCGAATAACATCCAATAAGAAGCAGAAAAGAATAAAAATCCGCGTACGTCATTCAAAGTTGATTCAGATCGATTTAATTGAAACCACATTAACCCTGAAAGAACTCCTAAACCGATTGTTTGTATCCAATTTAATTTAGATAACATACGATGACGTGTTTCACAGAAATTACGCCTTGTCAAAACATCTACTTGTGTAAAAAAGGAAGTAGGCCATTTTGATTTATGATACGATTCATTACGACTAGAATCATTAGTGCTAATTGTTTTTATAGTTGATTTAGTTTCTAGTTCAAAATTAACTTCACTATAAACATCTTCTGTTGAGCAAGTTGAAGATGAACAACTATTATTTGAAGAGAATGTCGCTGTTGAGGAATGGTCTGTTTCTATCCATGAAGATCTTCCAGAATCATCGTCATTGAAAAGTCTAAAATTTGTTTTACAGTTTTTTTTACAACAAGACTCACATAAATCTTTTTCAGAAGCTTCATATGAATAAGTATTATTAATAGGAATTTTATGCAAATGATGATGTTGTTGTGAATGATTTATATAATGGCGACTTTTATATTTATTATCTTTAAGATCGTCAATTTTTTCATTGTCTTCTAATCCATTATATTGATCTTTATTGATCATGTTTCTAACATCAATTTCGTAATTTGATTGTGGATTTTCTTGAATACTTGCTAAATGATGATGATTGTTATTATAATGATAATGATGATGATGAAAATTTTGATGATTGTTTTCTAAATCAACTTTCAGTTTTACGATCGACCAATCATGAGATTCTCCTTTGTTTAATCTAAAAGAATTTTTTCTAGTAGAAACCCCTTTAGCATGACTTAAAACTGAACAGTTTTTTACAAGATATTTAGCAGCTTTTAATATTTTAGGTAATTCTTCTTTTTGCTTTATTTTTTCCATCATAATGTCAGCTGGATTATAATGAGTTGATATTGTATATCCTAAACCTTCAAAAAAAGGTACAACATGAGTTGATTTACCAAAATAAGCCATTTGACCATTTACTAAAAGCAATAATTTGTCGAAAAGATAAAATGTTTGTGAGCTTGGTTGATGAATTGTTGCAATTATAGTTTTACTTTCTTTGATTGCGTAATCTTTTAAACTTTTCATTAAATTAAACGCTGTACTTGAATCTAAACCGGAAGTAGGCTCCTAAAAAAAAAATAAAAGTTAAGCAAAAAATAAAACTTAATAATAAAGCTTACATCTAATAGCATTATAGATGGATTTGTTAATAACTCACAAGCAATACTTGCTCTTTTTTTTTCTCCTCCAGATAAACCTCTATTCATAATATCTCCAATAACTAAAAAAACACTTATAAAATCTTTTTTTATTAATTACTTAATTATTCACTTACTTGTATCTTCACAATCATTTAAATCTAATAACTCGATTACATGTTGAACATGTTTTAATTTATCAGCACGACTAACTGAATCAGGCATTCTTAAAAGAGCTGTGTACTAAAAAAAGTAATAAGAATTAGCTTGAAAGTAAATATATAAAAAAAAATAATACTCACAATTAAAGTTTGTTTCAGGGTCAATCCTGCAAAAAAAACATCGTTTTGTAAAACATAACCAATTTTACGTTTCATTTGTTTACTAAATTCATGTCCGTTTATTGTAACTAAACCTTTTCTAGCTTTTAATCTACCACTTAAAGTATTTAATAAAGTTGTTTTACCTGAACCTGAAGGTCCCATAATAGCTAGTAGTTGCCCTGGCTTAGCATATCCGGAAACATTTGATAATATATCACGTTTAGTTTGTACCTCTGTTGAAGGATTCAATTGCTTTTTCTCAATAATATTTTTGTTCAATTTTTCATTGTTAGAAAACTTGTTGAAAATTTTAGAAATAAAAGTTTTACTTTTATTATAATTCATATCTTCATTAATTGTTTTTTTTAAATTAGATGAGTTATTTGAAGGTATAGATACATAAATACTACGAAATACTAAATTTAATGAATTGTTATTTAATGAATGAGGTTGATGATGATGGTGATGATGATGATGATGATGTTGATAATCATTACTAGTTGTTTTAGTGTGATTTTGTTGTTGACCTAAGCATTGATTGGATTGTTGATTATTATAATTTTCAATTTTAAAATCTTTGTTTTGATTATTATTCAATAAATTTTGTTGTTCATTAAACTCATCCATCTTGATTATTGTTTCAAAATTTATACTTCCTTCTTTGAAAGAATCGTTATTCTTTTTTTCGAAGTTTTTTTTTTTGTTTAATTCTAAAATTTGATTTTTAGAATAATAATTTTGGTTTTGAAAAATAAACAATTCTTCTTTTTGATTTTTATCATCTGAGCTGATTGAATTATTTTCATAATTATTTTTTAAGATCAATTCATTTTTAGATGCTATTTGAATCGCATCTTTGTTTTGAAAGTTTTCTTCCTTTAATTCCATTTATAATAGCTTTAGTTAATCAAAGTGAATATATTTTCTCAAATAAATTAAAAAATATCTTTTAGTAAAATTTTCTAACTTAATTACTGAACTAAATTAAAATAAGTCAATTTCAAATATGAATAATACAAAAAATAAAAATCTAAACAGCTTTGTTAATTTGGATTAACCATAATTTTTTTATCTTAAAAAAGTTAAATATAAGTTGGGAATTTTTTGTCTAATTTTCTTATCACTGTAAGTAATTTAATCTTTGAGTATTATGATACAATTCAAAGTTTAAATTTTTTATATAAAAATTGTACTATTTAAGTTAAAAATTATTTTCAAAATTAATTCATTTCATATAAACTAATAAAAAATTTATCAAAATAATTAGTTTTTTTGAAAACTTTCGAAGCTTATAGTTGGCTTATATTTTATGCAAAACTTATTATTTCAATTTTTATATACGTTTTTTATATTTTTAAATACTTTGAAAGCTGATCCTTAAAATTTTGGTTTAAAATAATCTTAATTATTTAGATCAAGTTAAAATTCATTTTTTTTTATTTAATTTTTAATCAAATAAAAGAACTTTATTAATTTTAAATGCCAACTGTTGCCGACTTTTGTCAATTTTGTAAACAAAGGTTCAACATGTAGCGCCTTCTAATGTATCACGTCCAAAACTTAATTTTTATAAATTTGATTCACAAAAAAAAATTGTCAGGAAGATTTTTAAAAAATCATAATTAATATAAGTCGAAAATCATTTTAATTAATAAATTTGAATTGAAAAGCTTGCTTTAAAACATTTATAGTTTTTAGAATATATTAACTTGTGAAACTTAAGTAAATTATTATTCAAAGTACCAAAAAAAAACTTGATTTAATCACTATTAAGCACTTGATCAAAATTTATTTTGAAAAAATTCTTCAAATGTTGAAACTTAAGATCTAAAAATTTGATCTAAACATAAATATTTTTTACTATGCCAGTTTGCCTTGGGCTCTAAGTACGCATAACTAGATAATCTATAGAATAAAAATTTTGTTTTTTAAGGATAAGGAAGGTGATTTAGGCATGGTTTAGAAATATAAAAAGACTTAAATTAGTTTATGAAAATAAATATTTTAATTAATTATATGAAAATTATTTTATTGAATTTTATTTAAATAACATTCAATTTTGAAATGCTTCAAAAAAATCAAATTTTCTTAAACAAAAAAAAATAATTTAATCTTTATAAAGTGATTTATACGCTTTTTTAATATAAAAAAACAAATCTTGATTTTTAGAAATTTGTTTCTAAAGGCTATTCAATTGACCTGTTTTTATAATGAAAAACACCTATTTTCCCTCATAGAATTTCTAAATATAAGTAAATTAATTTTTACCAAAATTTCTTTATTATTTTAAACTTTTATTGAATTTTAGTTATTTAAGGTTTTATATATTAAAAACAATTAAAAAAAAATTAAACATAATTTGACACTAATTAAAAAAGAACGTCTACTTATAATCAAAAAAGGTTGTCTAAGTTGAAATGAAAAATTGTGTACACAAATGAATTAGAAAAATATTTGTCAACATAAAATTAGAAAAATATTTGTCAACATTAAATTAGAAAAAATTATCTGCCTTAATTTAGAAAATTATTGACAATAATAACTGAGAATAGAAAATAATCTGAAAATTATTTTCGAAATTAAAATCTTTTAAAATAAAATAAAGAAAAATTAAGTTTTAGTCTTTTTAAACTAAATAAAAATTATTCAACTTTAAGTTAAAAGAAAAAATTTAATTCCAACTGATAAATTCATTAAAATAATTAAAAACAAATAGTTTCTAAAGAAAAAGAAAATCAAATTTCACTATCCTTTCTTAATTAGAAAAAAAAAATTCTAGAAAATTCTAAGGTAGTAAACTAATTTTAGAAAATTGACAAATTCAGATCTAAAAACACAAAATTAAAAAACAAAAATTTCTAAACTATTTTTTCGAAGTAAGAAATAGATTAATAAATTTAAATTAAATTTTATTCAAGAATTTTGAGAAAATGATTTTGAATTAAATAGAAAAACACAAAATAGAAATTTTAAACCAAATTAAAATAACAAAACACTAACCCTTCAAAAATTTTAATCAAAAAAAAATTTAATATGATAACGTTTTTTAAAAGAAATAACTGTATTCATCTCTAAGGGAAAACATAACTTGGATTTGAAATTTTAATAAACTAAAATAAAAAAAAAAACTTTTTTACACTTGCTAGACTGATTCAAACAAATTGCACAAATGGATTTTTTTAACAAAACCAAATCAGTTTTTAAATAGAGAAACGCAAATCAACCATAACTACTGAAGCTTATTTTAAAACCATGAAAATGGTTATTGAGGGATGTGAAGCCCTAGCAGAAAATCCTGTGCCCATTCAGATCAAGATGTGTATATAAAATAAAAAAAAATTATATTTATATAAGTGTATGTATGTGTGTGAATTTTTGTGTGGTGTGTACATAGATGAAAAAGGTAAATACCCTTTATGGCGGCGACTAAGCAGGAACACAACTACTCTTTTATACCAAAATATAAATCTTTTAAATTATAACAGACAAGGTTATTGAGGGCATTAAAAAAAATTCTAATTTACATAGAAGAAGAAACTAATTTATTTTTTACGACAATAAATTTTATTAATCATTCAAGACAACTATCCTTTTTTACATTTTAAACTTATTTAAGAGAATACCCTGTTATATTTTTCAAATAAATTATCAATTCAATCTATAAATTATACTTAATTTCATCAAAATAAATTTCTTTCTATTCTGTTTTATTTTTAATTGCAAATTAACATATTCGATAGTATCATTAAATTGAAATTTGTTTAATTTGAAAAAATCAATGAAAACATTTAAAAAAAATTAACAAAAATCTAAAACAGTTTATCGCTTTTAAATAATTTTGTTAATCAAATTTAATTATTTTTGAAAAGTTTTTGTGTGTCATTTCCTTGTTTAAAAAAAAATGATTAAAACATCATTAAACTTTTGTGAATTCCTTTGTGAATTCAATTTTCGTTTATTATTAGTTAGAGTTTTCAAACTTTTGCATAACGTTTTAAATGAATTTTTCAATCTTTATAAACTGTTTATTTTGTATAAAAATTAATTGTTGGTCACTCTTTACTGAACTTTTCAGGTTTGTCGAGTTTAAATGTGAAAACCCATTAACCTAAAAAAGCATTAAAGTTTGAAAACAGATATTTTATTTTAAAAACGTGGTGAAAATTTATTAGGAAATTTAAGTTCAACAATAGTCATCAAGGTATTTAAGATTTCTTAAATAAGACTCAATAAAAGAAAATTTTTTTTTTTGAATTAAAACTGTCTATGGTAACATTGAAAGAGATTTTTAAAATAATAAACTTAAATAAACTTTTGGCAAGTTTTAAGCCAACAAGCTAAATTAAAAAGTTTCTAACTGAAATCTTCTTCAATTAAAATAAAAAAGAAAATTTTCCATTTTCAGAACAAAAAAGTTTGGATAAAAAAATTTCAAACTTTTTAACAGAAACTAAAGTCAAATCGATTTTTTTTAATGAAAAAAAAATTTGTTTTTACTTTTATTTATATTTTGAACTATTTAGAAGTAAAAATCACAAGACCTTGAACTTGAATAAATAGTTCGAACATAAACAGAGCATGTTCGTTTTTGCTTAATAAACTTTAACTAAATATCTATTCAATTTCATTCTTATAAGTTTGAAAACTTTTTTAATAAGAATTTTTTAAGAAAAAAAATCTACAGAATTTACAAAGCTAATTTTTTTTGTTCATAAATAGTTTTAAATTCGACTTTGAAAATTAAGAAAAGAAAACTTTCTGAAAGCATTTAAAGATATTTAGTTTGAATAACTAAAGTTTAAAAGACTTTAATAGATTTGTCTTTCACAAAATAAATAAAACATTTACAAGAAAAAACTAGAAATAAAATATCTCAAGAAAAGAAACAAAAAAAGAAAAATTTCAAAAAAGAAAACAAAAGAAATGAAATTTGAAAAAAAAACATAAAAACACAAAACTAAAAAAAAGAATTTCTTAAAAAATAGTTTTGAAAGAAAAATTTTTTTTTGTTTAAAAATCTAAAAAAAGTAAGAAAAAAAGTAAAAGAAATAAAAAAAAAACTTACATTTGGATGGAAATAAAACTAAGGCAGTTGTTTTTAGCTGAAATAAAAAACTATGTTAATCAAAAAAATATTCCAAAACTCAAAAATCTTTTTTTTTTGATTAACTTGAAAAATATTCTTATAAAATTGATCATAAATAATTGAAACTTAAGTTTAAAGCAATTGAAAAATTTTATCTAAACTTGTTTAACTAAAGAATTAATTTTTTTGACAAATTAACTTGAGATAAGATAAATAGAAAAGTAAATCAATGTAAAAGTTAGTTGAAATTTAATGATCAATAATTTGATTTAAAATTAAGTTTAAAACTTGAAAGAGATCGAAAAAAATCTAAAAAGAGATTAAATGGTTAGACATTAAAAAAAAGAAAAAAAAAGAAGACATGTGTAGTAGAGAAATTTCCATGTGTTTCAACTACACTAAAATTTACTATACATTTATATGAACAGTACAAACTACATTTAAAATTAAAGATTAGATTAAATTTATTAATAGTTTAGAAACGCCATCTTTTTTATAATAAATAAACCATTCAATTTCTTTAATTTAGTTTAATTAAATTGTAATTTATCCATTGATTATACATTAATATTTATTATAATTCAAAATTCATCTTTAAAATTTAAAAATTTCAGTTTTTTTGCAGTAAACTTGATGTAAACTAATAACTTTTTAGCTTCAACAAAATTTTTTTTTTTTTAAATGAACTGTAAATTAAAACTTTGATTTAATAATTTAAGTTTATCTAATAAAAAAACTAATTTATTAAGAATAAATTAGAGATAAATTCAAAGAAAAAATTGTGGATACTCAGCTTTGAAAATTTTTTTTTTTTTTTTCAAAAAAGAATGTTATTTAAAACTATTTTCTTTTAATACAAATGTTGTGAATAAGGGAAAGAACGGATGAAGCTTAGCATCTCTATTTGAGACAAAATTAAAAAGTCATGGAACTTTCATTTACCAAGTCATTGACTTTTTTTTAAAATTTCTTTTTTCTTTTTTTAAAGTTTCAGAACTTTGGTATAATATTGACACATTTCAACAGGTTATTCAAAATCACCTCAGGTTTTGTTTAGTCAACTCTTATTTATAAATAATTTTTCAAGAATAAATTTTCAATTTAACTAAAAAATGAACAAAATTTTATCTTTTACCTGCTTAAGTAAAGTTTTTCTATAAAAAAATTTTAATTTTTCATTTAATTTTTAAAGTTTACAAAACTTGTGAAAAAGAAAATTTGAGAAAAAAAATCAAAAATTTAAAAAAAAACAAACTAACTTAACCAAGAAAAATTCGTAAATAGGAAGTTAAAAAAAAAGTTTTAAAAAGTTCGAACCTAAAGATTACTTTGGAGTTACAGACTTGTTTTAATAAAAAAAAACCAAGTTCAAGTTCCAGTTTAAAATTTTCGTTAAACTAACGGAACTTCTTTTAGCCGACTTTTGAAGAACTAATGGGCCAGTAATAAAGGCAGGTCAATCAGATAAGACAAGTAAATCAAAAAAAAAATTTTTTTTAAATCAAATAAAAATTTAAATTTCAAAATAAACATAAGAAACTTGAATTGTTTTTTTTTTTTTGAAAAAAAGATGCATTTTTAATTAGAACACTTCTTTAGAATAATCAAGTTATTTATTCTGAGGAAATAAAATAACTTCCAAACCTACTTTTCAACAATCAGTTGAAAAAAACTGTAGCAAAGGTCAAAAAACTTTTTTATTCTTAAGTTTTTCTTTAAAAACAGTTTTATAGATATTAGAATGTTTTAACTTACTGATTCTGTTTATTTGTTGATAAAAACTTACCTAATTTTTTAGTTGATTGTAATTTTTTAAGCTCAGAATGTTTAAAATAGAGCAGTTTTTATGAAAAAAAGATAACTGTTCTGTTTTTTTTAAAAACTTTTTTAAAAGAAAACTTATTAACAAAGATGTTTAACTTTTCAAAAAAAAAATTTTGTGAAAAGTTTCACAGAGTTTCGATTTACGAATAAAAATATTAAATGAAACCGATTCCACAATTTAACTAGATATAAAGGAAAAAAATTTTATACTTTTTGACCACGAGTTTTCAAAAAAAAATTTTTTCTTTTACTTTTCCATCCTACAGGGCAATTTTCCTAACAATACTAGAAAGTTTATACTAAAAATTTTACTAAAAAAGTTTATATTTGAATTGTTCAATTTAGATAAGCATTTGACAAAAGCCCTGCCTTTTTTATTTTCTAGGTTTAAAATATTTTAAATCTTTAATTGTGCTATATGCTTATAAATAAACTCTATACATGTTTATTAAATTTAGTTTTTTAACTTTTTCATAGAGTTAAATTATTTATTTTATCGATTTTTCATCAATATTTACTAATTAAATTTTAAAAAATAAACAACTTTTAGTTTGTTTAAATAAATTTAAAGAAAATTTTTAAATGTTTTTAAAATATTTAGAATCGAACTCAGGTTAAAGACCTGAAGAGTTAATTTTTATTAATTATTTACTTTGATTTAAAATTCATTTTGACAGATTTTTGAGATTATTTGTTTTAAAAAAAGAAAATAAACTTGTCTGTAATTTATTCAATAGTAATCGAACCGTTTTTTAACCAAGATGTACACATCGCTTTGCATTTTTTCCAAAAAAAAAAAAAAGAAAACTAAGCGACAACTAAACCTTGAATAAGTTGGTCAAAGTAAGTCATTAAACTCTTCAAAAGTTTAAAGACTAAGTTTGAAAATAGCTTTTGAAAATTTTGAGTTTTTTCAATTTATCAGCAGAAAAATTATCTTCCAAAAATATTTTAAAAATATCGATAAAAAATCTATTAAAAAACTGTTTATTTTAGTAAATTGATGAATAAATTTACTAGAAAATATATAAAATCTTTTTTTCTAAATTTCATAAATAGGGTTAAGTATTATTTGAGAACTAAAATAATCATCAATTTGTTTCTTCCTTATGCCAGTAATTTTATTTAAACAATTATTTATAAATATTAAATCACAGGAGGTCTTTTTAATTTGGTTAACAAATATAAATGTAAGTTTATTGCAAAAAGTGCAAAATTTAGATGTGATTAAAGAAAGGTAACTGTAATTTAGTATGTTTTTTAAATGCAGTTAAAATGACGAAAACAAAATGTTTTACTATTTTTAAAAAAATTTGATAAGTAAATCGTTTCCTAAAAAAAGCCTTTCTTAATTTTTAAATAGCTATCATCATTTAAAATGTAAGCGTAAATGTAAACACTATACATTAAACCCACACACCCATTTATGCCCAATTCCTGGAATTTTGCGCGGGAAACTTTTACACTTTTATTAAAATATGAACACAACTTTGTCAAATAGGCTGTCTTTTTTAAATAGCCAAATTTTGTCTATACATTAAGAGCATCAAAATGATCTTTTTTTGTTAAAAGCTTCTTTTTTATAAGGGATACTAGCATTCAAACTGATAAAAAGCTTAGTATTCATTAAAGTTCAAAAGGAAGTATAACTAATCTAAACAAAAGATTTTAACAAGTTCTATAAAAAACTGTGTTTAAAAATAACTAAGAGAAATTTGTGTTAAAATCTTTGACAAAAAAAAGTTGAATGCCTTAAGACTAGTTTTCAAGATCAATTGTACACGAGTCACAAAAAAAATGCGTTTACTTATTGACAAATTCCAAGAATTTCAAAACAAAAGACCAAATTTTGTTTCCCATAAGCTTTTATACATTTAAAATAAGAAAAAAATTAAATCAAATAAACTTAATGTTCAATAACTTCTATAATCATGATTTTAATTTGAAAAAGCCCATAAAAACTTTTCTTAAAGTTTTTTAAACTTATTCAAACTATTTCAATAAAAAAAATTATTCAAACTATAAAAGTTTTTAATGTAAAATTTAATCAAAACTTCCTGCTTAATATCTTAGTTGAAACATTTCTCTTTATAAAAAAAACTTTGTTAATTTAGACTAAAATAATCAATTAAATTGTATTAATTAGAAGAAAAACAAAAAAAATCTAGACTATAAAAACTGTGAAATTATCGATGAAATTTGTTTCTGTAATATAAACTTTCTAAAAAGCTTGCTAATGGCTTTGTATATCTAAGTAATAAAGAATTTTTTTTAACAAACAACAACAAATAACATTAACCACAGCATCAATTTTTCTAAACATTTTTTTTTGATAACAATGTTTTTAAAAGAGGTAGAAAATGGACTTTAATGACAAAGATTTCTAGGAATTGAAAGTCATTCTTTAAAAAACCTTTTAACAAAAAAAAAGTTTTTTTTAGCCTGAGAAAATTCAATTAAAAAAATTTAAAAACGGAACTTGCTAAAATAAACATGAATTTCCGTGACAATATAAAATACTTATTTTTTAGTTAAATTTATTTTTTGGAAACTTTTTTCTCATAGTGATTTATAGAGTTTTTAAAAACTAATTACAAATTTCTAAATGAAAAATTATTAATTTTTTTAGCATCTAATATTTGACCTTAACCCACTTGAAGTTAGCTTTTGAGTATAAACATAGATTCTAATGACCTACTTACATAATACAATTTATTTTTAAAATCTTTAAATTACCATTAAAAATGCCTAAAGTTTTTAATGAACTTTGAATTCAAAACAAATGTTAAACATCATTTATATTTAAGTCTAATTTTTCAATAAAAATCAAGGTTTATTTCTTTATAATCTAGAATCTATATATAAAGGCAAATAAAAAAAAGAATTTTTATTGCTAATTAGAGAGCCACAAATTGATACGTTTTTAATTGTTTCTAAATAATTTCTAATGTATTATGAAATGTATTTAAATGATTATACTATTTTTGACTGAATTTTATTCAATTTTATGCTTAGTATTTTACTTAGTTCCATACATATCTTGCTTTTATCTAAAATATGGTTTTAAACTTAATTTACAATTTGAACATTGTTTTAAGCTTAGTTTTTAACATGGCTTGCTTTTAAGAATAGCTAAAGGTTTCAAATACAGTTTAGTAAAAAGTTAATGTATTTTTTAGTATAAATTACATTGAGTATAAGATATAATTTTAATAAGTTTAAATGTACTTTAATTTTCAGTATTGAAAACATAATTTGTAATTCAATTTTGTATATAACTTTGTATGTACCTTAGGAATTATGTATTTAAATCGAAACAATTTAAAATAACTTGCAAATATTAATTCAAATAATAAAAGCCGCCCAATTAAATAAGGATAATAATTTTCCGTCAAATACAAGGTCGATTTCTAGGAAAAATAGTCATAACTTATCTTTCGAAACAAAAAAAAAGTATTTAAAGTACAAAATACGTCAAATAAAAAAATGTATTTTTTGATACACCCTCAACAACTTAATAGCATTTAAAACCAAATAAATATAAGAAACAAACACTCTCAGTTTTTTCTAACTTATTTATCATTTTAAGAACTTATTGTCTACAGATTAGTTAAAAATTTTTTAAAAAATTGAACCTAAATTTTGTTTATTCAACTTATAGAATAAAAAATATTTCTGTAGTATTGCAAGATAAAAGTTTTAATAGCGATGATAAGATTTTAATTTGACCTGTATAATGTTATTTTCAAAATATTCGAAAAACCTTTACAAAAGTAGGTCTTTTACAGTTCAAACATAATGATATTAAGAATTTTCTTTTTTTTAAAATTAATTTTCTATATCATGAAAGTTTTAGTTTAAAGAGTTGTAAAAAAAAACTTAATTATTCAAATTTTCAGATAATTTTACTCTTAAATTACAAATCATCTTTTATGAAAAAATCATATCAATTTAAACCAAAGAAATTAATTACTAACTAAGCACGTGTTTTGAATTATACTTAATTTAATGTTACTTAATTAAGTTTTTTAGACTTTTAAACTCATTTTTTTTAAATGAATAAAAACTTCTAAATTAGAATTTCCAATTTAAAGTTACACGTGAAAAATTTTGTAGTAAAAGCGTCTGTTTTATGAAGAAATACTTTAAAATATGCAAATAACTCGTTCAAATCTTTTTTTTTTACAGCTTAATAAATCTATCGTGGGTTATGGGCCAGTTGTTATTAATTTTAATTGCTTTAAAATTTTTTCATGAGTCAAACAATGTAAATAAGATTTATTTTTTACAAACTATTAAAAGATGAATCTATTTAAAAGATAACTTTAAAAACAATTTTGGTTTCATAAAAAACAGAATCTATTTTATTTTTTTTTGATCTAAACAACGTTTCTTTGAAAACTAAAGTGTTAAATTTTTTTTAGTGATTTACTATTTATTCTAAGAACAGTTCACTAATTATCTAAAAATCTTTTTTCTGATTTTTTTAAGCATTTAAAAAAACTTTATAAACTGATATTAATATGATCGTAAATTTATTTTAGTCCTTCCGCCTTGTATCACAGATTATGATATTTCAAAATTCTGATTTTTTTAACGATGCTCGTGTAAACAACATAACTACAAAGAGGAAAAAAATTTTCAAATAAAACAGAACATAAATTGTTTAAATGGTATTTTGAAGTTTGAAATACATTTTTAACTTTAATAAAAAAAGCACGTTTGAATATATTTCCATACGAAATAATTTTCCCTAAAAACTTTTGGTCAATGCAAGTTTTTAAATAAAAAAATTTTTTTTATAAGTTTTAAAAAATTATTAAAAGATACTTAAAAAACAAAGCATTAATCTGTATAAATCAAATTTGGTTTTCCAAAAATTTTATAACATCAAAATTTTATATCTCAATAACTTTTGCATTGTAAATCAATTTTTATACTTTTAACTTAAATATTCTTATTAATTTTTAAGTTTTTATTAGTTTAGAAGTTAAAATTTTTTTTTCTAATTGATTTATTTTTTAAAGTTTTGTTGAAACATTTTATTTGAACAAACTTTATCCTTTTTATATTCAAACTTTAAAATTTGTATCTTTAAAAAAAGAATTTTATCCTTCAAACTTTGTGTCTTTAATATGCTTTTAAAAATTCTTTAGTTTTGTATTTTAAAACTTTTATTTGCTTTATTTTTTGTTATCTCAAAAGTTTTGTTTTTAAAACCAAAAAAAAATTGTTTTTTATAAATTTTTAGGTTTTATTTTAAGAATACTACTAATGATAAATGAAGAATTAGGTTCAAAGAATTTTTCATAAAACAAGAAGTAGATCATTCAAAGTTTATTAACCTTAAACTGACCCTCAAAATTGGCATATTTTAACCTGGTGCTGTCTAGTGACTAAAGTTGTTTTTTAACAGTTTGAAAAACTTTAAAAATAAATTTTTCTATATAAACGTTGTCTAGACATCTTTGAAGCCTTTTTTTTGTTTATTTGCAGAACAGATGGTTTAGTTTACAACTACTTTTGAAACCTTAAAAGAAAACTAATTATTGTAGTTTATTGAATAAGTTTTAAAGAATAAATAGACAAAAGATAAAACTTATTTAAAACTTTTATGGAAAAAAGCTTTTTATAAAGCATTAAGTTTTATGATCAAAGCATATTTAACTAAACTTAAACCTATCTTTTAAAACGCGTGTTGAATATTGAAAAATATTTTTTTTTTAAATAAAGACATTTAAAGGTGTTATTTACGATTTGTTTGCGTTTTTTAAAATTTGCATAACTATGAAAAAAAATCTATAATTTATTGATATTTTTATATAAATTTAAGATTTTTTTTGTTGCATTGAGTGCCTGTTGGAGATGCTTAGAACGATTAAAAAACATTTTAGGAGATTTTCATCTTCTTTCAAATTACATTGACCTTTCTTTTTTTTTTTGAAACAAAATATAATTCAAAAGCAGTTTACATATGAAGTTTAAAAGCAAATTAAATTAGCTTCTTTTTTTAAATTTTCTTTGAAAAAATAGTTAACAATAAATTTGATACTTTGAAAAAAAAATTAAACTTTATTAACTTGTCTAAAACATCCTGCTATTTGAAACAATTTATGATTTGGAAAGATAAAAGTTTTAAATAATTTTAAACAGAATGTTATTTATATTATCATATAAATTGATGAAAACAAAATTGAGGAAGAATAAATGGTTCAAAGAAATAAAAGTTTTATTTCATTTAAAACTTTTATTTGATGAAATTGCTTAAAAAAATGATTTTTATGAAATTGGAGTTTTATATTTTAAATAAAAAAAATTAAGAAACTATTGTTGATTTGAATGTCATAAAAGTTACCATTTTTTTATGATGACTTTTTATTTGAGATGACGTTATTAATAAATTTTCAATAAAAGTTTTCTTATTTATTGACTTGTTTTTTTATAAAAATCATGAAATATAATTAATTTACGACTATTTCAAAGTTTATTAACCACTAAACAAGGAGCAAAATTCATACAATTAGGTTATTCGTTAATTTTGAACTATTCAACGTTTTTTTTGAAAAAAACATAAATATTATTGACAAAAAAATATTTTGAAGACTAGTTAAAGCTAATAAAATTTTTTATTTTCAATAAAAAAATTTGAATAATCATAGGAAGTTCACTTGTAAAACAGGAAAATTAATGCTTAAGTTAATGAAAAGCGAAAAGCAGTTATGATGCTTCAAAATTGTGGTAGTAGTACTTAATTTGAATGAAAAAAAGTTTTTTTTCAAAGTTTTTTTTATACTTCTCAAAAGTTCATTGACACTTAATTAAGAAAAAAAAATTTTAAAGGTTGGGTTCAAAAGATAAATGGTAAGAAATGAAAGAGTAAAAAATAGGGTAAAAAAAAAATTTTTTCAAGTTTTAAGAAACCATCAATACATTAAACTAAAATAAGTTTCATTACTGATTCAAATCAGTTATAATTTTTTAACTCAGTTTTGAACAATGATTTTTAAAGATTCTAAAACTGAAAAAACTTAAAAAAAATAAAAATTTGAAAACATTTTTTAATTTAAACCAAATTTATTTTTGTTTTTTTGTAAACTTACTTTAAGAAAATTAGAACCTTTTTTGTGAAACTGTTTTTTTTATTTTATCAGACAGAACAAGTTTTTTGAATTAGAATCGATCTTTTTAATTTCATCTTTTTTATACTAAGATTTCATTAATTATTTATACAAAACTAATTTTATCATTTAATATTATATTCCATTTTCAATCAACTCATAAATTTATAGCAAGATTATTTTTAATTGATAGTATCGGTGTATTTAAGTTAAAAACTTAAAAAATTTATGATTTTTATTTTTATCATAACACATTCTAATTCGTATTACACCACTAGTTTTAGCTATATTCAAATTTACTTTATTTTATATTAGCTAAATTATATCAATTAATTTAAATACCTTTTTATCATAAAATAACACTAATCCTTTAACTGGTAATATATTCATCACATTAATGTAAAATATTTACCTAGTTATAAACGTTTTCATCTATTTTCTAATAAACTTGATCATCTTTTTCAAATAACGATTTATTAAATGATAAGTTTTTTTTTTATTGCTAGATTTATTCATTTAATTATTAAAACCATTAAATTGACTATAAAAATCATTTATTTAACTATTAAAATCATTCATTTAAATCTTTAAAAGTTTATTTAATATCAAACTCATTAACATAATAATGAACCTATTTATTCAACAGTTCATTGTTTCAAGTAGAAAAGTTTGTGAACTTAAAAATTTAAACAAAAAAATCTTAAGTCTGAATTAATAAATTTGGCTAATAAAACAAGTTTGCCAATGAAAATATAAATTTGTTACATAAAAATCAAAATTTTTTCTTAAAAAATAAAATTACATTTTATTAGTTTTTTTACAATGACTACTTGTAAGATAAAATGAGTTAACTAAATTTATACAAAAAAATGGTTAAAATTTAGTTTTCATCAAAAATTATCAAAATACTTTTATTTAATTGCTATTTATAATTTTAATTTGCACATATTTTTAATAATCATAAAACAATAATCATTTACTAATTAAAAAAATTTACATTTTGTTAACTATTTTTTCATTTTAATTTCATATACTTAGTTTATATTTAAATATTTTGTGGAATGATTTTAAGAATATGTCGTATGAATAATGAAACTATTGATAAATTCTTTCTTTACAATTAATGTCAATATATATCATTTAGTTTTAGTTTAGAATCATTTTTTTGTCTTTTTTTTGGTTCAAATTTTGATGATAACTTGATTAAATAATTTTAGAATAAGCTGATTAAAAAAATATTTTGATCTTTGTTATTATAAACTAAAACTTTTTTTGTACTATTAATTTAAATTAAAAAAAAAGATTCTATTTAAAGATTTCAAATCTTAAAATTTGACTCTTACTAATTAGATAAATTAAATTACCAACAGTTTATAATTATTAATGATGGTTTTTGATTAGAATAAATATTTGAAATAAGACTTATAAACATTTATTTAATATTAACTTTATCAATATTATTTTTTTCAAAATAATTTTTAAATTAGTTCATATTAATTTGACTGTAGACTATTAAACTTAAATACAACTTCTTAGCTTAAAGGTCAGAATTTTTCATTAATTAACAATCAAGTCTTAACTGAAGCTATAAAATTTCATAAAGCTTAATTTGAAAGTTTTTTAATATTGAAATCATTCTATTAATTAAAAATAGAGTTTAAGTCTCATATTTGAATGTAAATGTTTTTTACATTTAAGTTGAATATATTAGTTTTGAACTTTTGTAAATATTTTTATTCTTGTTTTGTACTAAAATTAAGATGACTATTTAAAAAAAGTATTTCATTGAAATTTTCATTTTTGGATAATTTTAGACGCTTGAATGCTAAATTTTTACCATAATCATTCAATGTACAACATTTATGATTTTGATGTAAATTATCTAATGAAAAAGCTATTTGTTTCAAATTAGGTAGAGTTGTTTTATTAAGTTCCCAAAATTCATTAAACATTTGATTTGATTCCATTAAATCATAAACATTTAACTCATCTTCATCTTTTATTTGGCAATTTGATTCTTCTTCATTAGATTTTGTTGGGAATGTTAAAGATAAAGTTGATGGAGAAACTGAATTATTTTTGTTTAAATTTTTTCTCATTTCAATCATATTTTTAAGTGATATTTTAGCATTGTCATAATTAATTGAGCGAACATCTTTTGAATTTTTAATTTTAGGCTCTAAATATAATCTTGTAACAAATAAATGTTCATTGAAATGAAAATCTTCAATTCCTTCTTTAAGTTTTCTTTTTAAATTTTTAATCAAATTTGTATCTTGATTTTCATTTATTTCTAACCTTGTTTTAAACAAATTAAAATATAAAAATAAATCATCTGCATTTTTACCGATTGCTTGAAATGTATATAACAAAGGCATTAATACTTGTAAAATTGACTCTAAATCTAATTTAGTTAAAGTATCTCTAATTAAAAAACCTTTTTTTAATAATTGAGCTTCAAAATCATCGTATTCATCAAATATTTTTTTCAAAATTTCAATTAAATTAAATGAATTCATATAGTGTTGATATTTTTCTAAGACATCAGTTGTCAATTTGAATACATTTTTAATTAAAATAATAATTGGACAATTTTCATTATAAAGTCGTTTAACGATGCTGTATAATTGGTGTTTTAAACATGTAGATACTTTATCCTTGTTAAATAATTCATTTACATTTGAACAATAATCAGGTATTTCATTATCAAATAAATAAAAATATGGTTTATTAGGTTGTATGAAATCACATCTTATTTCATCTAAAATTCTTATTAACTCGTTATAATCTTCAATATAAGATATATTTTTAGTTGATAATATCTGTATGTCATTATTAATATAAGCCCAGACTGTAATAAATTGACTTTTAAATACTGGATTTGTCCAAAAATCTACAATTAAATTTAAACTATTCATTGTTAATACTTTTTTACGTATTTCTTGTTTACTTTTATTAAATTGACGTTTAAGATAAGATTTGACTTCATCAAACTCTAATTTAGGGAAAATTGTGCTACCATTTTGTTTCAAAAAAAATTGATTATTTAATAATTCAAAAGTTTGATCATCTAAATCAATTAAATTTTGACAAACTAATTCAGTTAATTTAACTATTTGATCAGTTTTATCTTTAAAAATAGATTGACAGTTTCCTGTACCATTTGTACCTCCTAAATCTCCAGCAAAACGTACTAAGATATTGCCACTAACATTTTGATTAATATTACCTGTTAAAGCATCTAAATTTTGTTGAGATTTATTCAAATTTTGCAAAAAGCTTAAATTATTTGCACCATAAAGTGCGGCTTGTTGTATATTTGACAAAGAAACATTTTCTAATAAATTAGTAGATGTTAAACGATTAAAATCTGTTTGGCCATTTCTATCATTCGTTGTAAATGTAGCTGTTGTTTCATAAATATTTTGATTTTGAAATATTTCAATTGATTTTTTCTCAGGATCTTCTTCATTTTTTCTTTTTCTTTTTAAAGATTTACTCCAAAATTTAGTAACAGAATTTGCACAAGGATGTTTATGTAAACTTCCTGTAGTTTTCTTACAATAAGCAACAGGCTTTAAGCATTTGATACAAACTGCATATGGCATTGGCTTATTATCTAAATAAACTAAACGAAATATTTGCCATATTTCAGCTCTTGCTTCTTTAAAAACAACTAATTGCACACGATCTGATCCTTGCATAAGAAGATTACTAATAAGAGCTTTATCGTCCATTTTTTTATTTATTTTTTTAATTAAATTAAATATTTTTATATTGAAAAATCAATCAATTGATTATTTGTTTGAATAAAAATTTAACCATTAATTTGATCAACTTATTTACTTCACAAAATTATTATTTTTCAATTCAAATGACTAATTGCGTTTGTCTAAAGAAATTCTAAAAAAAGAGAGAAAAATGCTTTAATCAAACAATAAAAAAAGTTGTCTCTATTTAAAAAACAAATTTTATTATAAATTAAAGATAATAATATAAGATGAATTTGAAAAGATGAATTTAAACTCATAAATATCAAGATTTAAGTATCTGAAGAAAAGATAAAATACTTAATTGAATGAATTGATGAACTAATTTTGATTAATTTTAAAGGAAAAGTTAACAAAAAAAGTCGAAACTATACACTTGAATTTATATAAGTTTGATATTTTGATTTTATATTTTCATTCAAATACGGATCACAATTTTATTATATAAATTCATTTTTAATCTTGAATTTTTTCCTAATAAATTTTCATGAAATTTTTTTATAACTCTGACTACATTAACGTATCTTTTCTGTAGTATTTAATTATTTTTTATTTATATAATTTATATGTGATTATCTGAGAAATTCTGAATTTTAATAAAGTTTATATACATTTTATTAAACTTGTTTTTTTATTTGTATTAAACTTGTATTATCAACATAAAGTTTTAGATTGTACATTAAATTAAATAAAGTTAGTATATTATTAAAAATTTCAAAGCTAATGTTTTCAGTTAATTTCCCATAATATAAATTTCATATTTATATAACTGCAAATTTAGTATATAAATAAAATAATTAAATATATGAAAGATTCTAATGATAGATTATGTATAATTTCATTTGAAAAATAAGTTGCATCTTATATTTTTTAATTGATCTTCAACAAACTATTCTTTATAAAAATTTAAGATAAAAACGAGTTAAAACGGAAATTTTACTTATTTTTTTTGTAAGTTTTCAATTAATTTTAAATTAAAAACTAATTTAGAAAATTAATTTACTCAAATAACACATTTTAATAAAAACTTGTGTTTATTTAAATGATTTAAGACTAGTGATATGGAAAAAAATTAATTAAAACTAAATATATAAAGTATATAATGCCAATATACTAATTACACATTTTCAAAGCATTATTGTTATATTAAAATTAATTTTATACAAATGTAGCTGTATCAAAATAGAAAACATAATTTTAAGAAAAATTTCTTTGTTTGAGTTTTTCTGAATTTTGAATTTTTTCTAAATCTATTTTTTTCTAAATTTTAAATTTTTTCTAAATCTATTATTTTCTAAATTATTTTCTAAATTTATTTTCTAATTCAGACAAACAAAGAAGTTGCTTCAGTTGATAATAATTGAACATAATTTATCAAATTGTTTGAAAAGATTAAGTGAAAGTAACCAAAAATGAAAAACAAATATTTCAAAGAGTTAATTTAAACCATTTTGTTAAATAAAGAAAAATTTTAATTTAAGCAAATTAATTTAAAATTGTGAAACTATTAAGGCGAATATTTTTGAGTTAATATAAAATCAAATTTTAAAATTAAAATAATTGTAAATTAAAACAAAATTCCTTACAAAATATTGAATTAGTTATTAAAAAATAAATTGATATTCAATAATTTTGAACATTTTAAAAATTAAATTATTCTCCATTTAAAGTATTCAAAAACTCAATATGTGATTTCTATAGTGATTTTAATTAAGTGACTTTAAATTTTGTGTATTTAATTATGACTTATATATAATCTTAAAATATGACATAAACACGTTTTATTTAGATTTTTCTAATAAAAATTATATATTAACATTAATCAAAATCCTAAAGGTTTACGTAGTCAAATCATCAATAAAATCAACAAAAACAATGGTACTAAAGAAAATGTAAGTAAAATTTAATTCAATCATTTTATTAATAGTTCACGTTTTTTATGATTTTTTGTAAAGAATCTATTTTTTTTATGAAAGCCAAAGATATTTTTAATTAATTTTGCTTTAGATTTTCATTTGAAAAAAAATCTTTAACAACTTTCTTAATTAAATCTTATTGGATTATTTTTTAAAACTTTTTTTCAATGTGTTAGATAATTATAAGTTACTTAGAATAAACAACTATCATAAATGAAATTTTTTTTCAAATATTTCATTTCAAAGATTATTTAATTAAAATATATTTTTAAGTAAATTATTTTTAGATGATTTTTTTTAAGACTTTGATTCTTTAACAATCAAATTTCCAAAACAGATAAACAATTTTAATATCCATTGATAGAAGGTTTAAACATTTTTCTTCATAAATCTACTTCTGAATTTTTTAATTTCAGAGCTTAAAGCTAATTGAATTTTAAAAAAAAATTAACATACTATCTTATGATGAGATTTTTTTAAATAAAAATCATTGAAACGATTTAAATTTGTGAACAAATTTCAATTGAATTAAAAAACTGATTTAATTTTTGAATTATTGAAAAATATTTATTCTTCTGATTTCTGAATTATTTAAAAATTGATCAAAATAAAACATTGAAGTTCAATATTTTTTTTTCAAAAATGTGTTCATTTGATTCAAAGTACACAAATTAAAATATATAATTAAACTTAACACAAAAAATCAATTATTTTGAAACATATTCAACTGATTAAAGAATATTAAAAACCTATTTTTAAACTGAAAATAAAATTTGTTTTTCAAGAATTAAGATAAATTTGTTTAAATTAAAAATTTTAATTTTATAAAACAAACTAAATTTATGAATAGATTATTTTAAATATAAATTACCTTTAATTTTTTATTTTAAAATTTCCTTTTATTTAAAAGAAGAAAATTTGATCTAAATAAATTAAACACTTAATTGTATCATATGGCTTTTTTGATTGTTAATTTTTTTTCCTTAAAAGGTTTAAATTAACTTCTGTTAGTTTCGTTTATAAATTATATGAACAATTTATAAGTTGTAAATAAGTTCGGCTGAACACAAAATTAAGCTTTAAAATTATTATAAACAAACTAAAAAAAATATTGAGATTTAGCTATTTGAAAAACATTCTTAAATTTTTTTCTTTATTTATAATTCAGTTTTTCTAAAAACTTTCTTTAACACTTTTATTCAAGTTAAAGATACGTACAAAACACTACGTATTCTTTAAAACAGCATACCACCATCAAAATATACAAAATGTGAGTTCAAACAAGCTCGTCGTTTAGCAATGAATATATTTTTTTTGAACATACAAAAGATTGTTTATATACATCTATTATGATGATTATATACGGTACCCATGTAGTTCACATAAAAACACACTTTAGTTTTTGTTATCAAGTAATTTCTTGCTGAAAATACTTATAATATATTTTTTTAGTAAGCTATTTTCATGGTATTATTTTTAACGTTAATACGTAAATATATAAATACTAATATATAAATTCATTCTTTTTATATATATTGAGCATATTTATTTGTAAGCTTAGATGTTATATATATTCAATAAAACTAAGATTCTAATTTTTTTTTTCTGTTTTGTCTCAGTCAAATGGTAGAAAATATTTTACGATAAAAGTAAACTCTAATATAAATGAAATACAGCTCACATTAAAATTTTTGCTTTGTATTTTAAATTTTTACATTTATATTAATATAAATCTAAATTGCTATAAGTTTCAAAAACTAATAGTAAATCTTCATACAAATGGTATCGCAAGTTTACCAAAAGCTGTTTTTTTTTTCTAAACATTTAATTTATATAAAATTATTATACTGTTATCAAAGTTTTTTGTATAGGAAGTTACTTTTGTAAATCATACAAAAAAAAAGAAAAAATAATTTTAGTATTTTCAGTTTACTGTTGAAATGCGTTTAAAGCTATTTACATTATCTATTGTGTAGTAGGCTTTGCATAATGTGAGTTTTCTTTCAACTATATAGTTTGAATATTTTAATAGCTTGATAAGACTTTTTCTGATGAAAATGTTTTGCATGTAATAGTAAAATGTTTCAAAGCTTTATAATAATTTTGAATTTTTATGTTTATATATTAGGTATAAAGATATATATAGCTGCTTTTTTTGAAAGCTTCAAAAAAAATAAATAAAGCAAAAAACTTTTTATAATAATGTAAATACTAAATAAATTTTGAATGAAAACAATTTTAAATAAAGAACAAATTTCTAGAATTTTTTTAATATATTAAAATGAAAATAAAAGTAGAATATATATGTAAAAATTATAATGTTCATGCAAAAAATTCTATATACTATTGAAGCATAATAAAATTATATAATTCTTTTGTATGCTATTATTTACTCCTCCTTAGTTTTCTTTTACTTCTTTCATTTTATTTTCTTTTTCTACTTTCTGGGTTTTTAATACTGAATTTACGCCTATTTTTTATTTAATTGCAATTGTAAAAGCTTATTAAAACTATTTTGAACAAAAATTTTCATATTTTTATTCTAATTTTTAGACTAAGATTTTCTTTTATTTTAATTTATTGTATTTTTCCCTAAAATAAAAATATGAAAATCATCCCCCAATTTTTAATCTTCTTTTGTTAAAATTATAAGTTCTATAAGTAAATGCATTTATATATAATTATCATTCATTTTGGTTTTTATTTTGGTAAATTCTTGATTTAATTCGTTTTTTATTCCCTGATAAAATTTTTAGCTCTTTTTTGTTTCATTAAAATATTAAAAACTTTAAACTTATATCAGACATTTTATAAATCATCAGTTTAAAAAGTATTAATTATTTAAAAAGTTCTAGAAAAATATTAATTTTTATATTAAGAGAATATTTAGATCTTTAATTTTTTATAGTTTTTTTTAAATATAAAATCAAATAAACTTTTTGTTTATAAAACTTATCTCATTATTTAATCAATATTAGACTTAAGTTAAAATGTCTTTAAAATTTATTATATTTAAGCTAAATTCTATAAATCTTTAAATTTACTAGATAAAAAAAGCATTTTTATAGTATTTATTTTTTGGTAATTGATCATAAGCATTTAAAAAAGTATTAAAAAAACCAATTTCTTGAGAATTTAATTCTTTAAAACTTTTTAAATATTGAAAATAATTGAATGTGGTTTGAGTTTTATATGAAAATTAAACAGTTTGATATTAATTTGACTTAGTTGGATTCAATTTAAAAATAGTTTATCATGGATACAAATTAGGAATAGCTTAATACGGATAAAAATTAGCAATATTTTAATGCTAATTTATTTATAAATAGTTTATTAAAAATAAATAGCTTAACTAAAATATAAATAGTTTGATTTGAATTAATAAATAGTTTAACATGTATATCAAACATAAATAGTTTGATATTAATTAGAATTTGAAAACATAGTTAAATTTGAAGCTGAACTTGAACATTTTAAATTTTATTTTTACATAAAACTTTATTTTTGGTTTAGATTAAATTTCATTTTTTAATTAAAAGTTTACATTAAGTTTATTTGAAGAATCAGTTTAGATCATATTATAAAAACTGTATTTACAAGTTTTATTATTCATTACTATTTAAACATTATTAAAATAATTGATAAATTTAATTTCAGAATAAGCTTAATGTTTTTTTGAGAATGATATAAATTATAAAAAAAATCTTTGAAAGAAACTATTAATTGCTTTTTGAAAAAATACAAGTAATTATTGATTTAATGCTTTTTCATATCAAAAATAAACATATTATTTTTAATTATTTGAAGACTTATCAAATTAATTATTTGTTAATATAATTTTAGTTTATTGATCAATAGTTCATATTTTAAAGTTATTTTTTTGAAAACTTCTTTCGACACATCTATTTTAAAATTCTTTTTTACTTTAAAAGTTTGAGTTTTTTGAATTATTTTCAAGTGTTTTTTGTATTTTTTTGAGGAATCTAGTTTTTATTTAACATAACAAAATAAAATTTTGGGAAACTTTTTTTTGATAAAAATTTCAAGTACCTTTGAATTTTAAAAATTTTTGAATTTTTGTTCACTATAAACATATAAATTGTTTTAGTTTGATATTATGAATATTTTAAAATATATTTTATTTCGATATATAAAGTCTAATTAAATTAAAGTCTGAAATTTTTATTTGGTTTATTTTAAATTTTAATTAAAAAAGCTTTTAACAAAAGATAACTATTAGAAAATTTTCTTTCAATTTTGAAGAATAAAGAAATTTTCAAATTAACTGTTATAAAAGAATTTTGATTCAATAAAATAAGCTAGAATTTTTAAAACAATTTACAATATTCTTTGAAATTGGATTTTAGTTTAAAATGCCTAAAAGAAATTTAATACCTGATATTTTGAATATTCTTGATATCTAAAAAAAAAATTTTCTTTTTGTTGAAAAACAACGATAGTTATTTTAAATTTACTTTCTTTCAAATATTTACAGTAAAAATAAAGTTTTATTATTTTTATGTTTAATAAAATTTATCTTTTATGAAATTTTGTTCTTTGCATATTCAATTTAATAAACAAAATTTTAAAGACTTTTTACATTTGAAAAAATTGTTTTTTTATAAAAAATCAAATTAAAGCCTAATAGTTATCAGTTTTTAAAAATCAAGTTTTCTAAAAATATGTCCAACAATTAAGAAAATTATTTTATTAAAAAAACAAGCTTCATTGTATTTTTTAGTCTTTTAACTATTTGTATTTAATTAAAAAAAATCTAAATGTTTTTTATAAAAGTTTATTTGGCGTAAAAACGATCACTAAAAGCTTCATTTTTTTATTAAATTTTTCTCAAATTACAGAAACAAAAATATAATTTTTGTAAAATTAAATTAATATAATAGACTGAGAATTTTTTTTTATGTAAAAAAAATCATACCCTAAATATGCTAAAAATTTTTTTCAAAAAACAACTTCGAACCTACAAATGAAATGTTTGAACAAAATACAAATAATTTTCATGTATATCTTGAATCATATTTGTAAATGTAAAATTTATGAACAAGATTGGTATCTTAAAATACAAAATATAATTTTTTTACGTAAAAGTATAAAATTATTAAGTAATTTTTGAATTAATAAGATAAAAGTTTCTGTCAAAAACTTCTTTCAATCTTCAAAAAAGTTAGATTAAGTTTATTGATAATTTTTTATTTAAAGAATTAAACTTTTAAGTTTTCTCTTGTGAGTTTATTTTGATTTTAACTTTTTATTTGAATTTTTTGTTTTCAAAACTATAAGATAACTTATATTGTTTTTTTATTTAAAAAATTTTTATTTTTAAAGTTTGTAATACAGTAGTGTAATATAATAAGTTAATTTATATTTTTTTCATCAAAGTAATGTCTTTTAAGTTTTTAAAATAACTTTTGTTATAACTTTTTCAAAAATTTTATATTTTTTATTAAAACAACTAATACTGAAATTTGAAATAAAAAAAAACTATTTTACTGACATCTTTTGTTAGCAAAAAAATTTTTTTTGTTTTTTAAATTCCTATGCAGCTGACATCTACGCTTGATTTTATCAAAACTTAGTCAAAAGTTTATTTGTTAATTAATAGGTATCTATTTATCCAGATAAATTTAAAATTTTCTTTTTTTCATCAAAAGTCTTATTTCACCTTCATATACCGAATCAATTGATTTAGTTTTGGTTTCTGAAAAGAAAAATTTTTATTATTATTTTTGATGAAAAAGTAGCATTTTTCATACTTAATCCTGCTAAACAAAAGTCTTTTGTAAATATTTTCTTTCTTAATTTCAATGTCAAAATTAACATATATATTGATGATAAAATTATTAATAGAGTTGTTAAACTTAAAAATACAAAAGAATATTTAAATAAATAATTTGATTCTTCATTTTGAAAAAACGCAGAATGTTTAAAATCAATTTTTTCAGGTTCAGGTGTGTTCCATTTATAATTTAATAGCTAAAAGAAGTTTTTTTTTTAAACTAGGATTAAATTTTTTCATATAAAAAATAATTTTTTTACCTCTTTTTTTCGATAAGGTAGACTATTTTTTTTAGATTCTGAACTAGTCATAAATTCAGCACATTTAGTTTGTCTAATTGAATTTTTTATAGTAACATATGAAATATTGATTGCATTAAAAGCCGAATAAAAAGGTTCAAATACTTGATTGTTTAAAGTAACAATGACGTCTAAAAATAAATTTAATGTTTATACTATTATTCAAAAATTATTCAAAAAGCTTTTACTTACTAGAGATACATCCACTAAAACCAGTGAGCTTAGAAAATCTCCTATCTCTTTTGGGTTTACCTGCTACGTAAATTCCATAAGCAGCTTGATTAGGTAAATAAAAATGTTTCACGACATCTTTATGAGGATTAACTTTAAAAACTTTATCATCTAGCTATAAAAAAATTAAGTTTGAGAAAACTATTTTAACTTTTATTAATTTTAATAATACATACTAAAACTGTTTGAGTTTTACGACTATATCGAAAATAATGACGATGCTCATTGAAAAATGAGTTATTCGAATTGTTTTCTATCACAACTTTTAATTCTTTTTAAATAAATATAATTAGTTTGTTAATAAAAAAGAATGAATGTTTATGCAATTAAATTAAAAAAAAACTTTTTACCGTTTCCTTTATTGTCAACGTCAGATAAAATTAAGTTGTTATCTACGTTAACTTGTAATAAAATGTATCTAGTTTCATAGATAATTAAAAGTATAATTCTATTCTCGAATTGCATCACATCTTCTATTTGATTATCAAAAAATTTAGCGTTAGAGTTATGTAATATGTTTTCTTCTATTGCATCTTGATGATAATACCGATTTTTTTCATTAAAATATTCATTATAATTAAAACTGAAAGCCAACTCGAATTTAACATGATCTTCTAGAAGGTTTTTTCTTGCATCTAAACGATAAAATAAATGATTGTATGAATTGAATACACTTCCTAAATCTTCGTTGCATCTTTCTCCTGTATAAGAAGTATCATTACAATTACAAAGTGTTTTGTTTGTAATCCAGTTGTCTAAACATTTTCCTTTTTAAAAAACTTTATAACTAAAAATCATCAAAGCTTAAAATTTACTTACCAGAGTTTTGACAGTTTTTAATAGAACAAAGCATGTTGCATCCATTTAAAATTTTACCTGTTTTTAACTCATCATCATATCTTTCTTGAACAATTTTTGTTAAATTAATTAATTGATTATTAAATACAACACCAGAAATACATCCTACAAATCCTGGTAAACTAGAAAGTGTATTATTACCATCAACGTTTCCGATATATATTTGTGTGTAATTTGTGACTGTGCTAAATTTTTCTGTTAAATTATTTGTGAAATTTTCTTCTTTTTTTTCCAGAATATCATCTGATAAATTAAATTTAGATAAGTTTTTCAAACTATAGTTCGTATTAATTAAGCTAGAATTAATCATTTTCAACAAAGGAGCTATAATTGATTTGTTTTGTAAAAGTTCGTCTGTTATTATTGGTATGTTTTTAGATATTAGACTTGTAGAAGTATTCAATGTTTTATTCAGACCAAAATAAACATCAGAATTTTCTAAAGAAGACAAAAAAATTAAATTTAAAGGTTTTAAAAACATTTTTTCGTCATCCAAAATTTTGTCTAAGTTTTTAATTAAACCATCGTAAGTTTCAGCATTGTCTGTCATTTCAATAATTAAAGGTAAATAAACTTGTAGTTTATAATATCCTCTTACAGGTATTACTTGTTCTGCAAATTTATTTTTACTTGAATCCAAGTTTACATTGTTAGTTTCATTAATTGGTAAACTTTTTGAAATATTCAAATTATTATTAAGATTAGTATTAGAAATGTTTTTTTTATTTTTTTGATTAATCAGCAAGCTATCTGTCAAAAAACTCGATACGTTCGCTAAAGACTCTAATTCTATTAATTTTTCATTTTTATTTAGGCTGTTTTTTTGATTATTTACAAATTCATAATCCGATTCTTCTAATTCACTATAATTTTTAATCTTTTTTTGTGTTTCCTCATGTAAAAATTTTTCTGAAACATTTTCTTTTTTTTTATTTATATCATCAAAATTTACAAATTTGAAGTTATTTTCAGTTTCTAGTTTATAATAATAATCAAAATTATCATTTATTTTGAAAGGTTTGTGAGAATAGTTAGTCAAAAATTGAAGTGGGAGTTTGATATAAATTGATTTTTGCATGTAATGATCACGTTTTTCAAAATAAACTAAAACATTAAATACAGTATGATTAGAATAACGTTGAACACGCAATTGTATAGATTCTCCACTATTTAAAACATCTTCTTCAAAAAAAATCTCAGTTCGAATAATTTTATCTAATAAATTAAATGTAAGACAAAGACGTTTTTTTTCTACAAAATGTAGTTGTATAAAATTGTTTAAATTATCATTTGCATAAAATAATAAACCTGCGTTCACTCTAGTACGAAATTCTAAATGTAAATTCATTTTTAATTTTCCTTTATTGATAGAATTCCATCTATCTAAACCTAAATCATAAGGAGGCTCAAAAATTTTAGTTGGAAATGGATTGTTTATTGAATTATTAGAACTTCCATTAATAAATTTTAAAAGTTCAATCCATCTTTTTTCTTCACTTTTGTGTAAATTTCTCACACCAGTAACGTTAACTTGATTCAAATCTCCAGAAGTATCTAGTATACCATTTTTTACTAATTGTCTAGCGTTTAAATCAATCAATGTATGTATTGTGTTTTTGTTGATAAATTCATTTAATTCATTCGTTATAAATTTATTAAAATTACGATTTATAAATAAATGAATGAATGGTTTTTCAGTAATAATTGTAATAGAGTTTTTGTTTAAATTCAATTCACAATTAAATCCTAAATGAGCAAATCTATTTCTACAAACGCATTTACGAAAACTCCAATGCTCAACACAAACAGCGTCATTTTTACATGGGTTTATACTACACATTCTTTTACACGTTGGTAAAATTTGTTTAATTAATCTAAATTCAAAATAAAATTTTGATAAAACAATCTTTTCTATTTGATTAGCTAAAAAAAAACTACTAATTTCAATTTAAATGGAAATACCTTGGGTGAATAAAATTTTTTAAATTGATAATTAAATTTTTTGTAAAGCTCAAATCTCTAAAGCATCCAATAAACCCAATTTTACTTTTTCGATTACTTTGAATATAAAAAACAATTAGTATTTTATATATTTATTATTTAAATTTACCCAAAAAATTTAGGAACACCTCCTACGTAAATTGTTTCTTTAAAAAAATTAAAAATAGATTTTTTGTCAAAATCAAAAATAATTGATACTGTATTTATTGAAACTCTCATCTCTTCATCGCTAAAAAAAACTTGAACTAATTGCCAATCTCCTGTATTAAGTCTTTGAATACTTTTTAATTTTATAGTATTCATTTTTCCTTTGAGAAAGAAAAAGTTAATAATACAAATAACTTATAAAAAACTTTGCATACTTAAATGAGGATAATAAATTTCAATTTCATATTCATTTTTCAACATTATTTCATAAAATAAAGTATCTTCAGGTTTTAAGGTTAAGTGTATTAAAATTCCTGGTTTAGATTGTAATGTTCTAAAATTAAAAGAAATATAATCAATTGAAAAGTTATTTTTTTTTTGAATTTTGAGATTTTTATCAATTAAATCTTTATAGTTTATTTCAATATATGATGATTCTGTCGAAAAAGCAACTTCATGGCTTCGTTGTTCTAAAAAAAAAATTTTATTAAAATTTATTAGGGAATAAATTTAGATTAATTTTTTTTTTAATTTGAATTTTTATTACTTTTTGATTGATTTTAAATTATCTAATTAGGTTCAAAAAAAAAAATTTTCACTTAACTGTAACCAGAACATATAAGTGGACTTATAGATAATCTGGCTTCGCTATTTTTTTTACGTTTTCCTGCGATAGCTTTTAGTTGCTTAGAGCTATCAACGGAAGAGATACTTTTAAACCATTGTTTATACCACTTTGTAAAAAAAAACTCTTGATTTAATTCTGAAACTTTATTTTTTTGATTTTGTAAAGGTAAAAAATAAACTTCAATCACTGAAGAATTATATAAAGTTATATTTTCATAAGACCAAAAATCTTCTTCTAAAGAGCAATTTTTGTTCAAGTTGATTTCTATGTCTAAATTATTTTTGTCAAAAATTTCAATTGCTTTTGAAGAATTTATTATGCGAAACCATGCTAAATCTCCAAATCTTTTTTTTGTATAAGAAAATATATTTAATTTTAAAAATTATTTGATAAAGCCTTACCTAAATGCAACTTTATAACAATCATACCGAATTTCTTGTTTACAAGTTTCAAAAAGACTCATATAATAAGATAAAATAGTTTGGTTAAAATCTCGATACCGAAGTTTCATAAAAAACGGCTTATAATTTTGATTTCGAACAACCTAAAGTTAAAGAAAAATTATTTAAAAATAATTTTTATCCTTTTGAACTTACTGTTTCATCTGCTAAATTATGATAAATTAAAGTTTGTGCTTTTTTGTTTTGTTCAAATTTGCAATACACATGTGATGCAGGATAAGGTCCAGGTCCATCTGGGTCAATAATATAAACACCACTCGTTCTAAAACCTAGCATTTTCAATTCAATACAACTTCTTTTATAAACAGCTTTATTTGAAAATAGATATTTTATTCACTTTAAACAATTGTTCAAAAAAAACTTACGAAAATAACAATTTTTTCCAGCATAGCCGACAGAGTCACAATGACAAATAGATTCTCCATCTGCATTTAATTTGCAAGCTGCATCATGAAGACAATTTCTAGAGCATGTTTCTAATTGATCACAGTAATTAAACTTGATTTTGCCGAAAAAAATTTGACTTTTATTATAATTTGAAAGGTTCCACCAATCTTTAATTTCTTCTATTTTTTTATCGGTTTTAAAATTTTCTGCATTAAGATAACTGAAATTTAAAAATTCAAGTTTATCAAAATTAAAATTTCTTGAAAGAGCTAAACTATTGAAAAAGTCATTTTCATTATATTCAAAATCAAGCTCTTTATCATTTATATTTATAAAACTAAGGCAGCCTATTAAACCAAAATTTTTTTCATTGTTTTTTATTTTGAAATTCGAATGATAATTAATTGAATTTTCATGAATATTACTATTAATGTGTTTCTCAAAAGTTTCATTAAATTGCAAAAATTCTTTTTTTTCTTCCAAATTAAAACTTTGATTCAAATCTTCTAAACTAAATTCTTTTCCTATCAATAATTGATCAAGCTCAAAATCTGATAAATTATTATAAGATATAATATCTTGATAATAATTACAGGTAAAAAAATTTTCTTCATCTTTGTTACATTTATTTAATTCAATATGACCTACTTTAATTTCATTTTCTTTAAAGACAAAAAAAAATTTTTTCCAATTATTTTCATTTAAATATGAATTTTTTGATAGACAATTTCGATCTGTAAGATTTTGGGATAGACACTTATTTATTGATAATTTTGTTTTTTCTCTATTATTTTCTAGATAACTCAATTTTTTATAAATTTCTTTCTCAATTAAATGTCTTTTTTTTATTTTCGTTATATTGAAATATTGATGAAAATCTTCTGTTGTCTCATATTTTTTGAATGAAAAATGCGTTTTATTATTTTTGTTGATTTCATAATTGAACTTAAATAAATTAGTTGTATCATCACTTTGTTTTATAGTACCAGAAAATAAAACAAAATCAGTATTCAAAGGTTTATAATAAAAAAATAATTTTAAGTCTTTTTTATTCAGTGTTTTAGTAATTTGAAATAAATTTATATGAGAATTAGAGCTTTGTAAAGCTAAAATTTTAGAAAATACTTTTACATTTTGATTCAAAAAAATAAAAATAAAAAACAAATAGACTTTAATTATTTTCATTTTTTTCTACTTTGAACACATTTGAAATTAATTTTGAAATTAAATATGAAAACAAAATTCCTTTATTTTCACTCAAAAATTACTATAATTTTCTTTTAACTAATAAACACCATTTCTATTTTAAATTGTTTATTTTTAGATAAAAAGCTCTTAAATAATTAAAAAAATATTTATTTGATTAAGTATTTTCAAGTAGTTATGCTTTAATTCACTATTTTAATAACATTGAGGTTTTTTTAAAAGTTAAAATAATTTAGAACAAACTTTAAAATAAAAATTAATTTTAAAGAGTTTTATTAATTTTTTTTGAAAATTTTTTAAAAAGTTTAATTGAAGATGAAGTTTTGAAAATTTTATTAAAATTTAAAAATCACCTTTATGACCAAACAAAATTAAAAATTTTATGTTTATTTTATGAAAATCAAGTTCAATAAAATTTTATTAATATTTATAACTTGTTGCTAAATGATCATTATTAAGTTTTTGAGCAATTTACTTATTAAAATAGTTTTATTGAAATAAAAAATTTATATGATGAACAAAAAAGAAGGTATACATAATTGGTTAATAATTTACGTAACAATTATATTTTTATAAATATTTTTAGACAGAAAATCACATTAAAAATAATTTAGTTAATTGAACACTCATTCTTATCATTCAAAAAGTATTTTTTTTTATTTTTGAATGGCCATTGCATCCATAAAACATAATATTAGGATTTACAAAATATTTTTTTCAAAATATAAGTAACCATTATAGAAGTATTTATTTTATAAGTATTCATTACATAAGTATCCATTATATAAGTATCTATGACCTAAGGATTCTTTTGAAGAATAATTTTTTAAATATAATAAAATATTTATATGTTTTTATAAAACATGTATATGTGTCCATATAATATGTTTATTTTTTCATATAAGTTTGATGTATTTTAATATTTAGGTATATTAACAAAATATATTTCTAAATATTAATAGTTGTTAGATGCTGTTTTATGTCTGAATCCTTGCAAAAAAAATGATGGGCTAAATAATGATATTTGGCTTTTATTCCTTATTATAAAAAAGAAAAATTTTAGTCTTATAATTAATTTCATCTTTTTACTTACTTTTTATCTAATTTGGATAATTTTAATAAATTTTTTTTCGCTTTTTTACTTTGTTTCAATTCATTCTCTTTTTGTAACATTGAAATATATTTTAAATCATTACTTGCTTTTTTAGAATTAATTGGTATTGTACCATACTGGGATAAGTTTTCAGATACTAAACATTTTCCACAATTAATTTGTTCTGATAAAGTTATTAAATTTTTAATATAATTTTGTTTTGATATTATATTTATTAAAGCCATATTGTCATTTGAATCTATCTTTTCACAAGAATTTTTCTTAAAAAAATCAGATTGGTGTTTATAATCAAATGGTATTGGAGAATAAATTCTTTTTTTATAATCTTCACATTTTTCTTGATGGTATTTTAATAATTGATTTTCTTGTATTTGACGGTATTCTTGTAAATTTGTTTTTAAATAATTCAATTGATTTATAGATTCATCTCTTTCTGTAATTACTCTTTTTATTGCTTTTTTTAAATCTTCTAATTCTTTTTCTTTCAAAAAATAATTTTTTAAATCTTCTTCATATTTTAATAACAAAATATCTTTATTTTTTGCATTTTGCAAAGTTTTTTCGTTTTCTTCTTTTAATTTTATGTTTGATTCTTTTAAGTTTTTAATTTCTACTCCTAAAATTAAATTTTGATTATTTCTATCATTCAAGTTTTTTTCTAAAACAATTAAACGTCTTTTTAATGAGTCATTTTCTTTTTCATTTTTAGATAATTTTTCTGTCAAATTAGTTGTTTCTTTTAATAAAAAAGAATTTTTTTTCTCAATATTAGTCAAATGTTTATTTAGATTAGAAATTTCATCTTCTTTTTCTCTAAATTTTTCATCACAAATAAGATAGTCATTTTTTATTATTTCAATTTGGTTCTCTTTCTCAGATACTTTTTTTTTTAATTTATTTGCTTCTTCAACAAAGTTTCTCTTCATTTCCACTTTTTCTTGATTATGATCATTAATTAAAAAAAGTTTATCTTTTTTTTCTTTAGATAAATCTTCATTTAAATTTTTATTTTGCTCAGATATTTTTTGTAAAATTAAATTTGAATGTTGTTTGAATAACTCAAAATCTTTCTTAGTTGTTTCTAACTCTAATTTTAATGCTTCTGTCATTCTTAAATTATTTTTCATTGTATTGTTATTAGATTCTAATGCCATTATAATATCTAAGTTTTTTGTATCAAAATTATTTAATCCATTTTCAATTGAATGTTTATCGTTTAAAGAAACTTTTGATGTGAAATCATTATTTATACAAATTTTATTCAAAGAACTAGATTTATAATTTTCTATAGGCTGATCTAATAATTCAATTATTTTTAATGAACTTAAGTTTTCTGATTTTTCATCAATTTTAATTGGTTTATTTAAAATTTCTTTCACTAGATTATTTTGATTATTAAAGTTAAGTAATTCTTCATTTTCTAACATTTTTTTTTGATTAATTTGATTTTTACAAAAACTTGATAAATGATTAAGACTTTGTGATAAATCTGTAGATTTTAAATTGATTGAACTATTACTAGACTGATTACTTTCTGAGTTTGTTTCTCCTGTAGAATCGTATAATTTGAAATTAAGTTTATCACTGTTACAACTTTTAAGTAAATTGAAATCACTCAAACTTTTTAAGTTAGAAAAATCATTCAAAGGTTTCAGTTTTTCATCTGGTCTTTGAATCATATTTTTTAAAGTTCCAGATATTTCAGTACTATAAATTCCTTTATCTTCCTCATTTTTTTTTGTATTTAGAAAACCTTCAATTAATTTAATTAATGCTGTAGGCTTATTTTTAATAAAATTTTCAAGATTATTTAGTTCTTGACTCTTATTGTATTTTTCTAAATTGAGTTCATTTAAATTGTTTTTTTCAATTGTCTTGTTCATCAGATCTAAATTTTCTTTATTTTGGAAAAAAATTGAATCCATGTTATTTTCTTTACTATAACTTACTTCTTGTTCTTCATAATTTAAATTTTTTTCAAATTTTTCATCAAAATCATTTGATCTGTTTTTATCGTTTCTTAAAAGATAGTTTAAACTACTCAAAAAGTCTTGGTTTGAACTTTTTGTATCATTTATACTATAATTTTTTAATTCATTAAAATTATGATTTTTTGATTCATTTGAGTTGTAGTTTTTAAAATCATTTAAGTTATAATTTTTAAAATCATTAGAGTTGTAGTTTTCAAACTCATTAGAATTAAAATTTTTTAATTTATTAGAATTTATTTGGTTTGAAAAATTTTCATTTTTTGAATAAACAGAACTATTAATTGAAGCATATTCAACTAAATTTTGATCATGAAAATCAATTAAAAGATTTTCCAAATTTTTTTTCTCAATTATTTCATCATAATTCAATGAACTCTTCAGGAAAAGATCTTTATTAAAATAGTTTTCTTCTGATAAAAAATTTTTTTTTTTGTTTGGCATTTTGTTGAACAAATTAAACTTATTTGCATAAAAAACTAAATTAAATTGAATTAAAAATTCTAAAAAAAATGTATCAAACTCTACAAAGAAAAACTTAAAGAAACGTTTCATAAAAATTAAGAAAATTAATTTAAATGATATTTTTTTATCATGAAAAAAACAAAAGTAACAAATTAAAAAAAAAAACTTTTATTTCAAATTAGTCTTAACAAGTGTTTTTTATATACTAAAAAACATTTTAAAAACTTTTTTCAAAATTAAGATTTTTTTTTTCAATTTTTCGATTCTATAGAAACCCAATTTAATCCAGTTTTTTACTTAATTAAATCAATCTATACTCCAATTTTTGTTGATTTAAAATAGTGAGATGATTAGAAAATTGGCCTTAAAAGTTTGCTTTAATATTATATGAAAGAAAGCTAAACTAGATTATTTAGTTACAGTTAAAACAAAAAAATTTTCTTATTTTTAAAACTTGTTATTCTGAGAAAATAAATTTAAATTTAATAATCGGTTAAAAAATTTAGATTAGTATCAAAAATTAAGCTAAATAAAAGTCTTATTTAAAAATTTAGGTCCTCAATAATTAATCAATTTTTAGAGATTCAAGTTTTTTATTTATCCTTCCAATAAACATAAAAACTTATCTTTATTTTAACAAGAAAAGTTTTATTTTTAGTTTCATTTATAACTCAAATCATCAAAATGATTTTCAATTGCTTATAAAATATTTAATTTGACTTTAAGTGATAAATTTTGATTAATTTTTTTTTTTAATTAAAATTCTTCTTTATTTGATTTTCTTAATTTAATAATATTTTACGCTTTTTTATTTTATGAAATATTTTGTTTACTCAATAACAGATGTCTTTGGGTATTTCGAGCTTTTTGTTTTAAAAACTTTCATTTTTTTATATAAATATAAGACTATAGCTAACTTCATGATTCTATTCAAGTTCGATCAAATTTTTCAAAACTATCGTTTTCAAATGTTTTAAAAAGATAATTGACAATTTATTTATTTTCAATTTTAATAAGTTTAGGTTAAAGAGTTTTATTAATTTTTCTTAAGCTAATTGAAATATTTTTTCTTAAAAATCAATAAAGTTTTCAATTAAGATTATTGATTATTCTCTACAATTTTTAATTCATAAAATGAGTTTTTGTCTTTTTCAAAATCAATCTTCAAAATACATATTTTCTTATAAATTATTTAAATAAAGTTGATTAAACTTTTATAAGCCAGTTATCAAGATAATTTTATTCAAATTTTCTAAATAAATTTCAAAGTCAAATTATCTTTGTGAATTAAAAATTTTCTTAAAATTTTTTTAGTTTTAAATAAAAAATTTTAAAAATTAACTTGGAAATATAATTTGATACAATTAAAACCCAAGTTTTTGAGAAAACTTCATCTTTTTCAAACTTTGAAGATAATAAAAAACTGCTTTTTGTTATAAATTTTATCAAAAAAAAAAATGATAAAAATTATGAATGAATTTTTTTCGTGTTAAGCTGTCAAAAAAATTTAAAAGCTAAATTATTTTTTACTTAAACAATTTTTTATTGTTTGCTTTAAGTTTCATTAGTTTTGTTAAAGTTTTATAATTTAGCTGATGAATATACTAATTATTTTTTAATTTATTACAAAACTTTTCAATGTATTTAACAATTGTACCATTTGAAAAGCATTAGATGCTTAAAATAATTTTACTTTTATGATAAAACAAAACCTGTATGAAGAAGCTGGCTTAAAATTAATATAATTCAGTTTAAAAACTCATTTAAATACATTATATTTTTTTTTTGTTTTCTTTAAAGTACATTTGTTTTTAAAACATAAATCAGTTTTTAAATATACTAAGTTAACTCATTAATATGATAAGATATACTGAAAATTTTTTAAGTTGACTAATAGCTAATTTGAACTGGTCATTTTTAAGTCATTTTAAGTTGATAAAATGATGACATTAGACTAAGATAAAACTTAAACTCAATTTTCTTCAAATAGATTATCCTCACCTAATAATTATCAAAATATTTGATGTTGTATAAAAATAGTTATTACTCAGATTTTTTTAAAATCAACTGGTTTTAAATTTTTATCGAATTAAGTAGTTAGTAGAATAAATAAATTAGCCTAAAAATATGGCTAATCATCAAATTAAAAATTTTATAGCTCTTCATATCTTTTTTGAATTTAATAGTGGTAATTATTATGGCTTATTTACTAATTATTTTTTTGAGTATCTTTTTTATTAGAATTTTTTTATTAAAAATTAAGTTGAATTTGGTTTGTTAAAAAAATCTAAAAACTACTTAGATTAATTGTTTTTTAAAGATTTTTAACTCTTTTTAGTTTGAAAAATTGTTTCATAAATTAAATTTTATGGTAAACATTATTTGAGTTAAAATAATCAATTTCTTTTTTTTCATCATTAATATTCTTCTTCAATTATCTAATGCTTTTTTCAATAGTCAAAAATTGGTTTTTAATTTTTTTTTTAATTTTTATCTTATTCTTATGGAAAATTCTAGCCATATTTTTATAATTTTCCTCATTCAATAAAATTAAGTTTTGACAACAATTTAATTATGAATTAAACTTTAAAAATCATGAAGTGATGCTAATTTTTTATAAAAAATTCTTTAGAAATTCTCTGAATGTCATTTGTTAATTCAATTTTTTATCCTTAGTTTTATAGAGTTTTATCAAATTGCCCATTAAAATAATTAAAGCTTAATATTAAAATATCAATGAACCATAGTGATCTATTTTTCTTTAAATTGTTTTCATTAGTAAAAAAATATTCAAACAGTTTCAGTATTCGTTTTTTTATTTCATCAATTTTCTTCAAAGATTTTTTCATCTCTTTTCATATTATCAAAATTTGACTTTTTTATTTAATTAGAATTTTTATCTGTCGATATCACAATTTTTACAATTAAGATCATAAAAAACATTTTGTATATGAATTCATAGAAAAGACTTTAGTTACACAATTTTTTTAGTTTTTTATTTAATTTCAAATTGTTTAAATGTCTTGTTGAAAATCATTTTCATTGATAAATGAAGCATATTATTTAAAATTTTATTAAAAAACTTTAATTTAAAAACCAAATGATAATTTCAGCAAAAATTTTCTTCTGTATTTTTGTCTAAGAAAATTATTTTTTGACAAAAAATATTGAAAGGGATTTAAAATTTTAAATAAAATTAAGTTTTTTAGTGATAAAGAAATTGTTGTTAACTTTAAATCTTTTCTCAGAAAACTTAATCTTTGTTTAATTTTTCTATAAATATAATTTTCAATTTATAAAGTTTTAGGTTAAATGACCATTCAAAATCTAACTCAATAAAACATAAAGTGTATTTACAGTTGAATAGTTTTTGTTTTAAGTTCACTTTTTTTTCTAAATATAGGATTTAAATTTTTTTTTTAAAACATAAATTATACTTTTTATTCTAACTGTCTTTATTTTAAAATGAATTTTTTTCTTTTTTACTATTTTGTGTTTTTTTAAACTTCTTTCAAGTTTGATCAATTTTAATTGATCTAGAATATAGTAAAATACAAAATTTACGTTGAAGTTTAAATTTTTCACTAAACTTTCTTAGACGAATTTATCTTTCTAGTATAAATAAACTTCTGGGAAATATTTTTTATTGATTTTGATAAAATAAAGTTAATCAGAAAAAAATTTTATTTTTATTTGCTTTATAAAGTTTTTTCAAAAAAAAACCTTTTAATTTTAAATGTACCTTTTTATTTAAATTTAGTTTCAAGTTTTTTGAATTTTTCAAAGCTCATAATATTTTTTATTCATTTTTCATATTCTTTTAATTAATTAAAGTTTTTAATGAAAATATTTTGCTTTTTTAAATTACATTTTAAACCTAAATAATTTTAGTGCTCAAAATTTTTGAAACATTTTTTTGTATTCAAATTTAATGAAATTTGTTAAACTAAATGAAGATTTTATATTAAAACTTAGTTTTATCATTTTAATAATATGAATTCTTACATCTAATTGAAATTTTGTTTTTAAAAAAGAAAACTCTTTTATTTTTTTCAAAAAAAACTTTTTATTATAAAGTTCTGTTGAAATTTTTTTAAAAGAAAATAGATAAAACTTGATGTTTAATGAATAAACAAAATTTATATTTTTGATTTTTTAAGGAAACGGAAATAAATAAGTTTGAAACTGACAACTCCTTTAAAATGGTACATAATTAATGAGCAAAACAAACTTTTAATCATTCAAAATAATTAATTATAATGGATAATTAAGAAAAAAAATTATGTTCCATTAATAGACTTGTAATAGCATTTTTATTAAGTTTTAAAACTTTTTATGCTTATTTGATTCTAAACTAAATTTTTCAAAAATTTTTTATACTGACCGTTTTGAATTTTTATAGTTGTTTGAAATGACAATGAAAATATATAGAAGAAATTTGAAAATAATTTTGAAATTTATATTTAATTCCTGTTTTAAAGAAATCTAGTGGAAAATAAATCTTACATAACTGTTTTAACTTAATAAATAGTCTAAATTGATATAAAAGTTGGTTAAAAATACTTAAGTTAGTTATTGATTAAAAAATTGAAAGTTAATAAAAAATATGAAAGTTGTGAACAATTTCATGAAAAAAAGTTCAATAAGTTTTTTTAAAATAAAAACTTAAATTGAAACCTTTTGTTAAAAACAGTTTTTAAAAACTAAAATTTAGAAAAATATTTAAATTTCCTTAATAAGCTTGATTTTTTTTAATTTAATGCTTAGTAAACATTTTGTAAAAAAATTGTTTTAATTATAGCATCAGTTGAAAAAAAAATTTCTAATAAAACTTTTGTTAATATTTATCATTAAACAAAAATAAGAAAAGGAAATTGAAAAAATTATAAAATAATTTAATGCTAAGTAAATTTGAAACGAAAAAAAAACAAAAAAATTGTGTTTAGAATAAAATTAAATTTTTTTGCAAAGAAAGTCCAGTTTAACTAAAATACTTATAAATTTTTTTTATTTCAAAATTAAATACTTTTTTTAGTTAAATTAAACTTTTTTTTATTCAAATTAAACACTTTTTTAATTAAATTAAACACTTTTTTCATGGTTTTCACTTTTTTGAATAAAGTGATTTAAATATCATTTTAATCTTATTTTATTCACATCAGAGTATTTTTAAAATGTTTTTATAGTTAATCACTTGTTTTTTTGAAATAAAAAAATTTGCATTTTCGTTTTATGATTAAGATTATATACAGATTGAAATTTTATTTGAAAAAGAAATTGTTTAATTATTATGAGTAATTTGTTTGTAAAAAAAAGCTTTTACTTTTCTTAGTTTAAGCTTCTGAAATTAAGCTTCAATATTTTTAATATTTAAATAATTTAAAAACAAAGCTTTATAAATTTAGCTTTACTAGAAAATATTTTTTCCTTTTTAGATTTATTGTATAATATTAGTTCAAATATTTGTTTCATAAATTATATTTTGATAATTTAATGTTTATATTCTAAGATTACAAATTTTTGAGAATCATGATACTTATATAGTATCAAAGATTACTCCTTTTTTTCACATATTTTTTTGCTTTTGAATGTTTATAAAAAAATTAACTAATTTTTAAAAAAATTTGTTTTATTAAAAATTTTCGTTTTTTGATGAAATTCTTTTAAGAATCTTTCTATATAAAGCTTTTTTTAGAAAAAAAATATCTTTTAAAAGAAAACTTTCAAAATTTTATTTTTAATTATGAAATGTTTTTTTTAGTTATAAATATGTAACTTATTCCATGAAATAGTTTGAGGAAAACAATTTTTAGATGAAGTATAATTTTTTTTTTGAAAAAGTCAATCTAAAATTAAGTTTTTAAAGTTTATTTTAATAGTTAAGTTTTTTCTGAAAAATATTTTTAGAATGATAAAAAATTAATTAAATCAAAAAATAAAACCTTTAAAAATAAATTTTCTAATCTTTTGATCGTTTTTTTCGTCATTTTTTAAACTCAATTGATTTTATTGATTAAACTTTGAAATTGTTTTTAAATAATCTTTTAATTTAGTTTTTATCCTTTTTGATAAAAAAATCTTTCTTTAAAGAAAAATTGCTCAATTTTTTCTTTATTTAGATCAAAATTTAGTTATTAACTAATGAAATAAAACTTAATATATTTAAAGCTTTTAGAATTAAGATTTTATAACATTTAAAATTAAAATGTAAATAAATAAAATCCTAAATGCATATTTGAAATTGGTTTATGTTTATCAAATGTTAGAGGCTGTTTTTCTCAAGAGATTTTAAAAAAAATTTTTTTTGTCATACTAAGCTGTTTTAACGAATCATTTTAAAGCTTTACTTGTAAAAATTAACTTTTTTTTTAATTCAATTCTATATGATTCTTAGCTTAAAAAAATTTAGGCCAATTATTTACTGTAAAGATAACTACGATTGTTTTATTATTAGTTTATTTTTACATTTCTTTAAATTACCTTATTTCTCTTTGAATTTTTATTCATGTTCCTTCTGAAATTTATATAATTTACTAAAAAGATTAAATTTTTTCAAAACTTTTATTAGTGAGAAATTTAAATTTTTTTTAAATCCTTTGAATATCTCTAGGAAACGTTTTAAATTTTTCAAGTAAAATTTAAATTTTTCTTATTTAAATTCAAATTTTTTCAAATTTGGTGAAATGAAATTAAATCAACAACCTAAAATTATGTGCTCATCTTCATTTTTGTAAATTCATAGTTCTTTTTTTCATGGTAAAATAATATTGTTTCAAATATACTTTTTTTAAAGATATTTGAATATATCAAAGAGATAATTTTTTTTCATAGGCTTATTCGAAAAAAAAAAAATTTCAATTTTCAGCTCAATAATTTTTTTTTTAAATTTCAACATTGTGCTAATAAGCATAGATTTAGAAAATTTATCTAGAAATCTTAAAAAGATTATGTTAATTAAAATAAATAAATTAATTTTACTTAAAAGTTATCAAAATGACTAATTTTGTTTCTAATTTGCAAAAATTTGAATCATTATTATTAAAAGTGAACATTAATAAAAAAAATGAAACAGCTGGTTTAAATGATATTGAATTAGATGCTCATAATTTAAATAAAGCTGAGCAAGTAAAATTCAAAAATAATTGGGAATTATTGGTTTGCTATTTAAGCCAATGTTTTGTTTGTGGATTTGAAAATATTGATTTGAAAAATAAATTTCATCAAGAATTTATAGATTTGATCTTAAAAACTGAAAATAGAGTTAAACTAGATTCAAATTATTTGATTGAAAAATTTAAAAACTCTAAAAAAATATTTTCAAACAATCAAGTTGAATCAAACGAAAAAATCAATAACTTAAATTATAAAACTAATAGTTTTTATCACGATTTAGTTGATAAAACAAAAATAAAGTTTAATGGTAAATTAAATGATGTAAATTATGACAAAATAAATAGCGAAAAAGATGAAAAAACTTATAAAAAAAATTTTAGGACAGATAGTTTTTACAAAAATTTAAACAACGATATTTTTTTAATAAAAAATGTACCAACTGAAAATAAGACTCAAGAAAGTGAAAAAAAAAAATTAGAAGAAAAAAATTTTGAATTGAAAAATGATGTTCAATTAAAAAAGAAAAATCTCAACGAAGTTTTTAATAAAAAAATAAAACAAGTGAATAAAATAATAGATAAAACAAACGAACAAATTAAAACTTTTGATAAAAATGTTAACAAAAATACATCTTCTATTTTACAAAATGACTTAGAGCAAGTTGATTTTAATGAAAATGAAAAAATTAAAAATTTGAATTTAAACCTTAAACCTATTATAACATCAAAAAATGAACTAATTAAGTTATCTACATTAAAAGAGAAGAATTTTTTTAAAAATGATCATGAAATAGATGAAACACATAAATCACAAAACTTAAGTTTAAATGAAAATAAAAAGTTTGATAATAATTTACTAGAAGGACTCATAAATTTAGTTTATCAATCTTCTGGAATACAAAAACAATTAAATGAACAAATCAAATCTATTAAACATGATCTATTAAATGAAAAAAAACCAGTTATTTTTGGTTTTAATTTAGTTTTAGAAAATAAATTTGAAAAGTTTTTGAATAAAAAAAAACTATCAGATGACTATTTAAAAAAATCATCCTTCGTTAATATGAAAGTATGTAGTTCTATTATTTTTTTTTAGTTTACCAGATCATCTTTGAAGTTAATGCAAAATTCAGTTTTTTATTTAGTTTTTTTTAATTAATTATTTTAGTTTGCTTTTTTAAAAAAAAATTCTTTTGATACATTTTTTTGAGATAAAACAAATTAAAAACTTTTTGATGAATTATTTTTTTAAATTTTTCATAAGTTACAAATCACTAGACTGAAAATAATTTTTAAATTTTTGATCGATTTTCTTTATCTGATTTTAAAATTAGGTTCAAAAATTTTCTTATACGCTTTTTTAAATTTTTTTTTATCTAAGATTATTTAAAGTTTATAAAAACTTTAAATTGATTTAGTTTAACAGAAATATTTTAAACTGATTTTGTTCAACTAATATTTTAAAAATCGTTTTTATTTTATTAGAGAACTTTCAATTGCAACGGAAAGGTATTCAAAAATCAGCATGAAATAATATTCTTAAATTTTAATAAGCTTATGAAGAAGATTTTTAAATAAAAATATTCATTTGAACTATTTTAGATTTTAAATTAAGTTTAATAATTTTTTAAATGTAATTTTAGCTTATAAAGATTTTAATGAATTTAAAAAATAACTTGACTACATTCAAAGTTGTTTTAACATTTTTCATACATTGTTTGAAATATTTTAAAAAAATTATGAATTATTTTTAACTTTTCCAAAACAGAGTTAATACTTTTTTTTTAAATTGCTTTTGAGTTATCTTTTTCATGGATGTTTTTAAATTTTTGTTTAAATTATTTTTCTGTTTGAAAATATTTAGTTTAATTAATTTGCTTTTTAAAGCTTAAAGCTTTTTTTATTTTGAAACTTTTTAGAATTGTGGTCAATATAAATCTTTTTATTTTTTTGTTGATTTTCACCTTTCTATTTTGAGGAAAATTTTAATTTAAGTTCTATTATTTTTTAAATTAATTTTAAGCTTATTCTAAGTCAATCTTTCAATTTATTAATTTTTCTGTTTGTTCAAATGACAATTACATTTCTTTTGATTTTTTTCTAAGAAACTTTTTTTGAGAACAAAGATTTAAAAATTATTTTCAAACTAAAAAGAATTAATATTAGTTAAGTTTTGGAAATAAATGAAAAAAATTGTCAAAAAAAGTTTTATTAAACCTTTATAGAGAATCTTTATTTTTTATTCCACACATTACAATCGCGTGTTATTTTTAGTTATCTATAAACGCTATTAAATTATTTTATCTATGTAAAAATTGACCAAAAAGATTGTCCACGTTTTTTATTATTTAATTTAACAATAAAAACATCTTTTCATAAGTTCTTAACTTAAGCACGTATTTTAAAAAAGTTTAAAAATCATGAATTTTTAAACTTAAATTTAACAATTGATGTAATTTTATAGATTACGTGATTATTTATTAATATTATTTCTATTAAATTTTTAAAGTAATTGTTTCGTTTTTTATTGCTCATAATTATAAAAGTTAATTTAAGGAATTAAATTTTAATTTTCTTTTCTTATTTAAATGCAAAGTTTAAGTCAGAATTAATTTAAGGAATTTTTTTTTATTTTTTTGTTTCTTAATTTCCTTTTTGATGTTTAAATTTGTTAAATTTGGTCTAACATCTGAGTTTGAACTTTTTCCAAATGTTTTTTTTTTACAATTTAAATCTTTTTTTTTGTATTCTCATAGCTCATGTTTTTTATAGCTAAAGTTTTAGTTCAGCTATTAGTTTTATTATAAAAAAAGTTGAAAAAAAAATAAGGTGAATTGGAATTTTTTTTTATTGAGTTTCACTCTATAAAATTAATTGTAAAAGTTTATTTACAAAAAGTTAGAGCTTAAATCTAAAATTGATTTTTCTTCTTTGTTTTCTCAAAATAAAAATTATTTTACAAAAATTTATTAAAAACTATCTTATAAAACTGATTAGAAAATTCAGTCAACTAAAATTCATGAAAAGTTTTTAAACTGAAAACTCATTAGGAATTATATAATTAAAGTTAGATTAAGCATAAAATTCAATAAAAAAACTTTTACTTAAAATTAGATAATTGGAAATTTTTCTCTAAAAACAATTACAATTTTAATCTTAATTAATTTAGAATTAAAACCTTTAAAAGTATAAAAGTTAAATAAGAAATTGTGATTCAAAATTCTAATTTTTTGATGATTAAGAAAATTTTTATGTTTCAAATATTTTTGAAAGTTGTACAAAACTTAAACTTTAAATTTTATTACCATTGACTTTTGATGAATTAGTTTTGTTGAATTTTTTTTTGTTGATGTTTTAAAAATTCTCAATCATTCAACATAAAAAATTTGAGCAATTTTTTAATTAAAGTTAAAAACAATTAAAATCTTGTTTAAACAATTAAATTTCTTTAGAAAGTTTTTAAAGAACATTAATTTCAAATTAGATTTAATTTAATTAAAGTTGAAAATTTTTTTTTTTATAAACTTCTTAAACATTGAAGTCTAAAAATTGAAAAAAAGCTTCTATAAATTGTCAATTTTTTAAAAGTTTTTAGGTTCGATACAATTTTTTACTTAAAATAAATTCAAGAATAAATTTAGGTTTGATAAAAATTTTCCACTAAAAAACATAGCAAAATTCATTATAATGAAAAATTAAAGTTAGTTTGAACATTTTCAAGTATTCAAAGTAAATTAATTTTTTTTCAATTTTAAACATGAATTTGAGATTTTAACTTAAAATAAAGTAACAAACAGTTTAAAAATTATTAATTATGATAATTTTATGAACAGAAATATTTTTTTTAAAAAAGTTTTCAACTTTTTAACAAAACATAATATTTAAATTGACTTTTAAAATTTCTAAGTAATTTATCTTTTAAAATGACTTTTATTCAAAAAACGTATCAAAACCTATTTGTTAAATCTATTCAAAAAATGATTTTTTTATGTACTAAACGTTCTTCAATTTTTCTTATTCATTAAAAATACCTTTTTTTTTTTAAAAAAAAAATGACATTTTTGAAGAAAAAAAGGTTGAACTTTATAAATTATTTGAAATTTTTGTTTGAAAGTTCTTTAAGATTAATATCATTTTGTTTAAAATGATTTTTAATTTAAAAGTTTATTTAAATTTTTTAAAGAAAATTAGATTTTTAACATGATTTTTATTTAAATCTTATTATTATTATCAAAAATTAATTGATTTTTTTTATTTAGTCTGGTAATAAATATAACTCAACTATGGAAAGTTTTATGTTTAGCTGTAAGTTTTTTTTAAACTTTTAATTAATTTTTTTTTAATTTTAGAAAACTTTTATAGATTTGAATTTAGAAAAAAATTATTTAATTAAAAAACATGAATCATTATTAATCAAAATAAATGATTTAATGAATGAAAGAGGTATTTTCACTAAAACAGAACTAAATGAAGAAAATTCAAAAGATTCTTCTCTTATTATTGAATTACCTTTTATAACATGGTTAAATCCAGATAATTTAGAATCTTATTGTTATAAGTGTTTTGATAAAATAAAAAAAAGTAAGATTTTTTGTAGTAATTGTAATACAGTAAGTTATTGTTCAGAAAAATGTTCTACTTTAGATTTTAATCATTATTTTTTTTGTGATAATATAAAACTTTTTAACAAATTTGGAATTTTTTTCATGGCAATACAACTTTTATTCTCAGAATTAATATCTTTAGATATAATTTTAAATTATGATTTTACTAATGATTTTTTTTCGACTAATTTATTTTCAAATTTTGATACTTTTGGAAAAATTTCTGATAATTTGAAATCAACTTTAAAAAAAAATTTAGACGATTTTTATTCTCTTCAAAGTAATATAGAGTCATTAAGTTTTGAGGTTTTAATTTGTTTTTGTTTAGCATCTATTTTTATTTCTAAATTTTTGCATTTAATTTATGACTTTGATTTTTTTGATTCAGAAAGTATCATTGCTACAAAACTATTTCAAATAGCGTTAATTATTAAACAAAACACAATGGAAATTTATGATGAATCTATTTCTTCAATTAATTTTATTCCAATCGGCCATGGGCTTTATTTGAGTTCTTCACTTTTAAACCATGGATGTAAACCAAATTGTACTAGATATTTTGAAAAAAACAAATTAATTGTATTTAAAAATCCAAAAGAGACTATAAAATCAAATTCTGAATTAACAATCTCTTATGGTTTGAATTATGAGTTGACAAAAAATGAGCGTAGAAAACAATTGAAAGAACGTTTTGGTTTTGATTGTCTATGTATCGATTGTACAAGAAAGTGATTTTATTGCTAAACTATTGAAATTTTTTTATGAATTTTAGCGGATGTTTAATATTTAAGCAAAAACATATTTTCTCTTTTCAAATTAAAAATATTATATGAAAATTTAGTCTCATATTTTTTTAAAAAACTTGTTTTGTCATTTTCATAATTTAATTAAACTAAACTTTCAGCTTGAAAAGTTTTTTCCCTTTTTTTGCTCATTCTGTAGTTTAATAAAAAAAGAAATAATCTAAAGATATAAAGCTTGATTTAGGTATTTTTATTTAAGTTTGATGATGAGTTGACAGTTTTTAACAATCTAATTCACTTATCTTTTAAAAAATTTGCTAGTTTGTTTATTTGAAATTAGTGAGAAATTTAAACTACTTTTGCTAAATTTTTTAATTCATTATATAAAAATTTACATTTTTCGATAAACTGAATTTTTAGTATAAAATATTTTAGCATTGAATTTAGGTTTTTTGAATTTCTACCATTACCCTTAAACTTTTAGTTTAATTATTTTGATACAACTTTTTACTTCTTTCTTAAATCTTTTTTTGAAAAATTTCATTTAGACACATTTTTGATTACTTGTTTAATTTTTTCATCATTCTTTATAAATAACTTTCGCAAAATAAAAATTTATTTTATAAAACTTTTCAAACTACCAATTTTTGATTTTAAACTAATTTCCAGCTTTATAATGTTTATGTTACAATCTTTTTTGAATGTAGTGAGAATCAATTTAGAAGAACTTAATTAATAATCTTTAAAGTATAAACAATTTTTAAATTTGAACCAATTTAAATAAATTTGAATCGTTATAAAGACTAATAAAAAATTTTATAACAAAAAAATAATTAAAAAGTTTTCATCATAAATTAGCTATACAATAAAATATTTATTGAGATTGATAAAACTTTTATCACCTATAAATTAGCTATGAAACTGTATATAGAGTTTTTTTATAAAATTAAAACATATAAATCTATGAAACTTTCATTTAACATAAAATAGCTTTCATCAAGTTAAGCTTACAAATAAAATTATTATGAAAAAAAGTGAAACTTGCCCTAAAGTTATTTCACTGAACTTTTTTCTTGTATTAGATTTTTTTTAATAAATGTATCAAAAATAAATTTAAAAGGAATAATTAAGTTTATTTTATTTGAGAAATTTTAATCAAAAAATTCAATAAAAGATTTTATTTTCAATGAAACTTTATATCTAAACTTTTCACACCATTATTTTCTGAGAAAAATATTAAAAAAATATGTAATTTTTTATCAAAAATATAAACATAAAAATTGAAATATTCAAAAATTGTTTGAATTTAAGCATTTTCGATTTGGCCTATTAATTTTCCATAAATTTTGAATCTTTAAAACTATCATTAATTTTATATGTGTTAAAAAAAAAACTTGCATGTAAAAAAAGAATTTAGTGAACAATTAATATACTTTGAAACATTTTTTCTTTAAAATTCAAAGTTTTTTCATAAATTATTTCAACTTTATAATAATTAGTTATTTGACAACAGAAAACTTTAAAGTTTCCTTTTTTTTTTAAATGAAATACATTTATGTTTTAATTAAGAGTTTTAATTAACTTTTTTTTAGAAACTAATGCTTTTTATGATACCAATTTAACTTTTTTATAAGATTTTGATAAGTTTGTAATTAGTTAGTAATTTTTATTTTTTTATTGAAACTGCATAAATTGAGTTATCTTACGAAATTTGTAAAAAGTTATATGAAAAATTGATAAAAATTACAATCTTATGAAAAACGATTCATCATATATTAATATCGAAATTAATAGAAATTTTTTTTTCATTAGAATATTTATTATTTTAGTCAAAAGGTGATGTGCTATTTTGAATTTTCAATAAATTTTCTAAAAGATAAAATGAATTTTTTTTCTAAATTTATTCACTAATATCGCAAAATATAAATAAAAAAATTTTTTTGAAGCAAATTTCCCTAAATTTTTTTTTTTAATAACTGTCTACGTAAACTGATAAAAACTTAAAAGCTATTTTTTTGACTAAATATATAAACACTTTGTTACAAAAGCTTTATCTAGTCTATAAAAAATTTTAAGACTTTTCTTTTTCAAAATAATATCTATTGAAACCTGTTGATAAATTAAGTAGAGAAAATTATAAAAAAAGAATTTTTATTAGATATTAAAATTTACATAGTTCAGAATATTTTAAAATGGCACTTTTTTTTAACAAGAAAAAAACTTTGTTTCACAATAATAAACTTTTTTAATAAGAAAATAAAAATAAATTCCTATAATACTGAGAAAAATAAAATTTTTTTAAAAACAACATTGAAAAGTTTTAAGTTAACAAAGAGTTTAAAGCAAAATTAATTTTTTTGAAAGCACGTTTAATATTTTCTATTGAAAAAATGATTTTATTTGCTTGTAAACTATTATTTTTTAACTTGGTCTTTCCATTAGTTAAAAAGAAGTTCAATGATTTTTGATGATTTTTCTTTTTTCTATCACAATTCAAACTTTTTTTGTTTGTCTTTATATTTGGTTTGTTAAATTTTTTTAATTTTTCATTCCTACGAAATAATGACTTTGTAAACTTAATTTTTATGGTTAATGAATTTGAAATTCGATCGAATTTTTTAAACCATTTATTTTTTAAAAAACTTAAAATAAAAAATTTTGAAAACTTTTCAGAACTTTTTATTTGTGACTTATTTTTTGTCTTTTTAATAAACTTTTTATTGATAAAATTTTTTATTTTCTTTTTTTTTAAAAAATTTAATAAACTATCATTTGAACATTTTGAATCAAAATTTTTAGAACAATCTGAAAATTTAAGTTTTTTTTTTACACAAAAAATAAAAACTTTGTGTGTTAAACTAGAATTCAATTGACGATATTGTGAAGAAAACTGATTGATAATAGCTTGATTTTTATTTGGTACAAAAATTAAAAAATAAGTATTTTCAATATAAAGATTCCTATTTATTCTTATTTTAACTTTATGTCCAAAAGTTTCAATTGAACTTTGCTGAAAAAAAAAAATTTCTTAAACTTTATCTCTAAAAAATTAAAAATATATTTTACCTGCATCAAAAGATGAAACAGCATCTTCAAAAAATAAATTATTTTTAATCATTAGTTTTATCAAAACTTTTAGTCAAAATACTTTAAAAAACAGTTCCTATAGAAAAAATTATTAAGTTTTTTATGAATAAATTCAATTGTTTCATAGATTTTCTTTTTTTTGAATTTAATCGGTATTAGTTTATTGAAGCCCAAAAACTTACTAGTAAGACTAACTTGATTGTCCAAAAAATTTATGTTTAAAAAAAACTATAAAACTGGAGCATGTTCATTAGATTAATAAAAATAAACATGCGTAAAATAATTTTTAAAATAAGATTGTTTCATTGAAATTTTGTTTTATTTATTAATTTATAACATTCGCTTATTTGAAAAAATATTTTTTTAATTGATCATTTTGAAAAAAATAAATTTTTACATAAAAATAATAAACAATAGTTCTATAATAAACAATAGTTTTTTATATTCAAAAAAAAATAATATAAATTATAAAAAAAACTAGATAAACTTTTAAATGAAATGAGTTTTATATTATTCTTAGTATTCATATGATATCTTCAAAACCCTTACTTTGAATACTCGTTAGACTATACACAATGAAATGATAATTTTTTATCAAATGCTAAGCAATTTTTAAACGACTTAAAGTTGTGTAAGTTAGAACAAAATTTAAAATCTTAAACTTTTAAAATTTTAAATTATTCTTTGGTTAAATTATTTTGAATAAGATTATTCAAAAAATAAGTTTTTTTTCTAATTAATAACTTTGTTTTTTTTTCTTAATTATCAATTTAGTATAATTATGATAAAACTTTCTCAACAACTTTGTGCGTTTACTGATGTTTAAATTTATCTTCAAAAAAAAAATAATTAATTTTTAAAATGAAATTGATTTTGTATAATAAAATTTTAAATAACCCAACAAAAATTAAATAATTTTTTTCTTAAAACCATTGCATAAAATTATTTTTTTAGGAATAACCAATCACCATAACTAATTATTTTTATTTACATTAGTTTGAACTAATCAAAAAAAATAAATAAATAAAAATTAACTTTATTCAAGCATTTTTTGATCTGCCTTTAATCGTTCAATTATCGCACATATTTTCAATGCAGGTCCTAATTTGATTTTCATATATTTCATTAACATATCACTATTTAACAATAGGAAAGCTTTACCATCAATTTCCTGTAAAAAAATTTAATTAATTTAAAAAAAAAAATTAAAATAAGTCAACTTACATGTGTCTTGAACATTTCTGCATAATCTAATGTTTCATCATTCATTATTAAAAAACTAATGACTTCATCGATTGTCCATTCATTAGGATCTTTAAATGAAGATTGATCTAAACCTGAAGAAATACTTGATGGATTGACTGGTGTATTTACTTCATTCATTTTAAAACAACTAATATTATTATTATTTAATGTTGTAACATTGATTTGATCTTTACAATACCCATTAATAGAATTCATAGAATTAATAGGCGTTGAATGATTTATGAATTTGATTGAATTATTTTGACTTGTATGATTTTTGTTTGGAGTCTTTTTGTCTGTATCACTATTTTTATTAATTTTATCAAAAACATTGAGTTTAGGTTGTTTCTTTTTTACAATATCTTGAAGAGGTACTATTTTTCTTTTAGAACTACTTGTAAAATTACTTTTTACATCTGTTTTGAACTCGGATGTAGTTTTTGTAAACTTGAGACTAAGATTTGTATTATCCTTTTTAGGCGTTTTAATTTTTTGCTTTAATTGTAAATTATCAATAGATGTAGGAACGTAATGACTGATAATTTCATTATGGTTTGGTAAATCCATAAATTTAGGAACTTGTTGCAGTTCATTATTTGATAGAGATTCGTTTTTGCAAATATTACATTGTTTAGGTTCATTAGATATTAGATTTAAGCAGCACTGAAGTCCACCTAAAAAATTATTTAAATAATTCCAAAATGCCATTGCACGGTTAAAATGAGGTAGCTTAACTTGTTTCAATTCATTGTTAACAATTGCAGAAACAGTCAAATTACCATTTCCTGGCCTTATCATTTGAAATATATATTCTCTTTTACTACAACAATTTACAATTAATTGAAGAACATTTTTCATTGTCTTATTTAATGTTCCTGGCCCAATTTTGTCTTTACACTGTTGTCTAAATTTTTGATTATTTATAAATATACCAGTATTACAATTCGGATTAATATAAACAGTTACATTAGGACGCTTGCCATCATTTTTTTTAATAGCAGAGTTATTTAAACTTTTTGTATAATTAGAAGTTTGATTAATCAAATTAGGTTGAATTGAATTTATATCTTGATTTATCTTATTTATAATAATCTCTTGATTATTGATAAGAATATTGTTATTCGTTGTTTTAAAACCATTTTCCAAACTTGTTTTTATATTATCTGGAACTAAACTTTTCACTGGTGTTACAGATGAAATATTAAACTTAATTTGTTCTTTAGGTATACTTGTTTCAGCAGGTTTATTGACTACTAAATTTACATTAGAACTTTCAGCTGAATTTGTATTTAATTTATTTAAAAAATTAACATTAGAATTTTTGGGTTCTTCAACTTTAGGATCTTTTAAATCATTTTTTACAGACGCTAAAATAGATGAAGGTTTTGTTTTTTCTATTTTAGTCTGTTCAGGTTCTTTATTTATTTTTTGAGTTTCTTGAATATTCTGTTTAGGTAAAATTTTGTTTTCAACATCTTTGTTTGATTTTCCATCAACAGTTTCATTATTTACATTGTTACTAGATGTTAAAGACTTTAATTGACCACTTGATCTAAAAGGTAATTTATTTATAGTCTGTAAAGGTATTTTTTGAGGGTATGTAGCTGTAAGTTTCTCAAAATTTATATTTAAATCTTTATTTCCAGGTAACTGTAAAGGATGGTTACTTTTCTGACACCAACCTACAGGGAATAAATCTCGGGAATCAAATTTACACCAGTAATCGAATGCACCTTTCCATCCGTCAAAGCTCACAAACACCATTGAACCTTTGACATTAGATATTGTAGCAGGGCAAATTAAACGTGGATTTTTTTTATCTAAGGCTTCTAATTTCATTCCAACTTTAAATAAGTTTTTTTTAGGACTGATTGGAGGAGTTTTAAAACATTTTTCAGGAGCAATCAATGCCCCATTTAAAGTTGTTGTTACGAAAATAGGCCAATGAGATGGATTTTTTCTAAAACCTAATGGAGGTTGTAACATACCTCCTATACTATCTGTATAACCAATAGGTTTAATTTCTTCTGAATCAACAAGAACCCAAAAATCATTTGTATTGTCACTACCGTCTAATCTTAATTGAATTCTAGAACCCATTATACTTACAACTGTGGCAATGCAAGTCGATGTTGGGTTTCTTGGATCAGGAGCTTCTAATTTCATACTTAATTCAAATTCATTCTCTGGTGGCTCAGGATTTTGTTTAAAACATTCAACAGGAGCAGGTGTTGAACCCTGTTCTTTTAAATAATCATCCCATTTGAAGCAACCAAAAATTTCATAATGCTGATTTTTTAAATTTCTAGACCTTTTAGATGTATTGAGTGTGTTTTTTTCATTTGTTTCTGTATATGATTTCGTTTCTTCTATGGACAAGTTTTGATTAGATTTATCTGAATGACCTTTGTCATTATTTTCGTTTTCATCTTTGAAACCATTTTGATTACTATTTTCTATATTGGTTTTACTATAACAAATTTCATTACAATAATTATTTAAATTATCTACAACTAATTTTTCTAAATTATCAATTGATTCAGTTTTAAAAACTAAACTTTTTTTGCATCCAAAGCAGTTTTGCTAAAAAAAGAATTGTTAATTAAACGTATAATAATAGATAAATATAATTTACCTCAAAAGATACTTCTTCATAAGAAGCAGAACAATCTTTAGAGCAAAAACCTATTATTTTATTTTTTGATTTAGCAAATAAAATTAATTTTCCAGAAGGATCTTCACACCATTCACATGAAATGATAGACTTTAAAATTTCTTCTTTACTTTGCATTTTTAAAAGTTTCCTAAAAGATAAAAGTTTCAAGCATTAGTAAGTTCAAAAATGTTGTGTTTTTTAAATTCATAAGATAATTTGAAACACTTAAAAATTTTAACACTTACAAATTTAAATAGTAGAAACTTTTTTGAATAAATTATATCAATGAAGCTAAATAGCTTATTTTTAAAACTTTGATCTTTAAAAAAAATTAATCTATCAATAGACAAAAAATAATTACACTTTATTTAATGATAAATTGACTTGTTTACATAATTTAAACTTTTTGATTTTTGTTTATGTAGTCATCAATTAAGCTTACTTCGAAATAAAAACATGTAAATTAAAATCTAAATATTAATAAGATTTAGAACTATTTTTTGTTTTTTATATTATAAATTAAGATTTCTATTCAATTAAATCCATATGTAGATATTTAAAAATTTTAAATACTCATCCCCCATTTTAAAGATAAACAATATTATTGTTAAACTTTAATGTCAAAAAAACTTCACTGTCAATTAATTAAAACTAGAATAATCTTTCAATATATTAATTTTAAGCTAAATTATCAAAATAAAACAAATTTACAAAAAAAAAAAATTTAATTTAGACTATTTAAATTTTTTAAATTATCAATAAGAATGCACAATTTATCCCCAAAAGCACTAAACAAAATGGAAGCGCAAGGGACAATTTTTGAAAAAAATAAACAAAATAAAAAAAAAACCGAATAAAAAAGCGCTAAATTCAAATTTTTTTTAAAATTTTTTTTTAAACTTTTTTTTTAGTTTTTTTTTTAGTATTTTTCTAACTTACAGCTAAAACTTATTTTAATAATCAATTGATTGGGTTTACTTAAATATTTTTAAAAATGATCCAGTTCTTAAATTTTCAATAAGTTTACTCAAAATATAATTTTTTGTTTTTTTAAAGTTTTTTTCCAAAAGTTAAATTTTAATTATTATACAACTTAGTATTTGAAGTATTTTTTTATGTTAAATAAAATAATAAATTTCAAAAAAAGATCATAATTTTAAAAGAAATCAAAAAGTGATTGTCAACTACAAAGATGAAGAGTTTGAACATAGTTTAAATGAATTTATTTGAATTTATTTAAAAGTGATAAGTTTGTAAGTGTATAAGCTTTATTTGAAAAAAAGTTAATATAAAATGAATTAGTTTAGTTATAAATAAAACTTTCAAGATTTAATGATTTTCATTGATAAATTATCTTTTACAAATAAGTTAACTGTTTTTTTATAAAATTTAAGCTCAATTTAGTTAATTAAAACTTATTTTTTTTCAAACAAGTTCATAGCCGAAAATCGGCTTTATACAATAGTGTAAAAATAAGCTTGACGATTCTACTTATTGTTTATTTTGAGAGACTTAAACGAATTTTGACCACTTTCTTTAAGTGTTATCAATAATTAGATTTTTTGTTTTTAACTAATAAAAAACTAAATTAAAATGGTGTCTATGAATCAACAAATAGATACAAATCATGAAGATATGATACATGATGCTGTTGCAGATTATTTTGGAACTAAACTTGCCACATGTTCATCTGACAGAACAATCAAACTTTTTTCTTTAAATGGTACAAATCATAGTTTAATTACAGAATTAAAAGGACATGAAGGCCCTGTTTGGCAGCTTTCTTGGTCTCATCCAGTATTCGGCAATTTACTTGCTTCTTGTAGTTATGATCGTAAAGTTATAATTTGGAAAGAAACAAAACAATCAGTTTGGGAAAAAGTTTATGAATATAATAAACATGATTCTTCTGTAAATGCTATCGATTGGGCACCTAAAGAATTTGGTCTTTTATTAGTTTGTGGATCATCAGATGGTGCATTGAGTATTATTACTTGTATAGATAATGTTTGGTCTGGAGAACGAATCGCAGATGCTCATAATTCAGGTGTCAATGCTGTTTGTTGGTCACCTCCTTTTTCATATGGTTTATCTTTATTTAAAAATGAAAAATTAGATTCTAATGAAACAAATAATCAAGATGGTAAATTAGTTAAAAGATTTGTATCTGGGGGTTGTGATAATAAACTTAAAATTTGGATTTATGAAGATAAAGAAGAAAAATGGATAGTTGAAAATGTTTTAGAAAAACATACAGATTGGATAAGAGACGTAGCATGGTCGCCAACTATCGGTTCTGATAAATCATTCATAGCTAGTTGTTCTCAAGATGGTAAAGTAATAATTTGGGAATTTAATCATCAAGAAAATGATGAGAAAATATGGGTACCAAAATGTTTACATGAGTTTAATGATGTAGTTTGGCACGTAAGTTGGTCTACAATGGGCAATATTTTAGCAGTATCTGGAGGTGATAATCAAGTTACTTTATGGAAAGAAAATGTAGCTGGTGTTTGGCATTGTATAAACGACGGTTTTAATAAAGGAGCTTAATTTGTTAATAAAAAGTTTTCCTTGTTTATTTTTTTGATAAATTGTTTCAAATGTTTTTTTGAATTTAATTTTGTTCTTAGATTAAAATTTAACTAGTATTTTACGTTTAGTTAAACATCTTTTTAAAAGTCTAATTATCTGATAATTTATTCTTTCTGTAAATTGATATATTAAAGAGAAGAAATTTTTTTGTTTTATTAATTAACTAATTGCTATTTTTACGCAATTTTTCAAAGAAAATTTGTGAAAATATAAAAATCTATTATCAAGTTTATGGTGAATGGGCGTTAATTTATCAAAAAAAGGGATAAAAAAATGTCCGAAATTTAGGTTTATTCAAATAGCATTTTCTATTTTTTTTGTTTTCAGAAAACATTAACATTGAACTTAAAATAGTCTTAAAAATTTTTCTTTTTATGTAACTGTTTTCTAATTTTAAAAACTGAATTTGTTTTCTTTTTCGAAAACAAAATTTTTTCCATTTTCTAATTACAAGATTCTTTGAATAGTCTTGTAAATTTTTATTTTTAGCTCAATGATTTTTAAGATTTTTTTACAATATAAAATTTTTGTTAAATCATCAAATTAGTTAAAAAATTATTTTTCAATCAAATTTCTTTTTGAATTATCTATAACATTTTATTTAGTGTTTTATTATTTTTCTTGAAACGTTATTTCTTTTGATGTTTTGTTTTAGTTTTTCACCAGCTAGATTTTTTACTAATTGCCAAATAGTAATTAAACTGACAAAATAAAACTAAAATATTTAAAATTTTTTTTTAACGACAAATTTTCATAAAATTTATATAAAGTGGATTATATATAAGCTTAAATTCTATTTTCGTGATAAAATACATCTTTTTTTAATCATTAACAAATACTGATAAAAATTAAACTGCAAAATACTCAAAAAATTATTAAGTGTTATTAAAATAAGAATCAACAATTAATTTCAATTGTTATATTGAAATAATTTTAAAAAAAATAATTAATTTTTTTTTAATTAGCTTTAAAAAAATTTAACTCAATGTCTGGTTCATTTGATCCTTCTAAACCTTCAACATCTAAGTTTGAAGCTGAGTCTGAAAATTTAGAAGAAAAAAATTCTGATAACTTACCGAAAAAGTCAGAAACAATTTCAAAAAGTAGAAAGAGAAATATTGTTCCAAAATTTTTAGTTAATGTTGTACCATCTGATTTAGAAGTACATGGTGATTTAATACAGTATACTATTAGATCTATAACTTTAGAAAATGATGACAAAAGGTCAAATTCACCAATTATAGAAAAAATTGTTAAAAGATATTGGGATGATGTTGAATATTTACATCATGTTGTAGTAAACTCAGCATATCCTGGATACGGACTTATACCTCCACCATTACCTGAAAATCCACCAACTGATGAAGTTTTCTTAGATAGAGAAGATACAGTTATTCATACTAGCCCATTAATAACAAAATTATTATATGATGAAAGTTATCAAAGAGAATGTTGGTTTTTAGAGCAATATTTAAGAGATATGCTTGCTCATGAAGTTTATGGTATAGATTCTTTTTGGGAAAGATTTTTAACTATACCAGACGCTCCACCAAAAATTAAATTAAAAAAACCTAGATCCTATTTAAGAACTATGTTTGGTGGCTCTGATAGTCTAGACCAATTTATTTTTACTAACACACGAAATAAGTTTATGTACCCAGATTGTGATGAGTTTTTAGAAAATCAAAGAGAATGGGCTCATGTTTTTCAACATTATTTGAAAGACTGTTTTGATTCAATGTTTATGAGAACTCAAGCTAGAATCAGTGAGTTTTTACATAAATTTTCATAAGCTAAAAATAAATTCATTTGAAAATTTTTTTAGGGGTATGCAATAATTTAGAACATCTATCAACAGTTTTTACTTTGCATAATTCTACAAATAATGCTCAACTTGATCGAAAATGGGTAAAATTAAACACAGCTATTTCTAAAAGTTTACTTGAATATTCGGTAAGTTAAGTTTTCACAACTTTTAAAATTCTTTATCTTAATTCAGTTTTAAAACATAAATTGTTTTTTAATATATTTTTTTTCATGCTGAAATCATAAATAAAAATTTATTTCTTAAATGGCAAACATTAAATTATATTCTTAAAATTCATTATTTTGGTTGTTGGAATCATTAAAAATTTCACTAAAATGTTGTTGAAAATTATAATAACTGATCAGAATACATTGCACTTAATGATTATGAATGATGATTCAACACTTATGTGTAATTTAGAGTATTGGGAAAAATATTTGCGTAATGGAAAAGAAATGATTTATAACAGGATCTGTTTGTTGATAGATGCCGACAATGCGAAAAAAAGTTATATGAATTCTAAACCAGGTCCTAAAAAAGATGAAGTGAGTAAATAAATTTAATTTTAGTTTTCATGTAAAATTCTTAAAAACTTTTATGAAAAAAACTTTTTCAAGTTTAGTGAGATAATTTTTAATTTGAGTTTTAATTGTTCCTATATTTTAAAATTTTGTTTATTACGACTGAGTTTTTTTTCTAGTTATTCTATTTAGGTAACTTTTGAAACTTTTTCTCTAATTTTAAAGATAAAATTTTAGTTTTCTTTGATTATCTTTTTAAATTTTCAGTTTTTAAATTAAAAACTATTTCATCATTTTTTACGTTTAATTAAAATAGTGCGTTAAAAATATTTTTTATGAAAAGTTATTGAATTTAAATTTATTAAATTTAAAAGACTTTTTTTGACTTAAATTTTTAGAAGCTACTTATTCAAATATATTTTAAGCTTTTTATTTTTTACCATAATAAAATTATCTTTAAGAAATGTCTAAAAATGATTGAAAAGGATCATTTTAAAAAACAGTAAAGTGTTCACGGTATGTGTGTTTGCATCTTTATCTAAACCAATCATGTTTGATATTTCTATGCATAAATTGAGCAATTACTATTATTATTTTGATGATTATTTCTAAATCTTTTTATTAAACAAAAAACAAAATTTCAAGTTTGTTCCATTGTAACATTAAACTTGATTTTAGTTTATCTTTTACTTAATGGTCACGTTTCTTTGAAGAAATTTTTTTTTATTGTTAAAGGTTTTTTTCTTTAAAAAGGTGTACCTAATAAAGTACAAGTAGCTAAAAAAAAAATTATTTGCATCCAATTTTTATTTTGCTCTTCATTCTAACTTGAATAAGATATACCAGTTAATCTTTAGGTTTTTTTTTTAAATTTATGATACAATATTATTAAAATTTTAAAAATTTATTGTTATATAAACTCTATTGTGTTCAATTTTGTTCAAATTAAGATTCACATATTTATAACTAGAAAACAAAAAAATTTTCAGCTTATAATTTTTATTATTTAAATCATAATTTTTATTTGCATTTTTATTCATTTTTTTGACTATTTATGATGGTATTAAGCTTTAACTAATGTCTTTTTTTAATATAGTTTAGATTCACATTTTTAACTTGTTTTACTTAATAAAAAGCTTTGCTAATTTTGAACAACTTATAAGGAAAACTATTTAAAAGACTAAGATTTTTAATTTGTTGCATTTATATGTCTTTAAGAAAACTTAATTTGTTTTTAAAAAAGGGTTTTAAAACTGTTCTTTTAGAAAAGATAAATTTTTATTGGTTTTAGTCTGAACTTTTTTTTTTACTAAAATTTATTTTATGCAAATTAATTATTTTACAAACATATGGATGCTTTTTAAACTTATTTATTTCTTACTTAATTAGCTTCATTTTAATAGCCTCTTTATCTACACCTAATTAAAGTTTTTTTTTAATTTTAATTTAAATTTACGTTTTTTTATAAAAAAGAAATTGAAGTTGTACCTAATTATAATTTAATAATTTTTATAAACTGTAATAACTTGTTTTTGGACAAAAATTTTAAGCTTCAAAAAAAGAACTACGCAGATGATTGGGTCTAAGACAGTTTTTTTATTTGAAGACAATACTTTTTTTCATGAAAAAATTCTTGAACCTGAACTTTATTCTTAAAAATTTACATTCATAAAAAAATTATTTTTTTATTTACTTAACTTTAACGGAACGGAGTTTTAGATTTTTTAATTATTGAGAATTAATTTTTAAAATAAGAATAATAATTAAATTAGTTGAAATTTCAGTTCCGTTTTATTTAGATCTTGTCTTCAATTATTATAAAGTAGTTATGCTAGTGAGTATTACTAATTATTTTCAAATATATTAGTTTACAATCATAAAAATTTTTTACTTATTCAAATTTTTGACAATATTGAAATGCTTGTTTAATTTTTCCGAAAGTTTTTTTTCTGGTTAAGTAATTTGATTTTTGAAAGTTTTTAAGGTTAAATAAAAATTTATTGCATTTAAATAAATTTAAAAAGGAAATAATGAATTTTTTGCAATTTTTTAGTTTAAAGCTTTTAATTTTGTATAGATATTTTAAATATTATTGCAAAAAGACTTTGATTCATTAAAAAATATTTTTTTTATTAAACAGTTAATTTATAAACTTATTTACTTAAAAGTTTTTAAATTAAAATTTATTATAAAGTCTTTTCCAAATTAATTTTAAAAAGATTTTTAAAGTTTAAATTGATAACAAAGCATGATTTATTTTTTTAATGATGATCTAGTAATTTCAAAAACAAAAACTTTATTAGTTTAATCATTCAAGACATACCTGACCGATCTCTTAAACAATAATGTTCTTACAAAAAAAAAAACGAATTCTTTTAAAAGTTTTTTTTTGATAAAATCAGACATAAATGTATGATTGGTTAAATAGTTTTTGTCTAATTTTTAAGTTTTTATTTTAAAAATAATTTAAATAGATGGACATATTACGGTTGAATTAAATTGTTAAATTTTTTGAAGTGACATTAAATTTTAACTCAATTTAAATCTATTTTCAAAAATATTTTCAAAAATGTGATTCCATTTTAACGTTTAATTTCAAAAAATTACAAAACACTAAATTTTAATATTAAATTTAACATTAATTAGCTTAATTCATTTTTACAGTTTTATTTTATTAAAAAATCATGAAATAATAAAAAATTTAGATTCTAAATTAGTGATGATATTTCTTAGCTCATTATCTTTATTTATTTTCAAGTTTAATATCTAGATTCAAATTCTAATTAATTTAAAAACTTTTTTTAAAACATAATTGATGATTTAAATCGTTAAGAAAACTTTTTCTATTTTGGTTAATTTTTATTTCAGCAGTTGTAAAACTAATTTTTGAGAGAAAAATTTATTTCTTTTTAAATTGTTTTTAACAATGTTTTGTTATTTTGTAGTGAGAAAATAAAACATTTTTTTTTGTTTTTATCAGTCTGATTAACAACTATAAATTTAATTACTAATTTCAATTTATTAAACATTTTCTAGTTTGAGATGTTCTAAAGTTAAAATAAATGATAAATTTTTTAATTTTGTTTCAAAAAAAATTTTATTTCGTTGTTTAGTTAATTTTTGAATTGAGTATTATGATCTAAAAATTCAAATAATTAAAATAAAGATTTTTGACCAAAGTTATTTTTAACAATTTTTAATTAGTTATTTAATTTGATAATTTTTTTATAATTATCGTACATAACTTTAAAACGACACAACTGATTAATTTTTTATTTATTTATTATTAGAGCACTTTAAATATTATTTTTAATGATCATAATTTGTATTTGATAGAGAAAGTTGAAAAATCTGAAAAATTTTTATTCAAAATTTTAGAAGAAGATTTTTATAAATTTTTGACCTAACTTTTTGAAAAAACATTTTTCTCATTTTTTTGATAAAAAAAAGTATATTTTGTTTTAGGCTATTATAAAAAATATATTTCAAAATTATTTTTTCATATCATGACATTGAGATAAGATATTTTTTATTTAATTTTATCTGATTTAGAAAAAAATATTCTTATTAATGGATATTTGAATTAATCGATTTAGAGAAAATAAAATTTCTCAAGCAAATTAATTGATAAAAACGATGGGCTATTCAAAATAATGATAAATTTTATTTGTAAAAAAAATTTTTTTATATAAAACTAGTTTCATGTATATAAAAATTTGTTTAACTCTAATAATAATCATACAATAGGTTTTTTTTTCTTTTAGAAAATTCCTGAACTAGTTTTTTAAAAACTATTTTGGTTTTTTTAAATTAAAAATTGATTTTGAATAAAAAATCTTGAGAAAAATATTTGTTTTTTAATTCGTAGCATTTAAAAAATAACTTTCAATTTAGTTTTAAATTTACTTTTCAAAATTGCTTAATTTTCTTGAAGTATATTTAAATTCATTTTAAAAGTACCTATTTTATTTACTCTATTTATAGCTGTTGAACTTCAAAATTTTATAATAAGCTTTAAAATTTAGATCAAAATTTTCAATGATTTTAACTATTTTTTAATTTGGAATTATCATTTTGAAATTATTTGATTTATATTTAATTATGTTTTGAAACTTTTAATCAAATTCATAGTTTAAATTAACTGATTTTTCAAATTTTTATAAAAGTTATAAAATTTTCAATCAAATTTTGAGAAAATTTAAATTTTTTACAAGGTTTTCATTTGAAATTTTTTTTCTAATTTTACTTGCTAATTTTTTTAACACTTGGTAAATTTTTTACTTCTAACTTGTATTGTTTCGATTTAGTTTTTAAGTAAATGAATTAATGAGAAGATTTCAAAATGAATTTTTGGTTAATTGAACTACAAAAAGTTTTATGTTAATTTATTGTTTTAGCTTCTTTTAATCGATTTAGGTTTTAAAAGTTTTTCTCTAAAATTTACCTAATGTTTTATTTACTTTAAAGTTCAATTTATTTAAAACAAGTTAAGCTTAAGAATTTAAAGTATTTTTGAAGAAGTTTTAAAATAATATTTAAATTTACTTAAAGTTTGAATTTTTTTGTTTTCATATAAAATTACAACTTAGAGTTCATATGTCTTAAATATAAAAAACATTATTGTTTAATAAATTTAAGTTCAAATTTTATTTAGTTTTTTTTAAGTTTTCTTGAATTTATCAATAAAAAAAATTATGTCAATTATTTTTTAACTGGTTTTAATTTAAATATTTGGTCAGTAATCATTGATAGGTTGAGTTTTATATTAACTTTCAAAATCAATTAGCTTCATATTTGAATTGAGAAAATAAAATTTTTAAATTTTTATATAAACTTGACAAACTAAAATTCAATAATTTTCAATCTAAAAATTCTTAATGATTTTTAAATATAAATTCATAATAAATCAAGTTTTGATGATTTTTTATGTCAAGTGCTAATAATTCTCCACTTTTTATTGGACAAGTATATAAACAATATTAAATAATTCTTATTATGCAAAAATTTAAATTGTTTTTGTATGTTTTTTGAAGTTTTTTCTACTAAATAAGGATTTTATTCGAATTGTTTGATTATTTCAATTAAAGGTTTATTTTTATCTAATTTAGATAAATTTTTTTTAAAAACTTTTTAACTTGTAGTCTTTAATAACTAATAAATTTTAATGAATTTTTTTAAATTTTGTTGTTGTTTATTAAATCGCTGTTCTAAATAAACATATTTTTAGTAGCAATAAGTTTTGTTTACTTAAATTATCTAGATTATTTTTTAAAACTTTTTCTTACACAAATAATCTTTTTATCTTAGCAAGAAACAAATTATTTCAATAATTAATAGTTTTTAGAAAAAAAAGTTTTTTAATTTTGAGTTTTTCGAAAAATAGAAAAATTTTTATCAATATACATTCAAGTGTAAAATCATTTTATTTTAAAGCTTGAAAACTAATGAAAATAAAGTCAGGAAATAAGGAGCCGCAAGTAAAGATGAAGATAATGTGCGGATAGGAGTAAAGATCTTTTTAATTACTTCATTGTTATTATTTTTTTGTTTCAAATTAAAATCAAAAACTATTTTTGTTTTTATGCATATAATGTTTTTATATGGTTAATCAAAAGTTTACTAAACATTTATCAGGTGTTTTTTAGTTTTTAAAAATTATTAATTTTTATTGATGTAAATTATCGATTACAAAAAAGTTCAAATAAGAAATTTATTTCATTAAAAGAGTTTAGAAAGTTTTTAAGATCAAAGTTCAAATAAATTAAAAATTGATATTAATTTATTTTATCAAAAATATTTTAGATAAAAAATATTTTAACAAAATATCTTTTAAAACAATTCATCAGTTTTAAAATATTTTATCAACTGGTTTCATAGAACAAGGTGTTTCATAAGAATTCAGTCAAAATTGTGATTTTTAAACTAAAAAATATTCTTAAAATTTGAGAAAAAATATTTTGGGTAATTATTATTATAAATTGTTCGAAAAAACATTTAAATTTATAATTTAAAAAATTGAAATAGTTTTACGAGTTTGATTAAAATTTATCAACTAATAAACTAGTTTAATAATGAAAAAAAAATGATTCGATATCAATAAGAATTTAATCTTACAATAAAAATAAGAACGTTTATTGAAAGTAGTTCAATTTTAATAAATTAAGATTTTGATTTTAAGTCTAAATTTTTCCTAGAATTTAAATTCAGTTTTTTTGTATAATAGTTGAAAATTTTTGAGTTTATGAGAAAACTTTTCAAAAATACAAATTTTGATAAATTTTTGTTTCTAAAAAAAGCATTAATTAGTTTTGTTTTTGAACTAAAATAAGAATTTGATATAAATTTGATATTCTTTGAAACTGCTTTTGATTTAATTTTAATAGAGTATTAATAAAATTAAAATTCAGTATTCTAAGATTTTTTTAAATAAACACTACTCCTTGATTTTTCTTGTTAATCAACAAAAATTTATGTTTTTTAATATTTTCAATTTTATTGGTCAAAAAGCCATTTCAAATAATGTATCATTATTCAAAAAAAAATAAAAAACTTTTTATTTATTCTATTAGAGTAGTACAAGTTCCATGTTTAAACTTTTCCTTGTTTTAAATTTTTTCATTGATAAATTTTGTCCATGTTTTATTAAAACAGTCGATCCCATAACAATTACGTGCTAAATTATTAAATACTTTAAAATCAATTTTTTTAGATTCTCTTATTACCGGTATACTAAGATTTTGACTTAACAAATGATTTTTTTAGATTGTATCAAAAAATTTTTAAAAAAAAATAAATGTTTGTTTAATATCATTGAAATTTATCAATTGAATATTTGAACATTCTTAATTCAAATATTTATAAATTTTAATGTAAATTAGCTTTATTTAAATCTATTTATTGTTTGAAAGTTTGTTAATCTTTAATAATTAAATGAATAATATTTTTTAAGTTTACATACCAATTAGACTAAATTGAGGTTAACTAAATTATGAACTTAAATATATTTAAATAACTTTATAAATTCAAGCTTAGAAACTTTCATCTTCTTCTGATTCTCATTATTTTGAGTAATAATTATTTTCTAATAAATTTTGAAAATAAACAAGAAAATAAATTGACTCTATTGATTAGAACTATTCTTATTTTAAAATTACTTCTGATTATAAATAATTATTAATTATATGAGTCTTTAGCGCGTGCAAAATAAAATTTTTTTTTTCTACTGAAAACTTTTTGATTTAATTTATGACAAGTTCTATTATTGACAAAAACTCATTCATATTCTAAACATGATCAATTTTGCGGTCTTTGCTTTAAAAAGTTATTTTAAAAGTTATTAGTTAAGTTCTTTTTAATGAATAATTTGTATAAAAATTATAATTAATGCATGAAATGTTATTTTAAGTCTTTTTTAATATAAAAAACAATTAAGTAATTTTGATGTTTTTTAATTAATGACATTTTATTTTCAAAAAAAAGTATAAGTTTTGCATTCAAATCATTTTTTTATTTACTTTATGAAACTTTTGATTTTTTATTAGTACTAAAAGCTAATAGCTTTTACAAGTCTCAATACAAAAAAATTCAATAACTTTTCTATTGAAAGTCAGCAACTTATTAAAAATAAATTTTAAATTAAGGGTGCAAAAGATGATTCAGTTAGATTTAATAGCTAAAAATAATTATTTTCACTTTTTAAATATTTTTAGACCTTAAGTTTATTAGGTAATACGTTGGTTATTAAAATATATTTTTCTTGGAAAAAGTTTACTTGTTAAACTTTTCAATGAATTTAAGACTACTTATACTTTAAAATTCTATGTCTTGATGACTTAAAATTTTTGTTTCTAAATCAAAAACATTTATACTCAAATTTTATTAAAAGTTTTTTTAAGAGTAGAAAAATAATTTAATTATTCAAATTTAAAAAAAGTTTTTAGTTCAAAAATAATTTTTAAAAAACAATGTGATTAAAGATTTATTAGTTTATTAAGTTTATAATTAGGCTAATTTATTTATTTTTGCAAAGTCTAAAGCCTTTATCTTACTAAAACTCGATATTTTATTTTGCAAGTTTCTTTTTTCAAATCTCCTCCTTATAGCTCAAAAAATTTTTTGTTTACAGGTAAATTTTATTTAAGTTTTCGAGCAAACCTCTTCTTCTTTTTTGTGAAAATTTTTATTGTTGTTAATATTTCTTTTACAGTTAAAATCTTTTTTTTTTTTTAAGTAGATAAGTTTTTGAAGAAAAAACCCATTTTACGCCATCGAAAAAATTTAATTTCCCGCCCTTAATGCTGTTTTAAAAGTTTTCTTCAATTAGATTGTAACTTCAACTTACAGCTTTGATTTAGTTTTCCATTTCACCTTTTTAGAATTAGTCGAAACTTTGATAAGTTTTTTTTAGAATTTTTGATAATTGTTTTAAATTTAAGGTTTTTTTTTTCAATATTTGATTCAAGTTTGTTTTGATTTATTTTTGATTAATTGTTTCAACAGTTTAAAACTTTTCTTTCTTTCAAAATTTATTTTTACTAATTGCTATTTTAAAAGTTATTACGATTATTCTAATTTTGAGATTAATTCAAAAAGTGCCTTATATGAGTTTAGTGATAAAAAGTGTTCGTTAAAAGTGTTAATAAAAAACTTTTTATTTATAATTTTCAGGTTCATTAATAAGTTATGAATAAATTCACAAAAGATTTTCACTATTAAGACTAAAATGTGTAGGTATTTGTTTTTGTCAACAAAAGTTTATTTAAAGTTTAAAAACTTATGATTATACTACATCTAAAAGCTTGTATTGTTAGAACTAATTATTTATGTTTTTAAAAAAAAATGTTTTTTACTAAATTTTTTCATTTTTTGGTATTTTTGATAATCTATTTTTAAATCTATAAAAACCTCTATCTATCTGCAAATTAAAAATTTTTAATAATTTTCAATTTCCTAGGTTTTTAAGCTTTTTTTATTAATTCCAACTTTTATAATTATTTTAACTTAATTAGCTTATTTTTGATAAAATTTTAAAGATAAATAAAAAAATTTTTGATAAGTTTTTTTTGATGAAAATAGGTCAAAAAATTAACTTTTAACCTTGAAAATGAAGAAAAACATTATGTATCAGTGAATATTTATAGAATAGTGATAGAAGGTAGAATTATGATATTTAACATAAAAAAATAAATTAAGAAGAGTTAACAATTAGCAAGTTATAAAAAAAGACTTAATTGTATAATGTCTTTTGTATTACAAACAATACTTGTCTTAAAGTTTTTAGTTAAAAAAATAATGATGTTGATTATAATAACAACAACTCATTGACATTTTTATTTGGCTAAAAGATTGAATTATAATTTTATTTTGTATTTTTGACTTAATTATACTCTTTGAAAATTAATGATCTAAATTTAAAACTAAATATTTGATAAATGAAGTTCAAAAACTATTGGTCATATCCATGTTTTGAATGATATTCTTTAAATTTATTGATGAAATTAAAATTTAATCTGTTTTTCATACTTCATGTAACATATGATTCTACAAAAGTTATTTTGATCTAATCAAATTAATTGTTTTAGTTCAACTGATTTTTTTTAAGTTTAATGTTAAAGTTCATTTATTTTTGTATGAAAAGTAAATACACTTGTAATCAGGTCTTTTTTTATAGTTTAAATTAATTTTTTGAACTGTTTTTTTAATTTAAATGAATTTTATTTTTGAATATTTTTTTGATTTTTATTTTTAATTTATTTTTTGAACTCTTAAAATTAAAAATTTGACCAGCTTAATTATTAAAGACAAAAATTAATAATCAAGTGTGGGAAAAACAGTTAGAAATTTACTTAAATTAAAACATAAATTCTCATGAAAATACTGATCTTGTTGTTTTTTTTTTGTTTAGCTCAAAAAATTAAGTTTATTTTTATCTATTTATATGGTTTTTTTCTTTAATTTTATGACTTGACTTTTAATAGAATTAAATTTTTAAACTCAATTTTTTGCTGGTTGACAAATGCTTTTTAGGATTTTTTTGTTTAATTTATTGAAAAAAAAAACCTACTTGCAAAAGTTTTATTTTTTATAAACATCAAACTAAAAAAATTATGTGAAAAGCTATTTGTTATTTTCTTTAAAATCACAATAAAAAAAGTTTTTTTGAACAAGTTTAATTTGTTTAAAAAAATTAAGAAAACTCAAACTTTAAAAAATGTTAATTAAAATGTTTATTTTTTTTCTAAAAAGGCCTAATTTTAATTAGCCAACATTTGGAATTTTTAAAGTTTTATTTCTTAATATAAATAAACCTTAATAGGAAATTTTTTAATAGCTAAACTTAAGTTTCATCAATCTTTTAATTATTTTATCTTTAATTTTTAATAGTTACTTTCAGTTGTTTAATTAATTCATTGTTCCAACTTTTTAAACTATTTATCAAAAAACATCATTTTAGTTGAAATTTAGATTATTTGAAATAGTTTTTTTTAAACAGAATTTATATTTTGATTTCTTAATTTTTTTTCTAATTTGAGATGCTCTAATGAGGAAATTTCCCAAAATTTGATTATTTAAAATGTGTTTTAAAAGTAATTAATAATTTTTTTTACTTTATTGTCAAATCAAATTAAATGAATTAGTTTTCTTAGAAAAACTTTTTTCGTAATTCAGTATTTTTTACAAACTTTTTTCACTCAAAATTATATAATTTCAGGATCACATTAAAATTATTAAAAAAAAAAAATCATTAACCGGATTTTAAATGACGCATATTTAATTTTTTAAGATAAAAAAACTTTATTTACTTGTCCATAAATTTTTTTGATTAATTTTAGTTATGAAACAAAAGGTTTATCTCCAACATTAAAATAATTTTGAAAGTATTTAAAAAGACTATTTTAAAGAGACTTATTTTTAAATTAAGAATTATTTTTTACCTAAATTGTTTAATTATTTCAAAATCAAGCTTATATAATATTCTTACAGTAGCTCTTTTAATTATTTTTTAAGTTTTTGAAAAGTAATTACCTTTTTATAGTCTAATTATTTTATTAGCTGGTATCATTTTTGAAAGAAAAATTTTTTAAACAAGATAATTCTTTTTATTAAAATTTTTTTCTTCTTCATTTTAGTTTATTGTTTTGTTTTATACAAAAGCAATTTTTCATACTTTTTGACCTTTGAAATTATTTAAAGAAAATATTTTGAGATAATTAACTTTTGTGATTAGTTTTTATTCTAAACGTTGAATGTAAATTTTATTTTCATCAATAATTTTGAGAATAATTTTTTTAGGCAAATTTTCATTCAAAGTTTTCAAATTATCTTAATAAAATTGATTTTTTTGATTAAAAAAAAACAAAAGAATCAAAGCTAAAGGTTAAAGTTTTTTTATCTTTTCTTATAATTTTGCAAAATAAAAATTCCTCTATAAGATTAATATTAAACTTTTATGAAAATTTTTTCTTTAATCATCTGAAAATATATTTAAATTTTCAAAAAATTTTTGTCACTTTTGGAAATTTTTAAGACTGAACATCATTAAGATTAATTATAACTAATTCAATATTTTCTCAAAAATAAATTTTCAGTACTATAGCTTTCTTAATAAAAACTATTATCGCTTATTTTTATAATTTCAGTTTTAAAATAGTTTTCGTCATTTTCAAAAATATGTAATCTTCTTAATTTATTTTACAGTTACTATAAATATATTTTAAAGTTTATTCTTTTTTTTTTAAACGCTTTTATCTTTAATATTCAAATTTCATCAAATGATACTTTTGATTTTTATACTTAAAATAATGACCAAAAAGTTGAAAAAAAAAAAGAAGTTTTTTTGGCGTGTTGAAATCATAAAAATATGACAAAACAATTATTTTTTTTCTATCTTCTTCTTTTTATCTTTATTTTTGAATATTATTTTTAATTTTTAAATAAATAAATCTAATTAAATTTAAGCTAAAAATTAAATAAAATGTAATTATTTTCTTAACAATACTCAAAGCTTTAGTTGTAGAACAAACAAATGTAATAATCTAATTTTATAATTATCTTTAATCTAGTGCTTAAATATAATAAACAGCTTATTGGCTTAAGCCCCACAAGATGAAAGATGATTTTTTTGATTTGTTTTTTCAGATAATGCCGCATTTAGCGGCTAGTTATATGAGCTTTTATAATACTAAAATAACTAAAAATATATTAAGTTTATCAAAGTTCAATTTAAAAGAGAACTTTCTTCATTAAATAAAAACTTCAACATTATTTTAGTTTAATTGTTCCATTTAGTGAATTTTCAACAAAAGTTAAAAAACTATAATTTTGTTTAATTGAACTTATATATCTAAATGTTTTGAATATACAAAAAAAATTTAATTAAAAAATTCAAATGAAAACTTATTAATTTGAAAATTATTTTTAGTTTTAAGTAAATTTTTCTTCTAAATTAATCAGTGGTCAATAATAAAGCAAGTCAATTTAGAAAAATTACTATTCAATGTACAAAAAACTTTTAATTTTCATCATTCAGTGTCTTCCGTTATAATAACGCTTGACCAACCAGCTGATTATTTACTAACCATGAATTATTTTAAAATGCTTAATAAGCTTATATCGACTATTTTAAGTCATAATAATTTCAAAGTCAAAGACACGCGCTATCAATTCACTCAAGGTAATAGGTGTTGCGCTAAAAAAATGTCTTATAAAAAAAGTTTTCGATTTTATACACTTAAAAACGATGATTGTTATTTAAATAAGTTAAAATTAAAATCAAAGTTTTCATTTGTAAATTCTCCAGTGCCAGTTTGTTTAAAAAACAGTAAACAAGTTATAAAAGAAAAAGTTTTAAATAAAAAAAGATGTGAAAATTTAAATATATTTAAAATTAAAGAGCATCTTATAGATAAATCTTGTAAAAATACTTTTATTTATTTTTTGCTCATGTTTTATTGTATAATAAGCCCTATGACCGCAGTGGCGTCTTTATTTAGCCACCAATCAGTCAATTCTTCTAGTTCAACGTATAATAATTTAAACTCATCTAGTGGATTAATGTTTAATAAGAAAAAAAATAATGATGATTCTTTTTTATCTTTAAACGTTACAAACTTAGAAAATCGTTTTTCTACTGATCCTTCTTCAGATCAAAGTAAACTTTTGATTAAAAAAATTTATTCATCTTCACCTAATTTAAAATCTAAAAATGAAACTATTTTTTATTTAAATATAAGTTCAAATTCTTTGCCATTTTTATCTAAACCTGTAATGAGTATTGCCATGAATAATGATTCAAATAAAAATAAAACAAATCACAACGCTGCTAATAATAAAAGACAGCTTAAGCAATTAAATGTAAATTCTGTTTTGTCAGATTTAAATGTTCAAGCTAGCTCTGTAAATGACCAGAATACAAGTAATAATTTGTCAAGAAACTATTATTCACCTAAAAAGGGTGACTTAGAAGAAAATAAAAACACGAAAATGTCTAATGAATTTGTTTCAAAAAATACGATGAACCAAGATTTCAAAAGTGCTTCAAATTTATATGACAATGAAGATTTTTTGTCTAAAAATACTTTTTCCGAAATAAGTTTACCAGAAACTTTTTATCAGCAAACTAAAAAACGTAAAGGAGTTCCTTACACTTCAATAAACACAAATGGTTTAGCTTTAGCTCAGACAAGAAATTTAGCTATGTCTAGCGTTTTGAAAGATATTAGACCTCCTTCAGTTTCTTACATTACTGGTAGCTCATTTGAAAATAAAAAAAATAATAACATCAAAAAGGTTGTTACAAGAGTATCTTCAAATTTAAATCAAATTAACTCTTCACCTTATTCTTTACCTGTTCCAGTTCAAATTTTAGTGACAACAATGAGCCCAACACCTTACAAAAAAATAACTTTGGCCACAAAAGAAACTTTAAATAATATGACACCTGAATCTGTACTTGTTGTTCATCATCATCATCTCATAAACCAACAGCAAAATAATCCACCTCAATCAATAAATAAATATAATTTAGATAGTTTAACTGAACCAACATTCAAATCTAAAGATTATTATAAAAATGAAGTCGTTGAAGAACATGTATCTCCATCATCAATTTTTTTTGACGATGAACCGTCAAATGGTTCTTCAGTTAATAATTTAGATTTAAGTATGTTGCTCAAAAAAGAATTTGATGAACAATCTAGCAATAAAATAATCCCACGAGACCAAAGCTTATTAAGTAATCAGTTTGGTCAATCAAATGTAAATTTATTTGCTCTTTTACCAACTGCAACAACCGTTACAATCGCACCTACATCTCCAATTAAAAATAATAATAATTTAGGGAAAAATAATTTACCTATTAACCAGCCTGTTTTTTCAACAACTATACGAAGTATAAAAGTAGATTTGAATCGTTTTGATAATAAAATTAAAATACTATCTAATGATAATTCTTTCAATAAATCAAGCTTAAATAAGTTAAATCAACAAAATCCTGTAGATAGTAGTAAAAACTTGAATACTGGCTATAATAAGATACCTCAAATAAAACATAAAGAAATGGGACAAGATAATAATGTCATTAATCTAACAAATAATAGTGTAATAGACATGAAACAATTTCAAATAAATTTAGCTAAAAATACTATTTCAAAAGACAATCAAAAAGAACAGTCAACAAATTCTTCTTTAAACACCAAACTCAATAAAAATGCATTGAATAACTTCAAAATTATGACTACAGGTAATCAAATTAACAATGATACAACAAAAGTTTCAATAAATGATGAAAATAGAAAAAGTGAATCAAAAAACACGATTCCATTATTTTCAGTAAAACCAACATTATCAAATCCCAAAAAAGAAAACAAATTATCTTCAGATAAAATACAAAATATTAAAAACGATAATCGTTACTCAATTGTTAATAATCAACTGAATTTGCAAAAAAATAAATTTAGCTTATTGGATAACAAAAAGATGGAAAGTGTGTCTAATAATTTAGATATATCTAATTTACCAAATAGTTTAGATGCTCAAGATTCAAACCAAATTTATAATCGGACTATGCTCATCAAAGATCATCAAACAAAAAAAAGTTCTAATTTTTCTGCTATAGATTCAGAAGATCAAGGTGTTTTGATTAAACCAATTGAAAATGAAGAAGATCAAGAAAATTCCTTAAATAACGCTTTAGCAGGAATTGATAGTAATGGAACTAAAGAATCTTATAGACTTACTACTGAAAGATTAGCGTATATTTTAATTGGTAGTTGCTGTGCAATTTCAATTTTCTGTCTTATCGTTGTTGCTTTCAGTATAAGATGCCGAGACATGTGTGACGAATATAAGCAATGGAAAAATGCTGAAAAACTTGCTTTATTTAATTATAGGTATCAACAACATCAACAACAGCAGCAAAGAAATCATAGGCTAAAACTTCATCAAATGGCAGCACTTGGTGGTTTAATGAGTGAAAGTAATTCTAGTAATTCTCAATTAATTAGTAACTCAAGTAATACTGTTGCAGTTAATGCTGTAGGGGCTTTGACAAATTTAAGTCGTCCAATTTTTGGGCCAAGTTGCTGTTGTTGTCCATCTGGCTCAAACGCAGTTAATAATGATGAAACAGCTTTAAAAAGTCATAATAAAGTTGTTTCTAAAGAACAAACTAATTGTCCACGAGGATATTTTCATCCTTGTCCAAGAGGACGTTTACCTTTCGGCGCTGCATCTAGTGTATTTGCGCGTTTTAATGGTAGTAACCCTTTATTAAATAGCCAGTTAAACGAAAATAAAGAAAATAATTTAGAGCTATTAGAAGATGAAAATGATTCTTTGAATGGAAGTTTGACAGATGAGTTCAATGGTAATAAAATGAAAAATAATCATTCTCAAAGAAATATAAATACAAACTCAAATCAACAAGGTGTTTGTTTACAATGTACTTGTGAAGACAGTTTTGAAGATGAAGAGAGTGAATTAGGTAGTTTAGCTCAACCTACTGCTATAAAAACATTTTCAAATCAACAATTTTTAAGGCCAAATCAATTGAATAATCATGCCAAACATCATTTTAATCAAAATGTAAATATAAATCATCATCATAATGCAAAAACAAGTTCTGTTGTTAATATACAAAACTCATCAAATAACATTAATAACAATCATAATAACTACAATCATTTAAACTCAAATCTTTTAAGTAATGATATTCTGAACAAAAATCAGCAAAATAATGCAATGTTGAATAAAGGTAATAAGCGTAGTATTTTTCATCAAATGGATAGTAACTGGATTCAATCTTCATTAGTTGTTGATGAATTAAATAGAAAGCACAGCATTCATGCACAAAAACTTAGTAATGGAAATTTGAATAATCAAGTCAAGTATGATACTGAAAACTTTCCTTTCATTTTCTGGTCAACTAATATAGACCAATTAATTTAAAAAAAATTTTAAATATTTAGACTTCTTTTGTCTTAAATTACTATTAATTGATGAACTAAAGTTGACTGTCGAAGTAAAAGTTTTTAAAATTAGTTAAATGATTTTTATTTACAGGAAAACACTAACTTTTTTGTTTATTTTTTCTTTTTTCAAAAAATTTAATATTTATTGAGCACATTTTCAAAATTTAGTTCATTCATAAAACTTTTGATTCATTTTTTGGTCATTTTTGAAAAAACTTAATTAACTTTTAGAATTTTTTTATGGAGTAATTTGCTTTAAATAATTATAACAGAACCTTTAAATAAGGTGCATTAATTTGATCTTGTTTTATATAAAAAAAGCTTAATAATCTTTATCAACAGATTGTAGAAGGATTTGTTTAACAGTCATTATCAAACTTTCTCTTTCGTGTTTTAAATTTAACCATCTTTGAAAAACATTTTTTTAAAATAATTTCAATTCAAGTTTTTTTTTTTATATTTTTGCCAAAACTAAAACTGAGCAAAAACTTTTTTTTTCAAAATCGAATGTATTAATTTTAAAATATTTTTTTATCTTTTAAAACTAATCATCTTATTTTAACTTGTTGAAACTTTATTTTCGTTCCGCTTTTAGCATGCAAATTGAACTCAGTCGTCTGTCTCTTTTCTCATCAGTTGTCACATGCTGTCTATAGAAATTTTTGATACAAACAAATTAATTAGAAGATTTTTTTTTTTTTAAGCAACTTTTTTGTATCAAGTTACAAAAAAAAAGATTAACTGGTCGTTTAGTTATTGTTAATTTATTGAGTAAAAAAAACTTTTTTGAACTTTTTTTGATTCATGTCTTTAGCTGAACTGATTTTTAAAAAGTCATACAGCATCTTGAAATTATTTATCTTTAATGTTACTTAATTTGTACAATTCAGTTAAAAATTTGAATCAATACCAATTTTTTATTTTGTTTTATTTTTAAACATTTCTTAAACAATATCAAGATTTATATTGTTTTAAAATTTAAAGATAATTAAAATAAAGCTTTTAGAATAGTTTTACATCACTTTTTTTTCTATTGTTGATTTTTAAATTTTTTTTTACAATAAGCTTTTTGTGAATCAAAAATTATTCGACCAATAAAATCATTTACACAGGACAAGAATGATCGCATATTTCAAAATTTATTGTTTTCCGTCTTAAAAATTTTATTTTCTATAAGTAAACTAAATTGCGGGTTTTTATAATTACTAAATAAAATTTCTAATTCAAGGTTTTTCATAAATTGCAGCAATTTTGATTTATAAAAATTTTTTTATTAAAAAATGGAAATGGTTTTTACAATTGATTATTATCTTTTAACTATTTCTGTCGAATTTTTTTATGTGAATTCATCTGTGAACTTTACCTAACTTTTTTTTTGGGTAAAAATCAAATTGTTTGAATTTAAGTTTTTCAAAGTCACATTTTGTATTCATTAGAATTATTTAATCTTAAGATTCCTTTTAAATTGTTTCAATATAAAAAAATTTTTTGATTCTTTTAAAATTTCAGATAATTTTAATCTGAAAATTTTTAAAAAAAAAATTTTTTTTTTATTTTTTTTCAATTTTCAAAAGCTTTTTGTTTGAAAATTAATTTAAAATTTACTTTTTTTAATTTAACATCAAATTTCTTAAAACATCAAAAAATGAATTGATTTTTTTTGATTTTTAATCTTTTTTAAGAAAAAAATCTTTTTTAGATAATCAGAGTTTGAATATGAATTTTAAGTTAGTTAGAATTTAAAGTTAGTTAACAAAGTTAATAAAGATTTAAAAAAGATCTCTTTAGGCAAATGTAATTTTGGTTATTTTTATATTTGATTGATTTTTAAAACTAATTTCAAAAAATTAGTTAGAACTAAATTGTTTTTATTTTTAATCAATTTTAAGCTATTTCTTTAATCTTTTAAATTAAATTTTTTTTTTTTTCAGGCGGAAAGGCTAAAATATGAAACTGAAAAAATGTTTAAAGATTGTTCAACAATAGCTCGCAATGAGGTATGAATTTATTTAATTGACATTAAATTCTATTTATAAAAAATTCTAACTTATTTTTTTTTTCAACTTAAATAGATTAGAAAACTACGTAATGAATCTGAAACTAGATTATTGGAAAGTATCAAAAATTATGTTGAATTTCAAATAAAAATTAATAAAGAGCTTTGTCGTGTTTTTAAAAATAATATTCTGTATATAAAACAAATAGAATTATAAAATCATGTTGTTTTGAAATTGTTTTAATTAAAATAAATATATTAAATCAAACACAATAATCAAAAAAAAAGAAAAAATGTTTGTGACCATCAATTATTTTGTAAAAAAAAAAAAATTTTTGAAGTAAATTTTGAAGAAATATAATAAGCTTATTAAATTATTTTTGATGTGAGAAGAAATTTTTCTAACAATTAGATCTAAAACAAGATTAAACAACTAAAAATTATCTTTTTAAAATTAACAAAACCAGATAGATCAAGTTCATTTTGTTTCCACCTTATTCCTGTAAAATTTTATTACTTAAACTTTGAAAAAAAAAAATTTTAACTGCATCATTGAGTTTTACTTGTTTACTTGTTATCAATTTAAGAATTTTTTATTTTGTTAATAAGTTTAAAGCTTTCTTTTAATTAGTTTTTCTGAAAAGATTTGTAAATTATTTTAAGATTTTAATCTTTTGAATACTTTCAATATTTAACAAAATTTTGTTTTGAAATTTATTTTAAAGATTTTTTTAATCTTTGTAAATACAAAAAATTATGAATCATTAATAAACACAGGCACATTTTTATTAAGTTTATTAAGACATTTTGTATAGATTTGTATCTGAAAATTTTGAAGAAATAAAATTATTTAAACTTTAATTTAGTTTTTGTTATAAATTTTTTCAAAATGAATGATTAGAAAAGATTTAAATTTATTTGAAAAGATTAAAAGAAATTAGTTTTTTGTTTAAATTTTAATCATAAGCGTACCTACCTCAACTTAATTTTAGCTTCTTAATTTTTCAGTTATTTACTTTAGTAGCTTGTTTTTTCTTAATTGTGCATTCTCGTTTGTTATAAAAAAATAATCAAATTATAAAATTTAAATTTGTTCTGAATATAATTTTTTTATCAGTTGAAGAAAAATATTTGAAGGATTTAAACTTTTTTTTTGAATAAATTGAAAGAATTTTTTTTTTTTTTAATCAAAACAAGATGATTCAAAAGTTATTAGAGCGAGCTTTCACTTTATCAAAAATACTTTTAAAGATTTAGTTGAAATAATTTGAAAATAGAGATTCCCTAAAAATAGTTTCAATGGTAATATATAAGTACTAGGGTTTTCAAAAACATTCAAATTTTAATTGAAACCTGGATTTTTTTAAAGACTTTTTCTACTTAATAATTTTTTGTTATTAATTTGAGCTTAGAATTATTCAGAAAATTTTTTAATAATTAGTTTATTATAATTGATAAAGAATATTTTAAAATTTCACCTTTATTCAAATTAAGTCAATTTTCATTTTTTTTTGTCTAAATATATTTTTTAAAACAAAATTTAATGAAAACATGGCAAGAATTTTTATTTTAAAATTAACTTCTAGTTATTAATTTCATAATTTTCAATTTGGTTCTATTTTTTTCTTTTACTTCTTTATATCTTCCTAACTAATTTTCTTTTTTAATTCTAACTTTTTTCTTTAACTCTAATTTTTTTACTTAACTCTAATTTTTAATTTTTCTAACTGCTGATTTTCTACTTTAATTTAAAATTTAATTTTACTTTTTTCTAGTTTTTTTTTTGTTTAATTTAAACTTTTTTCTTCAAATTAAACTATTTTTTCAACTTACTTTTTAAAATTTGTTTTTGCTTCTCTATAAAAATTAAACGAAAAGGTTTTATGAAAAAAAAGTTAATTGAAAAAAATTTATAAAAAAAAATTTTCATTTTTCAAATAAAAACATTTTTCATAATTAGATTGTTTAATAATTTAATTATAAAAAATTTTCTTTTTTTAATTTTTTATTTTAACTTTTTAAAATTTAAAAATTATTTTTTATTAAAAGTTTAATTTATGAAAAAAATTTAGTTTACTAAAAAATCTTATTAAATTTGTTTTTTAGTAAATTAAAAAATTTTAGAGTTTAAAACAAAAATTCTTCAACATTTAACATCATAAGTTTATAAATTTAAACTTTTAGCAATTTATCCAAAATAAAATTTGCTTTTAAAATTTATTAAGAAAAAAAACTATCAACAGTTTTTCTTTTATAAAAAATTTGTCAATTTTTTACGTTTATTTAATTAAGTATTGATAGTAAATGACATTAGTTTTAGGCTAAAAAATAAATCTTTTGTTTTTAACTTAATTTCTTTTTTTTATGAATAGTTTATGAATGGCATCTTTAAAATGAGGAAGACAAGTGTATCATTATTAAAAAAAAAATTGATTGTTTTTTTAAACTTTTTAACAAGCCTTAAAGGTGCAGCAGTAGACCGAATATAATTTTAAGTTTCAACAAAATTTTTTCTTTATTTAAATTTATTTAGAATCTTTACAAACAAAATGTAAATTAAAAAGATTTATAAACTAAAAAAATCATTGATTATTGTGAATACTAATTTGAACAAAAAAAAGGGCTTACTTTTTTTTTTCATTAATAATTTTTTATCTTTTGTTTTTTAGATACAAATAAGAAATGATTTTTTTGTTTTATGCTTTATTAACAAAAAATATAATTTTTTGAATTTAATTTTCATTTATGTTTTTTTTGTTTAATTTTATTAAGAGATCAAATTTGTTTTTTTTTAAAGTAAATTAACCATAGAAAAGAAAAACTCAATTCAGGTCAAAAATATATGATTAATTAAAATTTAAATTCTATGAAAAAAATTTCTTTTATTTTTTTAAATAATTTTCACAGTTGAAAAATTGTTTGAAGAATCTGATTAAAATGAATATATTTTTGGATTAGAGAAAATAAACTAAAAAATTCATTTAAGATTTTTATTCTTAAATATACTTTTATTTTAAAATTTGTCTAATTAACAAAAAATTGTTAATTTGGTTAAAAAAAATTGTTTGATTAAGAAAAATGAATTCAAAGTTCAGTAGAAAAATTGTAAGTTTAGTAAGAATAAAATTGAGTTTTAGTAAGAAAAAAATTGAGTTTGAACATAAAAAAAATAGTAAGATTTAATATAAAAAAATGGTAAGTTTGAATGTAAAAAAAAATTAAAGTATTAAACTGTTTGATTCAAAAAAAACTAGTTAAAATAAAACAACTGTTTTTTCAACTTAAGAATTCTTTTTTAAATTAAAATACAATAAGTAACTTAAGTAGATTTTTTTTAAAAAAAAACTTTTTATAAATTTATGTTTGAATATTTTTATCATTTTTTATTTTTGAATTTTATAGTGAATTTTTCTTTAATCGAAATACTCATTTTATAATACTGATAAATTGAAAATTTTAATTGTTTACTATTTAAAATACAAAATAATAAAAACAATTTTATATACACTTTAATTACTAATTTGGTTAGTTATTTTATGAATAAATGTTAAACAAAAGAGTATTTAAAAAAATATTAAAGATAAAATTTTTAAATAATTTTCTCAATAAATTTTCTTTTCAAATCAAAATACATTTTTTTTTAGGTTATTCAAAAGTCTTCTATTGAAAAATTTTCTGAAATTTTTTTCAATTAAACCTAATTTGAAAATGTAAAAGTGTTTTAGCTTTTTAAATAATTAGCTAATTTTACTTTCAATTAAAATTATTTTTTTTAAATTAAGTTTGAATTTTAATTATCAGTTTAAATAAGTTTTTCAATGAGAAAATTTTAAATTATACAAAACGTTTTATTAAAATTTAATTAAATTTTCTCTTAATTTTGTTTTTCTTAATTTTTGTTTTTGAAAAGATGTTTAAAATTATATAATTCAAAAATATTAGGTTTTTTTTTGTGTTTTGAAATTTGTTAAAGTATAGTGAATTAAACAATCATGAAAAAACTGAATCAAATCTTTTAGAAAAATACAAAATTTGTTTTTCTTTTTTAAGAGTTGCAAGTTATTTATAAATCTAATTAAGTTAAAATAAATCAAAGATTAAAAATGTAACTAAAATATTTTCTTCAATAATCAGCATGAAAAGTAAGTAAATAATTTAAAAGAAAATTCCTTTGTTTTTGAATTATTTAAAAACTGCTTATAAATTTGAATAAAAGATATTTACTTTTCTAGAATTTGTTTCTACCTAATTAAGAGTTCAAATGAATTATTCAGTTTAAAATAGTTTTCTAATTAGACAATTTTTTTTGGTCATTTAGTTCATAGAAAATTTTTTATTTTTAGAAAGATAATACTTTTTAGATTTTTGTTTCAATAATTATTCTGATTTTTTTATAGTTAAAGAAACATTAAAATAAACAATTCAGTTTGAAAAACAAAATTAAATTATAATTCAATAGTTCAAGTCTGATTTAAAATTGATTTTCTATTTTTCTTTTCAAAAAACTTAATTAAAATTTGGAATATTTTTACTAATCATTTTCAAATAATGAAAATTTTAAAAATAATGAAAACATCTTAATTTGTTCCTAAATGATACAAACAACATTAATAAAGTTGTTTTTTAAAAAAAGTGAATTCTTTATTTTTAATTAAAAATGAAATTTTAATTACTTTGATGCTCTTTTTTTTTGTTTTTGTTTTTTAACTATTTATGTATTGACCAATTAGATAAATAAAATTAATTTTTTGTAGGTGGTTTATAAAAAAAAGTAACTTTTTTATGAATATTTAAATAGCTATAATTTTCTTCCTTTTAACTTAACAAAATTTAAAGTGTTAAATGTAAATTAAAAGAAATTCTTCAAAAATAGTTTTATGAAGTTCATATTTAGAATGAGGAAAAACTATTTCCAGAAAAAATTAAATGAATTATTTTTGTAAATCAATTTAAATTTTGAATAGTCTTGATAAACATTTAAACTTAATTATTTGTTTTAAGACTTAAATATTTTTAAATAAGAATAAACAATTATGTTCAACAATACTTTTTTTAATGGTAAATTTAACTTAAAACATATTGAAATTGCTTTAAAAAACAATTACAGTTGGAGTGTTGTAAAAAGTTTTAAAAAATTTAATTTGATTTCCTTAATTTACTATCTAATTTTTAAAAACTCATCTTCTGTTTCATCTAAAAAAATCGATATTTTAATAAATTAAAACCGACATTAAATTAAGAAAATATTTCTTAATAATTTTGAAATCACTTTTTTTTTGAATTTTAAAATTCAATTAGATTTTTAGAGGTAAAAAAAAGAAGTAGATAAAAAAAATTCAATTAGTAGTTCTAATTTGCGAAAAAGAAAAAAATTTTTCATGCATTATCATTTAGTTTTTATAAAAAATTTTGAAATGAGAAATTAAAGAAGAGGATCTTAATTTCAGTTATTAGGTTTTAAATTTTTTTTTTCGAAAAATTTTTTTTTTAATTTGAATAAAGAGAATTTCCGTAAAGAGTTTCTAAACAAGTTGTTTAAAACCGGAAGTTTTATAAATTGAAAAAAGCGTGAGAAAGTTATGAAAAATAAAAATTTGACGACAAAAATTAATTAAAAATTAAGTTATGATATTTTTGAAGGTTTTTTTTAAGATGAATCTTTTCATAAAATTCTCTTTACCTTCAATTTAAATGATTTCTAAAAGATCAATAAAATTATTGAAGACTCTTGTAATAATTTTAAATAATCCATCTAATAAAGTTTAAACAAAATTTGTTTGTCGTCTAGGTAATTTATTTTAAAATTTTTGTTTGCTTTTAATTAAAAACTTTTTTTCTAAAAACTTATTTTCAAATATTTTAACTAATCTTAAATTGTTGAGTTAAATTTTGTTTGCAAATTTGTTCAAATAATTGTTTAGTATTATAATTGACAAAAATATTTCATTAAATTAGTTATAATCACTAGCTAAGAGTTTATTTTTGAATCTTCATTTAAAAATTATTTCAAATTGTATTAAGGTCAATAATGAAAATATTTTAAGAACAAGAAAAATAATAAGTGTTTTGATTATAAAATTTTTTCTTACACCTTTAGAATTTCAATGGAATTAATAAAGATTTTTATGGTGATAAAATGAAAAATTTCAATTATTTGACTAGACGGATAAAATTTTGTTAATTATATTAACAGATTTGACCTATGATGGACATAAATATTTTTGTAGAACAAGTTTTATTTTAGAATATTTTTATCCATTTTAATTAATCTTATATTTTTAAATTTAAATGTTAAACTTTTCATTAATATTTTTAAAGAACATAAATTTCTATAAAGCATTTTATCATCAAAATTAATGTTTACACTAATTAATGTTTTTATTAAATTGATTATTTCTACAAAATATATTTGAACTTATTTAAAATTAATGGTTTTAACAAAATCCCTTTAAATGTATATTTTTATATAAAAAAAATTATTCAACAATTTTCAAGTATAATACAGTAGTTGAAATGGCCTTTAAAAAAAAATTTTTTTTTTATACAAAAATCTGTTTTCTACATAATATATAATTCTAAAAAAAATAGGTTTACATAAAACTTTTTTTTTGAAGCTTTTTGATTAATTTTATATCTTAATAAAACAAATTTTTATTAAAAATTATTTAAATTAAAATATAGTCTTAAACATAATTTATTGAAGTTTTATACTAAAATTTATTAACTATTTATGAGAATTTTTCAGTTTTATCATAAAAAGTTTAAAACAAAAATCTAATTAAATTTTTTTAAAAGTTAGCTAAAGGGTTAGAAATTTGATTTTTGTTTATCGAAATATTTTTAAAATTTAATCGACTTTTTTATATTGTAATTAAAATATAATAACTTTTTAAAGCTTTTAATAACAAGGCAATTACTTTTTTATAATTAAAACTTCTTTTGTAATATTAAATTTAAATTGCTTTTTAAAAAATTCAACTCATTTTATAAAAATATTAAATAAAGTTGAAAGTGGTTTTCTAGGTACTTAAACCACTTAGGGTTTTAGGCGTTTTTTTTTGTTACTCTGGTAATAATTTTTATTCGTTTTTTTTTTGAATAAACAAATTTTAATTAAAAAACTATTTTTAGGTGTTTGATAAAAAAATTTAATAAAATTATAAGTAAATAGTTTTATGTAATTGAAATAATTTTATTTACCTATGTAAAAGTTTTGTTTATTAAAAGATTATAAGTTTTATCTTAAAAAATTAAGTTTAATTTGAAATTTTTGTCTATTTATATCATTGCATATAATTTATGATAAAGAAAAATTTTTCATTTAAATTAATGTTTTTCTATTAAAAATAGGATTAATGTAAATTGCAAACACAAAATTTTTCCTTCAAAGAATTCAACAATTTTTAAGAGTTTTGTATAGAAATTTTTTATTTTTTTTAATGATTTAAATTTTAAAAAAAGTTAAAACAACTTTTTAGTTTGAAAAAAATGGTCTAAAAAAAACTTTATTGTAAAAAAATGAAAAACTTTTCAATAACTTTATAAAGGAATCATGAAAACTTTTTGGTATTTTGAATAAAAGGAAGAATTTATAGTTTAGAAGAAAAAATCAAAAGAATTTATTGATAATGTTAAGTAGGAATTAGAATTAATTATTGATATTTAAAAATCTTTGTAATTAGTAAAATCAAAAATTCAAAAAAATTCGAAAAAAAAACGAGTTAAGCAAATTTTTTCATATCTAATTTATCAAAAAAACCAAAAGTTTGAAATTTGAATTTAAATAAATTGATAAGAAAAACCTATAAAAAAAATAAATTTGAATTAAAAATTTTATAAAATGATGTGAAAATTTAGAAAACACATCAAACTTTTCAAACTTAGTAATACAAAAATTAAATTTAATAGTTTGAAAAAAATTGAAAAACGGAAAATTGAAACGAAAATTAAAAATTAATAAGAATTTAAAGATCAATAAGACTCGTAAAACTAAAAATATTTTTTAAAACAAGGAAAAGGGATAAAAATTTCGTAAATGTTTTGATTATTAAGAAGTGTTTTAAAAGTTTTGAAACAAAAAATTAACTTTTTATAAATGATTTAATTGAATCAAATATTTATAAAGCTAAAGCTTTATAAACTATATTTTTGTAGGCGTATTTTGATTATATTTTAATATTTTTTTCCTCTTTTTAATAGAACATTTACAAACTAGATCAAAATATTTTATTTTTTTCATAAAAGACCTTGAGGTTAAAAGCTATCAAAAAATAAAAACTATATTTAATTGCAATTAAATTATTTTATCTATAAAAATATATCTTTAAAGTATAACCATAGATATTGTCTGTGTAATTTTTATGAAAATAGAAAGTAGAAAAAAACCTCGTTATTTATATAGTTTTAAGCGCTGACATTTTATTTTCAAGTTTCACCTATTCCATAAATTTTTCAGTCAGTAATTGACCTGAATTGAGATAAAATAGGAAAAATTTTTTTTTTTTTTGAAAAAAAACGAAATATTTTTCTTATTAGGTCAAGATATTTGTTTTAAAAGTTTATTTTGAAAGTTTCTAATAAATTTTTTGTTTTTGATGCTTACAAGTTTTTAATGTTAAGAAAAAAATATTTAATAAGATGTTATAGTTGAAAATATAAAATTTTAATTCAAAAAAAGAAAAATTTTTATATATAATTTATTATGTTAGCTGATAAACCAACAAGTTTTAAGCCTTTGTTTAGGCATTCTATGGAAGCTAATGTTATTAAGAAAGGTGTTTTAGAAGTTTATGGTTTAAAATGTATTGGGCATAATTCAAATAATGATTCAAAGAAAATAGAAGAATTAAATCGTATTGAATTAAGAAAAAAATCAGGAAGATCTGGTAGTGTTGCTGTAAATAATGTTTTTTCTAATAATGAAAGAGATAGTACAATTGATGAAAATCAAAATATCAAAGATACTAAACAGCAACAAAAATATTTAGACAAATTTAACAAAAAACCAGGGCAAAAAGTTTTTGTAACTGTTTATAAAACTTGTACTGAATATTTTGCTGTAATTTACCCATTAAAAATTATTTTAAGCGCTAGACTGCCTATTAATTGTATAAATTTAAAGACAAGTAAACTAGAAAAACTTGAGAATAATTTGATCAAATTGTTTTTTGGCTTAAAAGATGGTGAGTTCGCTTATTCTATTGTTTTTAAAGATACTGAAAATAGAAAAAAAAAAGAATTGAAAAAAAATAAAGAAAAATATACAAGTGATGATGAATTAGATAAAAGTAGAAAAAATTTTTCCTCAGATGATGAAGAATTATCTGAAGATAATAGTATGGTTTCATTTACAATTAATGACGAAGAGAAACCAGATTCAATTAATTTTGTAACTTGGGAAGATGCATTAAGTGGTAATATTGAAATAACATCAGATGGTGAATTAGTAAATAATAAAAGCTCAAAATCAAATCAATTAAATCCAAATTTAAATTTTTTAACAAAAAGTTCAAATTCAAATTTATTAACAGTAAAAACTGATGAACATAAGCGTAGATTAAGTTTACAAACAGTACCTGAAACTGATGAAGATGATCGATATACGTAAAAATATTTTTTAATGTATATTGAATTAACTTAAGTGTCTTTTATTATTGTCCAAGAAAAAAAGTTTTATGCACGAATTTTCTTGTCCTTTTATTTTTTGTTTTATCGAAGTAATAAAATTTATTTATTTTCAAATTCATTATAATTTTAAAGTGAAATTTTAGTAGTTTTTTGCCAAAAAACAATAAAAATTTGTATTTGAGTAAATAAATAAAAATCGACTGAACTTTTTTTGATTTATTGTATATCCAATAAAAAAATATATTTAAAATTTTTTGATTTGATAAATGAAAAAATCAAAGTTTGATAAATGAAACTTTTTTTCTTAAGTTGAGGAAACACTTTATCTTTTAATTATAATTTATTTTAATTTTTTTTTCATGATAAATTAGAAAATTTTTAAATAAGCCATTAAGTTTTTATAAAAACCAAACTTTTGTTTTAAATTCAAATTTTTTGATTAATTAAAAAATTAAATTTAAAATGCAACAAGTGATATATGTCTTTAATTTTCATTGCATTAATTTTTTTTGTTTTTAGTTTTACGTGATTTTATAATTAAGTTTTTAATTTCAAATTATTATATAAAGTTAACTAAATTAAATTTAAAATGCTTCCTAAATCAATTTTTTTTTTATTTTACTACTTTATTTTAAATGTATGATTAAACTATTTCTCAATTTAAAAAAAATTGTTAATTAGAATTTTGTTTCAAAAGTTAAAAATCTTCTTTTCATCTCTTAAATTTATCTTAAAATTATCAAATGTAATTTTCAATAAACTATTATTCTATTTGTTTTGGTAATAAAACATTTGAGATTATTTATTTTAAAGAAAAAATTTTTTTTGAGTTGAAAGAATGTTTTAGAAAAATAAATTTTGTTTTTAATTATTTTGTAATATAATAATGATGTGCTTTTTGATCAATAAAATTTGATGTTTTTAAGGATGCTTTTATTGATAAAAGTATGCATAAAAAAAAAAGTCATTTTAAGTTTTGAAAAAAAATTTCTTTTTGTTTTTGATTAAAATTTTAAAAAACACAATTGACAAATTTTTACTTTTTGAAAGAATTTTTTGTTTTCAATTTTTTATAAAGTTCTTCATTCTTATAAACAATATTAAATTTGATAAAAATTATATTTTGTTACAATTAATTTTTTATGAAAGGATGATACTTAAATATAATGGTTTTAAAAGGAAATATATTAACCTTGAATTTGAAAATTATTTATAATGGTTTGTATGTAATAAAAAAATTCTTGATCATTCAAGAATTCCTAAATTTTTTTTTTGTGAAAAAAAAAATGGAACTATGGTAAAACAAAAGATTTATTCATAAAACTATTTTTTAATTATAACTTGTCGCTTTATTTTAACTTAGATTTTTTAATATGAATTCCAATTATTTAATTTGAATTAAATTTTTTTTTTTTAATTTTTTTTCTTTTAAGTTTCCTCATTGAATCTTTTGTTAATGGCTTTGAATTTTGAACCATTTTATCAAATAACTTTAAAGTGTTGGAAATAAGATTAAATTCAAATTTTTTAAATTTTTAAAGACTAAAGTTAATTACTTAATAATTCTAAGAAGTTAAAAAATTATTTTTAATTTAACAAAAGCTAATTCTTAATAATATGTTTTTAATAAGATTAAAGTAAATGACATTTTTACTTTTTGTCTATTTTATTTAAAAATGAAAAACACTTTTTCACAGTTTAAATAATTTGAGATAAAAATTTTTTATAATGAAACTAAGTAGAGTATAAAGAGGTCTTTTTTAAAAGTCATTTTTTTTAAATAAATAAATTTCATTATTAAATTATTTTGTTAAATTGTTTATCATTTTTTTACGATAAATATTACTATTTTTAGTTCACAGATGAGATTTCGTCATTTTACAATTTAATAATTTAATTATAAGATTTAACTTTTAGCTTTAATCATAATATATAAAGATCTTTTATTATTTTTTACTTATGTGCCAATCTCGTTTGTATTTTAATATATTAAAAAGTTAAAAATAAAAACAATAAAAAATTTCAATTAAAGATTATCAATCAACAAAAGGCGCAAAAAATAGATAACATTAGCAATGATTTTAAAGTCTAAGTTTGAAAATTTAAATATTCAAAAAATGCGCCTTTTTATTACATAAATTTACAAGGAATATTTTTTTGTTAGGAATAAAAAAAAATATTCTCAAAGTTAGATGTCGTTATACTCTGTTGTTTATTTCAAGAAAATTGCATCTTGAATCAATGAAAAATAGTTTTATAAATAGTCTAACATGACTGTTTTGATATAGAATAAATCTTGTACTAAAAGTGAATTTTATTTAATTTTTTAATCAAAATGAGTAGTGGTGTTTACGGAGGAGGTTTGTTTATTAGTTTAATGTTGTCATTATAGTTTTAATTTTAAATTCAATTGTTTTTAGATGAAGTTGGTGCATTAGTTTTTGATCCTGGTTATGGATCATTTAAAGCAGGTTATGCCGGTGAAGATGCTCCTAAAACAGATATTCCAAGCTATGTCTGTAGTGTATTAGATAATATTGAAATGATGGATGTTGATTACAGTTTAAATAATAGTAAAAAAAAATATTACATAGGTTCAAACTTTATTAATGTTCCAAGAAAAGATGGAGAAATAGAGAACTTTTTAAACGATGGAATGAGTATGCAAATTTAAGTTTTTTTTATTGAGTTTATTAATTCTTTTATTTTAGTTGAAGACTGGGATATCTTTGAAAATTTTTTAAATTTGATTTATAAACAGAATATTGTTTCTCAACCAGAAGATCATCCAGTTTTAATGTCAGAATCATCCGTAAGTTTTATTATTGAACAATTAACCTTTTAATTAGCTTTATTTTTTTTGTTCTAATAGTGGAATGATAATTTACATCGTGAAAAACTGACTGAAATTATGTTTGAAAAATACAATATACCTGCTTTTTTTTTAGTAAAAAGTGCTGTACTATCAGCATTTGCAAATGGTAGACCGACAGCCTTAGTTTTTGATTCAGGTGTAAGCCAAACTTCAGCAGTACCTGTTTTTGATGGTTATGTTCTTCAAAATTCTATTGTAAGAATACCACATGGATCTAAATTTGTATCAAAGTTGTGTAAAGATTATTTTGAAGAAAATCAAATCGATATAATTCCTTCATATATGGTTGGCTCAAAAGAGCTAGTTAAAGATAAAGAAAAACCTATCTGGAAACCTAAAACAAATATTCCTGAAGTAAAACCATCTTGGCATAATTTTCAAGTTGATCAAATAGTTGAAGATTTTCAAGCTTCAGTTTTACAAATATTAGATGAACCATTTAATAAAGAAGCTGTAGATGGTGTCCCACCTACTTTATATGAATTTCCGAATGGATACAACCAGCAATTTTATGACGAAAGATATACTATACCTGAAGTTTTATTTAACCCTAAGTTTAGTCCAAAGTATGCAAATGAATTAGGAATGAGTTATGCTGATGTATTAATGAAAAGTGTTACGTTGAGTGATGTTGACATAATGCCTGCTTTATATGGCTCTGTTGTTATATCAGGTGGTAATACTTTACTTACTGGTTTTAATGATCGTTTATTAGCAGAAGTATCAAAAAAAGTACCTCAAAGTATTCGTCTCAAATTAATGCATCCTAATGGTCTTGTTGAACGTAAACATAGTCCTTGGATTGGTGGTTCAATATTAGCGTCTTTAGGCACTTTTCAGCGTATGTGGTTTTCTAAACAAGAATATGAAGATGGAGGAAAAACTCAAATTCATAGGAAATGCCCTTAATTATACATTCATAAAAATTTCATGCATATAAAAATCATTTAGCCAATGGCTATTTTTTAATAAATTTCAAAATTATTTTTTTTGTACATTAAAATTATTTTCAGTGAAAAATTTCACAACTTCTAGATTTAATATTAAGATTGATAAACTTTTAATAAACGTTTGGTAAATTCATTATAAAACTATTAAGGTTTTTTAGTTTAGATCTCATTTATAGTTGGTAAAATGTTTACAAAATTTAAACAAAACTGTAAATAATAACGTTGAAGGATTTTTAAATTTTATGATTCTATGTGGTTTAATCAAACTGCAAAATTTTATTCAATTTTTAGTTAAAATATTTATTAGAAAAAATAACAATTAAAGAAATTTATACAAATGAGAATTGGAAAAAAAAAAGTTTTAAAAATTAAATATAGAATTAACATGTTTTGTACATTGATTCAATAATTCAGCAACTTTTTGTACATATAAATTCATTCTAGTAAGTTTATCTAAGAGTTTATTAATTTCTATTAATTTTTCTCTTTTAGATTCAGGGTTTGGTTGAACAGCTAATTGTTGTAACATTAAAATACAAGCATTTTCAAAAGCTTTTTTTGCTAAACTCTTACGTTCACAGTCTCTTAAATATTTTTTATTAATATCAGGTGTTCTACTTAAATTAATAACAATGACAGAAATCAAAAAATTATAATCTCCTAAGCCAGTACAAACTTGAATAAATAATAAAACACATTTATACATGTGATTACTAAAGCTTCCAGGTCTTTCAACATCATCAACAGGAATTCTAAAAAAAAAAAAAAAATTAAAACTAAGATTTCAAAAAAAATTAATAAAAATTACCTCCAAATTCCATTGAAAAAATTATTTAATTTTCTATCATTGAATAGTCCAGGAATTGTTGTTACATTTCCAGTTAGTATATCAATATCATCAAATGTATCTAAAAGTATTGATTTAGCTGCTTTGAAATTACCAATAGCAAAATAATAATGTGCTAATCTATAATATGATTTATAATGATGTCCAAACCGTATAATACATCTTTTTAATCCAAATATACACAAATTAATTATAGTCATTTTTAAATCATTTTCTTTATTATCTACTTTTTCTACAGTCACATCAATCAAATCTGAAATAAAATTGAAAACGTCTTCAGTGAATTCTTTGTTATTCAAGCTTTTATTGAATGACTGATTTGAATCTAAAATTTTGTTTTTTTGGTTGTTTTTTGCGAAAGGAGATCTTAAAGCAGATAATAAATAAAATTTAATCTTACTTAAAGATTTAATTTTCCATTTTTTACCAGATAATAAAGCTTTTAACGCACAAGAATGTAATCTATAATGTATCTCTACAGCTTCCATGGCAAGAATTTGTTGGTTATTATAATTAATTTTATCTGGATAACTAGCTCCAGTTAAAAACAAACATTTATCAGCTAAATCATAAAAATACATAGCTTTAAGGGCACTTTTTTTCTCAGAAACTTTACCTAAAATGTAATAATGAAGCCACATTTCTTCTTCACAATCTGTTTTTAAAGAACTTTGAAAACAATATTCTGCATGTTGAAACATTTCTTCAATTCTTTTATCTAATTCTTCAACTGTAGTTTTTGGTTTTTCTTGATCGATTAAATCGAAATAAAGTATTGTTTTTTTCATTTTTGAGCAATAGCTACCAATATTATATACAAAGTTACCGAATTCAATCCAAATTTTGGTATTATTTTTATCTAGTCTTAATGCATTTGAATAACAACGTATTGCTTGAACAGAATTTTCATAAATTAAGTCTGCGTCGTAATAACTTGGACTATCATTTAAAATTAATTCATCGATTAATGATGTTAATGATAATGCTACAGCAGCCCATGAATCAAATCGATGATGGTTTGTACAAATATCTAACTTATAGTAAGAAATTGCTTTTTCAAATTCTTTGTTTTTGAAATAAAAATCAGCTACAAAGTAAAATAAGTCTTGAGTTATTTGATGAGAAGTAAAATTTCGTTGAAGAGGTAATGGTCTTCCATTTATTAAATAATTTTCTAAATTACTTAAATAATTTTTAGGATGTATGTTTGAAGGTATAAGATCAATAATTTGTACAAATAAATCACGAGTTTCACTATTAATAGTATAGCTTTTATAAGCTGTATCAAATTCCGGTAAATCTTCTGGTAAAGTGTAGTTATATATCAAAGAACAATTTTCCCAAGATAATTTTACATGAGTGTTACAATGTTGTTGAAAAGTATATCCTTTTTTATTATAACCGTATAGACAAAAGAAACATTTCCATATCAATTCGTCAAAATTAACTGTACATTTATTTATTAGATAATCTAAAACTAATAACAAGTATTCGCCATTATGAGCATTACACCTTGATTTATTACCTAAATATTGGTGAGATAATTCAATAAAATTCAATATTTGATTTTGTTTGACTTTTGAATTTGGTAAAGCTAATAAAATTGTAAATAAAATTGACCATGATTGAATTGTGAATTGAGTTTTGGCAATATAAATAATTTTATCAACAAGTTTATGATTTATTTTATAATTTGAAACTTTTTTCAAACAAATAATTAACGTATCAAAAGCAATAGAAGATATGTTTTCTCTATTAGTGAAAAACTCAATACCTTTCTCGTAGTTTTGAGATTTTTGGATACATTCACAAATAATTTTGATTTCATTATCATTCAATTTTAACTCAGGGTTCAGCATCTCGAATAGCTGGTCATAATTTTCTTCTTCAAGAAGCTTTTGTAAATTATTAACTGACAAACTACTGATTAAATTTTTGATGAACTTAGGTGTTATTTTTTCGTTATTTATATTAGTTATTGAGTTGTTAAAATTAAAGTTTTCAAGTTTTTGTTTAGCAAATTCTAGAAACTTGATATTTGATTCATTAACTCCTCTTATAATGAATAATCTAACTAAAAACTCAATGAATTTTTCATCATCTAAATAATTTTCAAGTTGAATTAATAAGTCATTCAAAAAATATATTTCAACACTATTATATTTAATTTCATTAGCAACTAAAATAGCCCAAATTTCTTTTTTTTCAAGATTGTTATCTATCGAAACATTTAAAAAATTAGGCAACGGAAAATGATGTCTATAAATTATATAAATATCTTTAAATATCTTTGGAACAGGTAAGTTTTTTAATTCATTAGATATATAATATAAATAAGTTTTGAACAAATCTAGTATTTTTAAATTAGATTGTTCTTTGAATTTTTCTATTATTTTTTGGTAAAAGTCTTTACTTAATTCTAAATCTAATTTTGATTCATTTTTAATTATTTTGGATTTTGTTTGTTGCTTTTTTTCTTCATTATCTTTACTTATTTCTTCAAATAAAGATGTTATACGTTCTAATAAAACTGTATCATCTAAATCTTTAGTTTTATTTTGTATACTTTGTACTCTACTTGATCTTCTTTTATCTACAAATTCAAATGGAAAAGTACGATATTGACTATTTCCTTGTGAATCTTCTTTACTAGAAGAATTTTGATTATTGATTGATTTTAATTTATTTTCATCACTATTACTTTCTTCATTACTAGAAGAAGAAGATGATGTTAATTCTTTAGTATATTCAACTATTTTAATTTTTGTCAATAAAGAAATATTTTTTTTTTTTATTTCACTATAATTCTCAATTAAATTTATACCTAAATCATTCAATGAATAATTTTTTTTATTAATTTTAAACTCATAAAACTTTTCTTTTTCATTAATTAATTCTTTTTTTTCTCCTTCTAAAGACTTTTCAATTCTTTTATTTCTAATTAGCTTTAATCTTTTCAAAATGTTCTCTACTGAGTTATTTTCATCATTTAAAAATTTGTTGTTAATTTCAATATTTATATTCTTGCTATATTTTTTGATTTCATTTAATATAACATAACTTTTGAGGTATCCAGGATCAATTTTTAAACAATGTTTACAAATAATTAAACAGTTTTCATAGTCACCTAAAATGAAATAACAATCAAGTAATAAATCATTAATAATCCAATTTTTTGAATTTAAACGGAATGCAACTTCTAAACAATTTCTAGCTAATATATAATCTTCTAAAAAATTAAATGCTCTTTTAGCTGTCTTTATCCATAAATTGATATCACTATTATCTATTTTTAATGCCTCAAAATAATATTCAATTTTATCAACAAAAAAATCTCCTAAATTTTTATAAGTTAAATATTTTAAGTTTTTTTGAACAGGTGAAGCTTGATCTTCATCTAAATCTTTAATTAAACTATACAATTTAAATAAATAATTTTTTGCTTCTTCAATTTCATTTTTACTCATTGAAATTAAATAATCTGTATAAATTGCTTGAAGATTTTCTTCTTGTGTTTCTGTATTGAAAAGTTGTTGATTATCTTGACTTGAATCAATTTCATCTTCACTAGAAGCAGTTTCATTTAAAGCTTTCAATTTGATCATTTTAAATAAATTATTCAAAAAAAAATTAAACTTTTAAAATATTTTCATTTCAGCTTTTGCAACAAATAAAACATTTTTAAATTGATTTTATTTTTAAGTTAAATAATTTTTAGAGAACGAAAAAAAAAAATTTTAAATAAAAAAATAATTCTTTATGACACTAAAAAAATTTTAAAATAATTTAAAAACAAAAACTTAAAAACAATTTTTTTTTAATTTACTAAAAAAAATTAGAAAAATCATAAGTCATTTAGTACCACGGGAGATGGCGTAACTAAATTTTAAAAAATTTATTTCAATAGTTTTAATTAGAACTTATCTTTGATTTTTTATTCTCTCAAACTTAAATTTTATTTCAAAAGTTGAATTATGATGAAATTTATTTACATCTCTTTAAATTATTTTGAAAATTTTTTTTCAATAAAATCTCTTCAATAGTTAAATTATTATTTACAAACTTGAACCTATTTTTTTCTAATTTTATAAATTTAAAAAAAAGTTTTTAAATATGTTTTTGATCAATAAAATGTTTAAGCTGAATAATTATTTCAAACTGATATTTAGTTAAAATAAATTAAAAGCAAAATTTTAGAAAAAAATCAAATTTTTTTTAAAAATATTCTAAACAAACAAGATTTTAAAGTTAAAAAACGTATAAAATTTACTTTTTATTTATCAAAACTAATTTATTTATAATTTTTTATTTACAGTAATATTTTACTAAGCTGATATACTACTTCCAAATTAGTTTAACAATTTCCTTTCATAATTCTATTTTTTTAAATTTAATCTTAAATTTTAGTTAAAAACCTCTTTCTCAAGTTTTTAGACTTAAGTAAATTTAATTATTTAAGTGTTTTTGTTTAAATTTTCACCTATTTTCTAATTCTTTTTTTTAATTCTTTATATAATTAAATAATAAAAAAAAAATTTTTTTAGTTTTCTAGAATTGAAAATTCAAGAAAAATCAGTATAAAATATTTTTGTTTAAATAAGTAATTTATTTCTACAGCAAAAAAAAAGCCTTAGTTTGTTTATTCTTTTTCTATGCTTCTATGTTCAGCAATACTAAAAATAGCAACACTCTTAATACATTTCCAAAAAGAAAATTTAATACAAAAGTTACTAATAAAGTTTATATAAATTAATTATTGAAAATTAAATTCATAAATTTTTTATTTTAATAAGGTTTCATCATTAAAAATCAAAAAAAAAATTTATTTTTTTCTCAAAAATTAAATTCTTACAACTAATAGTATTTAGCATATAAAAATTATTGTGTTGTTTCTACTTGCATGTTTATATTTTTTGGCGCCTAAATTTCATTGTGTAAAAAAATTTTTTCTCACGCAGAAATTTTTAGAGTCTACTTACGTTTTACAAGATATCTTGTTTTTGATTGTCTAAGTTTTTGTTTTTAGAATTTTAATTTCGATTTAAATTGAAATGTCTTCTCAAGGTAATAGGGAAGCTATGTCTCCCATCCCAAGTAGTAGTCCAATAAAATTTACCAATCCAACATCTCCAATGTCTCAATTATCAACTATATCCAAAACTAGTAAAATTAGTAAAAATTTTACTCAAAATTCTCAGGCTGATTTTTCTGATATGTTTCGTAGTTCACCTTTACATTATGGTTCAGAAACTGGTTTTAACTTGAAATCTAGTTCCCTTCATAGTCAAATTTTTGCATTTAGAAATCGAGTTGATATACAAAAAGATTCAAATCATTTAAAAGAAGTTTATGTTGATAATGAAAATCAAGAAAATGTTGCTAATAATTTGTCTGAATCAAATCCATCTCAAGCTAGTACAAATCAACATTTAATTATTTGGGGTACTGATGTATCTATAAGCCAATGTAAAGAAAGATTTAAACAATTTTTGAATTTTGGAGTTTTTAACGAAGATAGTTTGAGTGCAGAAGAATTAGAATTGTTAAAAGTAGATAATGAAATGGATACAAGAAAAAAATCTTTATATATGTTAAAGCTAGAAGAAATTTATACTTTAGAAGATCCTTTTTTAAATCTAAATTGTGCTCATTTATATGAATTTGACAAAGATTTATATAGAAAATTAGTCACTTATCCACAAGAAGTGATTCCTATTTTTGATATGGCAGTAAATGAAGTATTTTTTGATAATTATTCTGATGCTCAGCTACCGCATCCAATAAATATAAGACCATATAATGTGTTAGAAAAAAACAATATTCGTTCTTTAGATCCAGAAGACATTAATAAGTTGAAGACAGTTTCAGGTATGGTCATTCGTTGTTCCACTGTTATTCCTGAAATGAGAGAAGCATTTTTTAAATGTTCTGTTTGTGATAACACACTAACAGTTGAAGTAGATCGTGGTCGTATTCATGAACCTTCCCTTTGTAAACACTGTAATTCAAACTATTCTTTCCAATTAATTCATAATAGGTCTTTATATATTGATAAGCAACAAGTTAAGTTGCAAGAGTCTCCAGAAGAAATGCCTGCTGGACAAACTCCATGTATAATTTTATTATATGCATGTGCAGATTTAGTTGATTCAATTCAGCCAGGTGACCGTGTTTATGTCACAGGTATTTATAGAGCTACTCCAGTTAGAGTTAGTTCAAGACAGCGAACGGTTAAATCTATTTATAGGACACACTTAGATGTTGTTCATTATTGCAAGTATGACGTCAAACGTTTACACGATGAAAATAAATTATATCATTTCAGTTCTGAAAGAATTGATCACATGAAAGCTATGTCACTTTTGCCAGATATTTATGAACGTTTAGCTCATGCTATTGCACCTAGTATATATGAGCACGAAGACATTAAAAAAGGAATTTTATTACAGCTTTTTGGAGGAAGCAAAAAAATAGCTAGTAGTGATAGTGTTGTTAAGCGTCGTAATTTTAGGTCTGAAATAAATATTTTACTTTGTGGAGATCCTGGTACAAGTAAATCTCAATTATTAAAATATGTTTATGATTTAGTTCCAAGAGGTCAATATACTAGTGGAAAAGGTTCTTCAGCTGTTGGTTTGACTGCTCATATAACTAAAGATTCTGATAGTAGACAAATGGTTTTGCAACCTGGTGCTTTAGTATTAGCTGATAGTGGTATTTGTTGTATTGATGAGTTTGATAAAATGTCAGATTCCACAAGGTCTATTTTGCACGAAGTAATGGAACAACAAACATTATCGATAGCTAAAGCTGGTATTGTTTGTCAATTAAACGCACGAACTTCTATTTTAGCTGCAGCTAATCCATTAGAATCTCAATGGAATAAAAACAAAACAATCATCGAAAATATTCAACTTCCTCACACTTTAATATCAAGGTAATTTAGAAAAATAATTTTTTTAAAATCAATACTAATTTTTTTTTTTATAGATTCGATTTAATATATCTTTTACTAGATCCTAATGATGATTTATTTGATAGAAGACTAGCTAAACATTTAGTTTCTTTTTATTATAAAAATGATGAGAAAGATGATAATTTATTAGATATGTCTTTTTTGAAAGACTATATTGCTTATGCTAAAAATTTTGTTCATCCAAGATTGTCGAAAGAAGCATCTAAAGTTTTAATTGATAGTTATGTCGAAATGAGAAAAGCTGGTGCTGGTAAAGGATTAATTAGTGCTTACCCAAGACAATTAGAATCTTTAATAAGATTGTCAGAAGCTCATGCTAAAGTAAGGTTATCAAACCAAGTTGAGCTTGTAGATGTAGATGAAGCTCTTCGTTTACACAGGGAAGCTATTAAACAATCAGCAACAGATCCAGTATCTGGTAAAATTGATATTTCTATTTTAACTACTGGACTTTCTTCAACAAACAGAAAGCGTAAATCAGAAATCACAAGTGCCCTTAAAAACTTAATAAACCTAATGGTCAAAAATAACAGCGAAGGAGAAAATCAACAATTCAGTTACCCTCATGTTTATAATGAATTAAAATCAAGTTCTAAATTAATGATTACCAAAGAAATGTTTGAAGATTCCTTAAGAGAACTTCAAGAAAACGATTATGTTACTGTTTATGGAGAAAAGTTTATCCGTGTAAATTCATAAACTACTACATAAATATTTTTTCGATCAATTTATTTAGAATATTTTTTTATTTAGATGAATTTATTGCGTTTATTAAAGAAATTTTTTGTATTATAATTATTTTTTATTCTAAAATTTTGTTTCAAAAAGAATTTAGGATTAAGCAAACTAAACACTAAATAAAGCTTTAAGATTTTTTATTACATTTAAAGGTTTAATCTTTTCTTAATCCGATAATACCACAAGCAACTCTTGCACCTGCATTTCCTGTGCTTTTACTCAATTCATGGCCTCCTCTACCTAAATCATCAACATCAGCGTGCACCTTTTAAGAAATAAATTAAGTTTTAATTTATGATTAAATTAGTTTATCGAAAAAACTTACAACAACTGCTCTACCGATGATAGAGTTTTCTCCATTCAAAGATGCAAGTGAATCTGTAATGTTTATTTTAGCAACACCAGCGTCATCAGCTACAATGTTACCGAAATCTCCAACATGACGTTCTGAATCCTCAGGTGCTCCATGTGTTTTTCCTGTTGGATTAAAGTGTGGGCCAGTTGAAATACAGCCATTTGATGTATCTCCAAATTCATGAACATGGAAACCGTGTTGTCCTTAAATTTTATGATTAAGTAAAAAGAACTAAAAAAATGATTTCTTACCTTTAGTTAAACCTTTGACTTCACCAGTTATATTTAATTTGTCACCCTAAATATTCAAAAAAAAAATTATTATATTGTTTAATCGAATAGATGATACTAACATTTTGAACAAAACTGATTGTACCACTAACTGGTCCGGTAAGTACACAAATTGCATTGTTAGTCATTTTTAGAAAATTTTATTTTATTTTTTAAATACTATCAAATTGAAACTCTTTTTTTATTTGAACAGAGAAAAAAAATATTAGACGTTTTAATAACTTGTTTGAAAATATTTGTTTAAGCGCAGTAGCTTGTGTTTTAATTTAGCAAAATTCTTATCATAATAGTAAGGGATTTATATTAAATAAAAAATTAGTTTTAAGGTATATAGAAAACATTATTTGTAATTTTTACACTTAAACATTTGCTAAAGGTTTCAAACATTGTAAAAATCATGTTTACAGACTTTAATTACTTTTATTTAATTATTTAAATAACAGATGTCGTAAACAATATTTGAAGGAATTTCTTAAATTTGATTGCAAAAAATTAATTATCAAATTTAATTTTTAGGAAACTAGATACTTTTCGATTGATAATTTTTGTTTATGATTTTGATTCTTTTTTAAATTCTATTTTCATTACCAGTCATTAAAAAAAAATGAGTTTCTTTGTTAATTAATAGCTATTTATTGAAATTTTTTATTCAAGTCTATTGAAACTGACAATTTTGTCAAATTTTAATCACTAGAAATATATTTTTGAGAAAAATTATCTTAGTTTTTTAGGTTTCAAGTTTAAACTATTAGTTTTAGATAAGTACTTATTGCTTAATAATTCTTTTTTGATGTTTTTTTTCAAATGACTTTTACTAAATAATTTTGTTTTAAAAATTTTGTTTAAACTTTTTGATAAATTATATTGTCTTTTACTTTTATAACTCTTTTTTAGTAGATTAATGAAACTCTTCAAAAAATATTAAAACTCAATAACTAAAAAGTTTATACCTTTGAGTGTAAATTAATAAGTTTTTATTATGAAAAATTTATAAGCTAATGATTTTTATTAATTTTTTTTGAAAAGTTTTTTAATGTCTTATAGACTTTTAGATAGATTTTATCATAAATTTTTTTTAACAAAAAGCATTAAACTAAAATAATTATTCTAGTTTAATAATCCATGATGAATAATTCATCAGCTTTGATTTTAATTTTTAAAATTTTACCGCCAAAAAAGTATATTTCAAGACTTTAGTATAAATATTATACAGAAGTTTGAATGATTTATCGATTTTTGAATTTATATATAACTTAAATTGAATATTTTTTTTGTATCTTATAATTGTCCTACAGAATTATACCAAGACTTAACTTTTTTTTTATTTAAAAATTTTTAACTTAGTTTTAATTTAAGTTTTTTTTCATTTTTTTATAAGTTTTTGATATTTTAATACGCAAGTCATATTTTAGAACTTGAAATATATTTTTTTCAGAATAAACTTTAAAAAAGAAAAAATGAATCAAATGATGCTTTTTTCACAAAGCCTTGTATTAGTTTTGATATTGCTTTATTATATATTTTTTTGTTTTTGAGTTTGAAAAAGACACACAAGATAACTAATAGAGTTGATCATGCTTAGTCGAATTTTCTTCTTTATCAAATGCATACGTTATATTGACAAGTATGAAAATATTTGTAAAGAAGTATAATTTTTTTACTTCTATATTTTTGTTATATAATGTTAATGATTCAGGTCATTATATAGAAAAAAGTTGATGCTTAAAATTTAAACCATAAAATGCTGAATAATACAATTACAAATTTACAGTAGCATTGTATACAGCAGCGGTGCGGATTTCTAGAATTTTTTTTTAAAATAACATCAGTCGCCGAATAGTTTATTTTAGTAAAGAAGTAAAAATGATTGAATTTGGTGCTAGGTTTGTCGGTTTATAAGTTTATGCCAGTGTTTTTGTGTTAATGTGTTAGTATGGTTTATTATTACGGTTGTGTCTATTAATTTAAAATTTTAATTGTTTTAAATTTTAAAACATATGTTAAAACACAAACGTTTATAGTTTTCTAATAAGCTTTCTTATTTGTATTTACATTAATAGCATTCCGGCCTTGTTTGATTTTAAAATGAAAACTTTAATTATTTCTTGAGACTTTCAGACTATTAATTAAAAAATTCATTAATGAATTATGTGTTTTAAAATAAAAATCATTTTTTCTTCAATTAAAAAATCCATTTAATATTTAGTTTCTTACCTGAGTAATTAAATAAATTATTAAATAGATTATGGTATATTGATTTTTTTAAAAAAAATCAAAAATAGATGGATTAAGTTTTTTTAATAAATCATTTCAACAAAAAACTTTACAGTTTTAGATTTTTTTTAAATCATAATCAACAATTCAGGTAAGAATTTTTCTTTTGAAGCTAAATAATTTTTATTATTTTTGTTTTTTAAATTCAAAATAAATTATTAAAAAACAAAATTGAAAGTTTTTAAATATTTTTCTTAAAAAACTTGTATCTCAGTAACTGATTACTTCCGTATCCGCTTACCTATACATTTTTTTTTTTAATTAAAAAATAGCCCTTTTATTCATAAAAATTTTCTTGTATATATTAATTAATCAAAAAAATTTAAATTGAGTCTTAATAAAAAATTTTTTTTTACTTTTTTACAAATAATTGAATAGGATATTCAATAAATTGAAAATATATTTCTAAGCTTTTAATAACTAATTTATTTTTTCATTATTTATAAACCATAGAATTAATCAGGATAAATCGAACTGATAATTATTTTTTTTTATATTTGAACTGATGAAAACTTCAACATTTTTTTAATTAATTTAAGACAACACAATTTTTTGTGAAAGATTTGAAATAACATTTGTCTTTTCATGTTAATTTATATTTTAAGTGAAATTGATTTTTTTTCACTAAACATTATCATGTTAAAAGTATGAAAAATTTTGATAAGGTTTAAACTTGATAATGTAGATTGGCATATACTATAATTTTTGTTAAATGCTGTTTTAAACGTGAAAAAACATTTTAAAAATCAAAATAAATAAGATTTTATAAAAATCATCTTAAAAAAATCTTATAAATATCATCTTATATAGAGAATTATTACTATCATTTTAAATAAGTTCTTATAAAAATCATCTTAAATAATTTTTTTTTAAAACAAAACTTAATAGAATTATTTTAATTAAAGAAAATTTTCTTTTTAAATATTATAAAAAATGTTTTTTGATGTCTAATTTAGAATAGTAATTAAAGTCTTGAAAAAAAAGAAAAATTTTATTTTTTAAATATCAGGAACATGAAAATAATTTTTCAATGTTGTTAATTTAAGTTGATTATTTTTTTGAACTATTAAAAATTGAAATCAGAGAAGCAAAAATTAATTTAGTAATTGAGATTTGGAATTCATCACTTTTTTTCATTAACTTATTAATTTTTGATTTTTTTCTTTGTGAAGTTTTAACTTTTTTTCTATGTCTTTTTCATTAAATTAATTTTATTATGCTTGTTCTTTCAAATTTTTAAACTTTTCTTTCTTAGTAATTCTTTTTAACATCTTTAAACTATTCTTTTAATTTTTTAAATAGCTCTTTGATTTTTAGACAATCATTTTACATCTTTTGTTTAGTTTTTTTAATTTTTTCTTAATAATTTTTACGAATCTTCTCATCAAAAATTATTTCTCTTAATTAAATCTTAAAACTAGACTTCATTTAAATGAAATTTTAATGAAAAATTTTTAATTATGTTTAATTGGTTAGTTTTTAAATAATTAAAATGAGAATTTTTAATAATTTTTATTAATTTTTATTTTAAGTGGAAATTTTTTTATTTAAAGAGTTTTTATTTTTTAAGATAAGTTATGATGTATCGATTTTAATGGAATTTTTTTTTTGATAAAAACTAATTGAACTAAATAATTTTAAGAATATTTTTTTTAGGTTGTAAAAATAACATTTTAGCTTTAAAGCATTTGAAACAATTGGATAAAAAATTAAGGTTATTTTTTGTTAATTTTTTAACAATTAATTATCAAATTTAAATTTATTTTTAATGAGTTTTTGACAAAAAATTTGAAAATACTTTTTACTAAATTAAACTTTTTTAATTAGCCTAAGGTTATTTGATGATTTTTTCATTCTAGAAACTAATTTTATATCTTAATTCAATGTAAACAAAATAAAAAACCCTTTATTTAATTAGAAATTTTCAATTAATTTACACATATTAAATTAAGATTTAAATTTTTTATTATAAAAAAAAACAAAGTTTCATAATACTAAAATTTTTTGTATAAAAACAAAATAGATTTTCAAATTAGATTTCATTTAAAGTTTTCTTAGTTTTTCTAAAACAAACAAATAAGATTTTTAATTTAATTCTACAAAAATTTGACCTCTTGTTTAAACGTGTTTAATGATTTTTTTTAAAATTTAGATTTCATCTTTTTGTTTTTATAATTTCTTTTGAGAAGAAAAACTTGAAAAAAGTTGAAGTTTTTTAAAACTACGATGTCAATTAAAATATTTTTTAGAGCTCAAATTGCTTTAAGTGATTTTATGAAAAATTAAAGAACAAAATTTTTTTATTTAGTTTAAAAAATTTTTGAAAAAATAATTTAGCTTTGTCAATATTCAAACAAAACAAATTTTTACGTTTTTTTTTATAAGAAAAAATTTATTTCCGGTGTTTTCTGATTGTGATCAAAATTTTTTGGACAAAAGAATAAATTGATTTTTAATGAAAAATTTAAAATTTAGTTTTTGATAAGCATTTTTTTTTTTTTGTTTAAGTTTTTAATCAAAAGTTTCAGTTTAAAAATTTATTTTTGTGACTTTTAGAGTTGTATGATTTGATTAAAAATATTTCATTAAATTTCTTATTAAATAACTTTATTATGCTTAACTAACGGTTTTCTAAAGAGGAGAAAAAAATATATTAATTCAATAAAGAAGGTCTTTGATATATTGTAAGCATTTTAATAAATATATCTTTTTGTAATTAAAACAGATTTTTTTAACAAGTAATAATTTAGAAAATTTTTATCATTTTTTTAAAACAAAAGTTATTTAAACATAACTTTTAAATCTTTTTAGCTTTTTTTTAACATTAAAATCTTAACATATTGGAAATCTTTCTAAAATTAAAATCTTTTTATCATATTAATAAAATATCTTCATCAAAATACAAAATCTAAAAATAATATTGGAAGCTTAAATCTTTAATAAATAGTAGAACATAAAAAAATACTTTAAAATCATATTAAAACAAAAAATTTTTTCTTCAGAAAAAAATTAGCTAAAAAACTATAAATTTAGTTTGAAGAGTTTTTTATTTTCTGAATAAAAAAGGTATTTAATTTAGTTGAAATTACCTTTTTTTTGAATAAATTTAATTTTTTTTTATTTCAAGTTGCTGAATTTCAATTACCTTAGATATAAAGAAAATTCATTTAAAAAAATTTCAAACTTGAAATTGATTTTTTTGATTTAAAAGAATGTGAAGAGGAAATTTAAGATAAAAGTTTTACTTTGATTTTAAAAATTTTTTCTAGAAAAAAATATAATTCTCAAGAAAAAGTATTTGTTGTTTACAATAAAAATTAAAAATTTATTGATTTGGTCTTTTTATTTATTTTTTTTTGTTAAGATAATTCAATTTTAAATTTTAGTTAATAATAGTTTGTTTAACTTTGTTTTTGAAAAATAATTTTTTTCATTTAAAATTTTAAAAATTACAGAGTTTAACTTTTATTTTGATTAAAATAGTTTAAAGTATACATAACAAAAAAAACAATTTATTTAACCTTGAGCCTTATTAGATTTTGGCATTGCTTTATTAGTCATTAAAATAATTTAGTTCAAAATCAATTGAAAATTTTTCTTGTTATTTCATTATCTAATATCAACTATATAATTGAAATTAACAGAAATTATTATTTAATTAATAATTAAAGTTTTCTGAATTTTTTCCAAAAACAGTTTTATTGATTTCTCTTATTTCAATTTTTTCAAATTAAATTCTTAGTAATATTGGTTTAATCAATTATACTAATTATATATTTTAATTTAAATTATCTTAATTATTATTCTTAATATAATCTACCTTATTTTGAAAAAAAATAGTTCATGTAATCTCAACATATTTGAAAAGTATTTCATGTAATCTTAACACATTTAAGATTTTTTAAATGTTATATTAATAAAAAATTATCTAAAATTGATTTATTAGAAATATTTTTAAATTAATTTAAACAAAACTTTATCTAATGGTTATAAAAAAAATTAGGTGAAAATTAATATTTTTAATATAAACTTACAGAAAAAAATTTTAATTTAGAAAAAATGTTTAATTCAAAAGCTGTTCACTTTAAAACGAATTAATATTGTTCAATCTTAAATGAAAAAGGTTTTCAATCATAAATAAATTTAAAAGGAAGAAAATTTAATTAAAAATAAATTTATCAAACAACTTTTGTATCTTTTAAGTTTTATTAAAAACAACTAATGCATCTTTAAATGTTTTATACCTAAAATTAATTTTACATTAAGTAGAATTTTTTAAAAAAAATCTATTGTATCTTAACTTATTAGAATTATTATTATTGAAAAATATAATTCAAAAAATTTGAAATAACTTTTCAAGTTAAAAATTTTTAGTTTATTTAGCAAAAATGATTAAATAAAAATTATTTCAGCTTTATTGATTATTTAAATCATTGCTGGATAAAATGTTTGAATAACAAATTAAACCAAATATTTTTAAATACACTTAGTTACAAAAAAAAATTTTTTTTCAAAAATGGTTAAATTTTTAATTAAAATATTTGAACTAAATATAAAACTAAATAAATTAACTATACAATTATCAAGCTCAGATTTTTTTTTGATGCCATGGTTTAAGAAGTATAAAATTTCTTTGATTTTTTAATTTCTTAGATATTTTTTGTAGAAAATAGCTTAAATATTTTTAAAATGATAATTTTTATTACTTTAAATTATATTTAAATCATTTTTTCTCACTGAAAAATATTTAAAGTACTTAATTTATCTTCGATGTATTTTTTTAAATTTTAAAGATAATCTAATTACTTTAATAAACCGATTGATTAATTTGTTTTTATGAAACTTATGTTTTTTCTAAGATAAACTTAATAAAAAGTTTAAATTTAAAGAATTAAATTTTAACAAAATTAAAACAATTTTTTTTCGGAAAATTAACAGGGTTTCCATTTTACAAGTTTTTCTTTAAATAAATAAAAGCTCATATTAAAAACATCTCTTTTGAAAATATAAAGCAATCTATATTTTATTTATTTTTATTTTGAAAAACAACTTTTCTTAATGATTAGATTAAACTATTTAAGATGACTTGTGATTTTTAAAATAAATTTATCTAATGAAAATATTCAAAAAGACTATTTCTAAAACTTTATTGTTTCTATTGGTTTTAAAAAATTTTTAATTTATTGTCTTAAAATTAAAACGATATAATATTGTTTATTAAAGAAATTTATAATTTTTTTTTAGATAATTTTACAACTTTTAATCAATTTTTAATTAAGTTTAAATTTTAATTCAATTATAAACTCTTTTATTTTTTGAAAAGTTTTTTTTTCACTATAAGTTTGCAATTCTCTAATTGCATTTTTTTTAACATTGAAAATATAAAAATTTAGTTTCAAGATTTAGTTTCAATTAAATTGTTTTGAATTTTTTTAAATTTTTTTTAAAATTTTTTTTGAATTTTTTTTTTTTTTATTTTTTTTTTAAATTTAATTTTATTAAAGTTTTTTAAAAAATTTTAAATGTGAAAGATGAATTTTTTTATGTGAAAAAAATCTAGTTCAGTTAATAAAACCAAAAATTTCTTAAAAACTAGTTTAGTTGGCATCAATTCAGGAAGACTATGACAAAAATAATCTTAACTATTTTATCTTCAAATTTTAAAAAGTTAAATAATTTTCATAGTAAACTGTTTCAACTTGATGTTTGTCAAACATTTTTTTAATTGCAAAGCTTTATTTCAGAATTAACAATTAAAGAGGCTTAAATATATATTAAAATTTTCGTAAAAAATTTGTTCGAAAGTTTTTATGTTTTTGTTGCGTTATAAAAAATTCAATAGTTTCTTTATGAATTTTGTTTGTTTTTTTTAAATTATGGTATCAATTAAAAGAAAATTAAAATGAGCATCAAAAATTAATTTTTGTGAAGATAAAGTCAATTCTCCATAAATAAAATATAATTGACAGATTTTGTTAAAAGTTTGGTTGCTAAAAGTTTTATTATTTGTTTTAGATAAAATTTTTTCAAAATAAAAAATAATTAATAAGAATGGATCAAATTAAAATTACACCTCCTGCAGAAAGGGTACAATTTATTCTTGGTGAAGATGATGCAGATGGTTTACATGAATCTCATCCAATATTCAGTGAATTAGAAGAATTGTGTGGTGATGGGCCAGATCAACAATGGCGAGAAACAGCAAGGTAAATTTATTCATTTTAAAGTCAATTTTTTAAATTTTTATTGAGTTTTTTATTTTAACGTTTTTTAAATTAAAACGAAATTTTTATTTTCATAGATGGATTAAATTTGAGGAAGATGTAGAAGAAGGTGGTGGTAGATGGTCTAAACCACATGTATCTACAATATCTTTACATTCATTATTTGAGTTACGTAGTTATTTATTAAATGGGTGTGTTTTATTAGATTTAGATGCTCAAAATTTAGAACAAATAGTTAATAATGTTTGTGATAACCTTATTGATACTGGTACTTTAAAGTTAGAAATAGTAGACCGTGTAAAAGAAATTTTATTACGTAGACATATACATCAACATGAAAGACATCGTTCAGATAAACAAAAACATGGTTTACCATTGATTAGATCATTAGCGGATATTGGCCGAAACCCAAGTAAAAGTATGTTTGGTTCGCACGGTATGTTATGATTTTAATTAAACAAAAATTCCTTTTACTGTTTAAAACTTTAATTGAAAAAAAATAAATAATATTTAATTTTAATAGACTAACATCCCTAAAATACGTAGTTTAAAAACTACAAAACTTTTAATCTTTTTTACTTATAAATAGTCAAAAATTTATTTTTTTCATAAAACTATTCGAAAATTTTTATTTATAAAATTATAATATGCTTATGAGAGCAAAATGTTTTAAACCTTTTCAATCGATTAAATCTTTGATAATATTTCATCATTTCAAAAAAATATTGAGTCTATTAATCTAGAAGAAATTTATTTTTTTAAATAGAATTTTAATAATAAAACATTTTTAAAAGAAAATCTATAATAAGATAACTTATGAAGAATATTTTTAAAGCTTTCAAAATTACGTTTAAAGCTATTTTGAAAATAATTCTTGGTTTTTTTAATTCATCTTCAAATTAGTTTAAATAGTTTTTACTTAAATATAAAAAAAGTACTTATAGGTTTTAATTCACTTTTGATAATTCCCATGATAGTTTTGAGTTTAATTGTTTTTTTTATTTATTTGTAATGTAATTTAAAATATTTCTCCAATTGTCTTCTGATAGTTAAGTTATAAAATCTTTTTTTATAAAATTTAGTTTTTAAAACTTTTTAAAACGACAAAAAGATAATTAAAAAAATAAACGGCTTTTAATTTTAACAACTAAAAAAATTCTAAAACTTTTTAAATATATTTTAATGTGATAAAAGTTTTTGTAATTCAAATTGACTAATTTTTTTTCAAATTTTTTTTTATTATGAAACGCTTTTGTTAATTTGGTTTAAATTTTAAATTCATTTTGAAAAATTGGTTTCAATTTTGTCTTATGAATAAATTAATTAAAATAATTAATTATCAATAATTAGGTAATGATAGCCATAAAGATAATAATTTGCAATTAAGTCCAAGTGCAAATAGTTTACATTTACATGTAAACAATCAATTATCTGGTACATCTTTAAATGACAATTCGGCTAATTATTCGTCAACAGTTGATCTACATCATAAGGTAAATCATTGTTTAGATAATAATAATAATAGTTTTATTTTTAAAGAAAAACCTGGCATGCTACAAACCCTTATTAAAAATTTAAGAAAAAAAACCAAAAATTTTTTACCTATGCATTCACAGGCAAATCAGGCATTTATGCGTAAAGTACCACCAGGTTCTGAAGCAGATAATATTTTAGTTGGAGTTGTTGATTTTCTTGATCGTCCTTTATCAGTATTTATAAGATTAAAAAACGCAACTATGTTAGGAGATTTAACAGAAGTACCAGTCCCAACACGTTTTTTGTTTATTCTTTTAGGCCCACAAAGTAAACCAGGTCGTTATCATGAGATAGGTAGATCTTTAGCTACTGTTATGTCTGATGAAGTATTTCATGATGTAGCTTATAAATCAAAAAATAGAGAAGATCTTTTATCTGGTATAGATGAATTTTTAGATGCTGTTACTATTTTACCACCTGGTACATGGGATCCTAATATAAGAATAGAACCCCCATCATCAATACCGTCACAAGATTTTAGAAAAAAACCAGAAGCTATAAAAGCTATAAAGTCTCAAAAATCTATTGAAGATGAAGAAGAGAAAATAAGAGAAGAAAGTGGTTTAAAAAGAACTGATAAGTAAGTTTCTATTCAAATAAAATTTTAAGAAAAACATTTAAAAACAAAAAATCATAAATATTTTTTTATATAAAGCAAAAAGTTTTTAGATTAAAATTTTTATTATATTTTTTGCTTTGAAATCAGACTAGAATTATTGATAAAAACTTTTTATTTATTTTTTTTCCAAATATTTAATCATTTTATATTTACTTAGACTTTTTGGAGGTCTAATAAATGACATTAAAAGAAAAGCACCATATTATCTGAGCGATTTTACAGATGCGTTTGCATTACAATCCATAGCTTCTGTTATTTTTCTTTATTTTGCATGTCTTGCACCTATTATCACATTTGGAGGCCTTTTAGCAGATGCAACCGGAAATTACATTGTAAGTCTTTTTGTTTAAAAAAATTAAAATTTTTTTTGCAAGTTTTATATAATTTTTATTTTTTTCTTTGAAATCATTTTAATTTTAGGCAACAATAGAAAGTCTTGTTTGTGGAGCTATTTGTGGTATTGTTTATGGTTTTTTCAGTGGACAGCCTTTAACAATTTTAGGAAGTACTGGTCCTGTTTTAGTGTTTGAAACAATTATGTATTCAATTTGTCATAGTACAGGATGGTACTACTTAACAGTACGAGTTTGGGTTGGTTTATGGATAGGCTTATTCTTATTCTATTTTGTAGCAATCGATGCTAGTGCATTTGTTTGTTATATTACTCGTTTCACAGAAGAAAGCTTTGCAACTTTAATTTCAGTCATTTTCATTGTAAAAGCTTTTGAAAAAGTTTGGGAAATTGGAACTAGAGCTCCTGTATATAATGGAGTTTATGATGTCACAGCGTGGAGCTATAGATGCAATGTTACTGCCTTTTCTGGTGTAAACTCGTTACCTCTTTATAATCAGTCTCAAGTTGAAATTTGTAAAAGAAATTCTGGTCATGTTACCCCTCAAAAATATGTTCCTGATGTGTTTTTGTTTTCATTCATAACCTTTTGTGGAACATATTTTTTAATCGTAATTTTAAAACAAGTAAAAAATACACCTTTCTTTTCAACAAAAGCTCGTCAATTTTTTAACGATTTTGCTGTCATTATTGCTATTTCTTTAATGACCTTAATGGATTATTTCACTGGCCTAAATACTCCTAAATTAGTTGTTCCAAGTGATTTTAGACCTACAAGATCAGATCGTACATGGTTAGTTCCTTTAACACATGAAAAAAATCCATGGTATTTAATTATACTAACAGCATTTCCTGCAATGCTTGGTGTTATATTGATATTTATGGATCAGCAAATAACAGCTGTTATTGTCAATAGAAAAGAAAATAAGTTAAAAAAAGGTTGTGGTTATCATTTAGATCTTTTTATTTTAGCATTTCTTATTATTACGTGCTCTATATTTGGCTTGCCATGGTTTGTAGCTGCAACTGTTTTGTCTATGACACACGTAAATTCATTAAAAATGGAATCTGAAAGTGCAGCACCAGGTGAAAAACCTCAATTTTTAGGTGTAAGAGAGCAACGATTAACTCATATTACAATATTCGTCCTTTGTGGTTTATCTATATTTTTTACTTCATACTTACAAGTTATTCCAATGCCGGTTCTTTACGGAGTATTTTTATTTATGGGTACTTCTTCTCTAGAAGGCTCCCAATTTTTCAATAGACTGTTAATTATTTTTATGCCTCAAAAGTATCAGCCTGATTATATGTTCTTGAGACATGTTCGTACATACAGAGTACATATTTTTACAATCATACAATTAAGCTGCTTTGTACTTCTTTGGAGTATCAAATCGAATAAAAAAACTTCAATAACTTTCCCTATAATGCTTGTTGTCATTATTGCTGTAAGAAAAATGTTAGAATACTTTTTCTCTATTGAAGAATTAAAAGCTTTAGATGATATGATCCCTGAATCAACTAAAAGAAAAAGAGAAGAAGAAAAATCAGATGATGATTCTAGTACAAATAATAATGATGGTATAATGACAAAATCTGGAAGTTCAAATAAAGTTACTATAGCATTAGCAAATGGTAATGTATTAAAAATACCAATGGAAAGTTTTCAAAGAGATGTTGATCAATGTAACATAACAGAACAATTAGCAAAAAGTAATGCTTGGAAAAGTGTAGATGAAAAACAGCGTAAATCAAAAGGAAAAAAGTAGGTTAATTTATGAAATGAATAATTATTTTATTTTAATATTATTAGTAAATTGTAAACTATTTTGTTAACTTTTTTTTTTATGTTTTTAGTTAGATAAATCAGCTCAATTTTTTAATGATTTGGTTTATGAATGTTTTTTATTATTTTATTTTGTTAAACATATCGAAAGATTTTTATATGATTTTCTTTTGATGATTTATTTATTATTTGAAAATTTTTTTTTTTAGTAGTTTAAAGGTTGTAAATGTTTAAGATTATATAAGTTACCATCGTTTTTTTTTTATTTTTTTGTGTTAAAATAATTTTATTAAAAAACAAATCGTTTTTTAAATTGACTTTTTTATTTTTTTAAAGCGTGTTTAAAAATTAAAAATTAAACTTTTTTTAAATAAATTTAATTTTATTTTGAATAGAGGTAGCAAAAAAAAACGTGTTAGTAAACCAGATATTATGGTTGAAGTTCATAAAAGATTATCTATTATGAATGAAGAAGAAGAAGATGATTGTGGTATTTCAATTAAAGTTGATGCACCTACCCCAATGCCATCCAATGCTCCTTCAACTAAAAACTCTCCGGTAGGAAATGGAACTATTGTTTAATTTAAAATTTTTTTTTGATGTTTTTTATTATAAAATATTAAAACAAAAATTTTCCATAGGCTAATAATTTAATTTTTTTTTTAAGCCAAAAATTGTGACTAATCTTGTTAAATACTGAAAATACTTCACATCCTTACCTTTTTAATCCTCAATAAAATCGTTTTATCCTTCATTACTATTTTGCATGGTTTATAAAAGATGATTTTAATTTTATTCCTAATTTTCATCCTATCACCTTTATCAAAAATTCATTTATAGTAAAAAAAAATTCCCTTTTTAATGTCTATGCATTTAAAAAAATAAAATTTTAGTCCTATTTTTCATCCTAAATCTTTTTTTTTCAAAATTTTCCTTGAACCTTTTTTAGTTAAAAACTTATTTACAAACCTTATTTTTAATATTTAACAATGGAAAGTCATTTTAAAAATAAAAAAATGTAAATACAATTGTATCAAATATTTTTTTTGATTTCATTTGTAAAAAAAAATTATTTTTTTTTTTAAACTGAACCATACTAAATGTTTATAATTCAATTCAAAAGAAATTTTTTAGCTAACAATGTTAAGAAAATGAAAAAAAAATCTAAATCAGCTCTTATTAAACATCATAAAACAATCATAACTTCATTAAAGATATAAAGGCAGGGAGTTTTTTTTTTGTTTGTTTTAATTGTTATTTAAGTAGTGATAAAAAAATAAAGATTCAAAACCTAATTTAATAGCCAATAAATTTATCTAAATGTTTTTACTTTAATTTTTAACTAGTTAATAATTAAAAATGTAGTTGAGCTTAATTCAAAATAAATAATTCAAAATTTATTTTTACATTTGTCCAAAATTTTAACAATCAAAGAAGATATATGTATTGAAAGAGAAAAAACAGAATTGAAAGGGTTTCTTTAAATTAAACAACGATTTATTTGTAAACTTATTTATAAAATAAACATTAAAAATATAAACAAAAAAAAAATTTTTAAATTGTTTAAAGCTACTTAGAATATTTCTTAACTTAAATTATTTTTAGAATTCAATTGAGCTAAATATTAGTTTTTAAAATGTTCATCTTAAAACATTGTAAAAGTAGTTTTTAAAATAATTTATGCAAAACAAATTAGTCTTAGACTTTTTTTTCGTAGTCTATAAAATGTTGTCAAATTTGTTTCATGTCTTTTTTTAATTTAAAAAATTGTAAATTTAAATAATTAATTGTGTCAAATTTCCGGTATAGAATACTAATTAAGTTTAAAATTTTAAATAAAAAATCAATTAAAATAAAATAATTTTGCATGAGTATTATAAATTAAAAGTATAAAAATTGATATTTTTTGATAAAGACATGAGACAATTGCATTAAAAAACAAAAAAAAAACAATTCTTAGAGAATAGTTCTAAATAAGAAGCTTCATCTAATCTAAAAAAAATTAATTATTTAAAGGAAAATTTATTATTATTGTTAAACTTAATTAATAAAATAAAAAATTTCAAGTAATAAATTAATTTGTTTTTATTAAAATAAAATTTCGAAATTGTAAGTTTTTTTAAAATGCTTTAAATATACTTTAAATTGACAAAATTTTGACAAAAACTTAATTTGACAATTTAAAACTTTTTACTTAAAAAATCTTTTGTCTGCTTTTAATAGTAAATATTTTTTGAAACAATAAAAAAAGAAGGTAAGTAAACTTAATAGACAATAATTTTTTTAATAAAAAAAAAGTCAAAATCAATAAACTTGAGAAAAAAATTTTTTGACATTTTTTTCAATATTTTTCATCTTTTTTTTTAACCTTCTAATATTTAATTCATCAATTTTTTTATCAATTATTAGATTGATTTTAATAGTTGGATTTATCAAAAATTAACTTATTTGTTTTTAATAAAAAAAACTTTTCAATCAAAATTGTTATAGATTTTTTAAGCTTTAAAAACAAAAAGAATTTTAATTTTTAAACATCTTTATAAAAATTGTAGTTAGTAATAACTTGAAAAATTTTGTATTTAAACTTATCTATTTGATAGACAAAACTTTATCAAATATTTATAAAGGAAAATTTAAAAAAAATTTTCTTGATACTTTTGAATTTAAAAACAAATAAATAGTTTTTAATTTATAAAAAATTTATAGAAATAATATTTATAAGTTTGTAACACAATAATAAATTTCAAATACTCAAAATTCTTTAATAGACGTTCTTTATCTTATTTAAATTCTTTTTTAACTTTTACTAGGTGAAAACCTTCTTTTTCTTAATTTCAATTTTTTTTTTGCTGACTTTTCAATTTTAACCTTTTCGTCCCAAATTGAATGAGCAAAATTATAGTATAAAATAAAATTATATATGTTACGTCATTATCTTAATTAGATTTTTCATATAATCTAGAGATTTTAAAAAGGGCAAATATTATTTTTAGTTATAGCTAGAGGCTGATAAACATATAATGCGACAATTTAAAAAATTGAAAAAAAATTTAATTTTTTTAAAAAAAAGATTTCAGAAATTTTGAATAGAAAAATTTAAAAAAAATTAAGTTAATAGGAATAATTTAAAAAATTAACAAGAAAATTTGAAAAAAGAATTATTGAGCGAAAAAAAATGTTTTTTAGAACAAAATTTTAAATGAAAAATTTTAAAATAAAGAATTCAAAAAAAATTTAACTAAAAATTCTAAATAGATTTGGTCTAAGAATTTAAAATAAAAAAAAAAATTTAACTCAAAAAAATTTGATGAAAAAAAAATTTTTGTAAAAGACCTGAATATAAAAACTCAGTTAAAATATTAAAAATAAAATCTAGTACAACAAAAAAAATTTGTAGAAAATAATTAAAATGCTAAAATAAATTTACAAGTTTTTACTTTTAAGTAAATATTTGATGTATTAGATGAATACTAACTGACAAAATTGATATATTCATAAAACTTTTTTTATACAAAAAACCATTATAAAAGCTCATCTTTTTATTAATTAAAACTTAACATTATAAAAACTTTTTTTACAATTAATTTAGAAAATTTTTAATTAAATGAAATTTTAGTAATGATGTGTCAGTCTAGATTTAATTAAAGAAAAACTTTATTGGGAAATTTTCAAAATCTATTTTGTCTTTATATTAAATTTCAAAATAAATTGATTTGATATAAAATGTTTCAAATTCAAATGAAGACAATTCATTGAAAGAAGAAAATTTATCTTATAAAACTTTTAATTATAACAAAACGTAAACAATCAAACAAAAATCTTGTCTTTTTTTTCCCAAAACATAAAATAATATTTTTATAATTCAATAAAGCTTCACTTTGTTTATTTAAACTTTTAAATAACAAAAGATTTAAATTAACTTTTTTTTCAAATTTTTTTCTCAGCATTTAAATCTTTTAAAATTTGATTAAATTTAAATCTTTTTCATTTTAAATTAATTTTTTTAAAGTTCTTGTTAAACTTTTTTTAAATTAAAAGTTTTTTTTTATAACTTTTTTATTTAAATGTTTTTGTTAAAATAAATTTTAAAGTTTGTGCAGTTTTATTTTATTTAGAAGATTTTTTTAAACCAAGTTTTTCTATTCAAAAATTTATGTAGATTTTTTTTTGTTTGAAATTTTATGTTTAACTAAATTTTTGTATTTGAAATTTTTGTATCTGAAATTTTTGTCAACTAAATTTTATTAATAAAAAGTTTTAATCAAATTGAACTTTTCATATAAAAAAATTTTTTTCGAATTTCCAGTCTTTTAAATTTTTTTTCCAAAATTTTTTTGAATTCAAGTTTGTTTATTTTCAAACGACTTTGATAGAAGTTTTTAATTTTACCTTTCAACTTTACAAACTAATTAAAATTGAAATGAAACTAATTATAAAGTTGGTTAGAAAATGATGAAATTTTATTTATAGCGGATGTAAAATCACTATTTTTTGTTTTTTTCATTGAAAAATGTTTTAATTTTTAAAATAAAGTTTAATTGATTAACAATTTTAACTATAAATTAAAACTTATCTTTGAAAAAAAATGAAAAGTTTATCAAAAAAAATTTTTTTTCAAAATAAAAATCAGGCTAATGACAATACTAATTGTTAAATTTCTAAAAATAAACTTTTTTCTGTAAAAATCAATTTAAATTTATTTTAGATCGCTTATATAAAATATAATTTTGATAAAAAAATCTAAATATGAATAAGACAGTAAAAACTAAAGGAACATGCTCTTTTTTTAATATGCTTGAATTCAGCTATAAATTTAAATAGCTATCAATTAAAGCATTAAAGATTAAGCACACATATTTTGAAAATAAAAGTTCTAAATATGATTCTACATTTCTATATTTACATGAACTTTTTTTAATGATATTTTAGCAAAATAAAGTTCTAGAAGATGGCGCAATTAAAAAAATTTTTTTCATTGAATTTTTTCGAATGCTTCTTCTGTAAAGTCCTGCGCTATAATTTTTTTATTTTTTTTGTTGTCGTTTTTACTAGATTTCTAAAATTAAGTGTTTTTTTAATATTCGAAAATAAACAATATAAATATATTTTTAAGATTAATTTTTTAGGTAAATCTTCAAATAATTATTAATTTAAATAAATTTTATTAAAGTTTAAAATACTTTAAAAAAACTTTAATGAACTACTATTAGTTTTAAAAGGTAAAAAATAAAAAAAAAAGAAGAAATTTATTAAAATGTTTATTAAAAAAATGAGTTTTTTAAATTAGTTCAAACCACAAGTGACTTTTTAATTTTTTAATTATCAGAAACTTTTAAAAATTTTTTTCTTATGTTTAACTAAGTGAAATTAAATAAATAATTATTGAAAAACATGAAACTCTAAACTAAGAATTTTTAAATTATAAAACTATAAAATGCACATCTATTTTGAACCATTAGAACGTCCTGCTTCTTTTACTGATTGTAAGTTAATTAGTTTATCATGGATGGGCAGAGTATCTGATGCGTTTTTACAATCTTGGAATGATGATCAAAGAAATGATGAAAGTTGGAAATTTAATCATGTTAAGTATTATGAAGAAGGATGGTTAGCTACTGGTAATCAAAGAGGTATTATTGGCATTACATATACATCATGTAAATGCCCAAGTAAAATAAACAAATCAAAAATGCCTCCAAGAACTAACCATAATTTAAGAGGCCATAGAGCAGAAGTAAAAATTGTTAAATGGAATGAACCCTTTCAAAAATTAGCTACAGTAGATATTAATGGAACTTTTTTTATCTGGATTAAATACCAAGGAAGATGGTCTATTGAATTAATAAATGACCGAGAAGTTCAAGTAGTAGATTTTAATTGGTCTCATAATGGAAGAATGGCATTAATTGTTTATTTAGATGGTTTGATTTTAATTTGCTCTGTAACAGATCAACATTATTGGTCAAGTTTAATAAACTTAGAATCTAATACAATAACAAGAGGTATTTGGTCACCAGATGATCAGCATGTAATAATTGGTTTAACAAATGGAAGTATAATAATTATAAATTTAAATGGTATAGTTTTAGGAGATATAATGCTCAAAGAAGACATTCCAGTAAATAAATTGTCATGGAATTGTGAAAAATTTAAGTTAGATGAAGAACAACATCAAGAAAACTTAACTGCTCAAACCCAAAATAATCAAAATGTTTCAACTGAAAACGAAATCAATCCCAATATTCAAGAAAATAGAAATGGTAACAATCTTTTGAACAATCAAAATAATAATTTAGATAACGAAAACAAAGAAGAAAATTTGAATTTTTTACCAAAAAACAACCACAAGAACCAAGTTCTAGCTGTATGCTTTGAAGATGGCCATATTTTTTTATTAAAAAATTATAATGATCCGCTACCGATAAAAATAAATACAAAATTAGTTGGTATTCATTTAGAATGGGCAAATAAAGGAGATATACTTGCTGTTGGTGGTCATCAACTATCTAGTAAAACTTCATTAATTAATAAACAACCGTTTTATATAAATGTAATTCAATTTTATTCAAGCAATAATGGTCAAAAAAGATATGTAATTAATCTAAACTATACTTTAAGCCCAATTACAGCTATCACTTGGGGACATAATGATAGACGTTTATTTATTGCAACAGACAATGTACTTCATATTGCTTGGGTAATAAAAAAAATGCCAAAATTACAATTATTATCTCGATTAGCTATAAAAGAAAAAATTGATTGTGAAAAAAAAGTTAAGCTTTTACAATTGCCATCATCTTTAAGAATTTTAATTCGAAGTTTATTTATTAAAACTTTAAGATGTCACCTCCCTGATTTAAATAATTTAAGAGATTTTGTAATCAATTCAGCACCTTCAAATATGCGCTATTATTGTACTTTAATAAGACATCAACCTAAAGACCAAGATATTTGTAAAAAAATTTATTCAACTTATGTTTTATATTTAGAATATTTAGGAGGTTTTATACCTATTTTAAAAGGTAAAAGGACAAGTAAATTAAAACCAGAATTTATAATTTATGATCCTCAACCTAATACTTCAGCGAAAAATATAAAAGAAATGTATTTTAAAGAAAAATCTATTTATATAAATAATAATACTAAAGAGCGTTTAGCTTATCCCATTGCTCATTATGTACATGAAAAATCACCACAAATTCCTTGCACCAGTTTTCAAAAAAATAATTTACTATACAAGCCTTCTTCATTTGCAAATTTTTCAGATAGTGAATATGAAGATAATTTTAATATAAATAACTGTGAATTTAAAACTAGCCCGTCCACTTTCCACCAATCTTTTTTTAAGAATAAATTTTATAGATTTAAAAATAATCAAAAAAATTCAAAGCTTTCTCAAAACGAGCTGAATGGTAATAATCTTTTAAATGGTTCAAACAGCTCTTTGAATAAAGAACCAAATTTTTTAAACAATCAAAATAACAATATAGACTTAGACAGATCAGATGAATTTGATAATCAAGTTTTGAATACATTTCTAAATCGTAGTTCATCAATTTTTAATAGATGTCGAAATTCGGTAAATAACAATTATAATAAAAAGCTCAATTATTCAAATGAAATGCCTGAGAAAAAAAAAATTTTATTAATAACATCAAACATATGGGGTACGAAATTTAAATTTTTAAGCTTAATATCGTCTTTACCAAGTAATTTAGGTTGTATTTCATATAGAACTAGTCTCTTACATTTACAACCAAGACAAATGCAATTCCAAATTAAAGAATTAATAACTAATGGATTGAATCAAAGTGCAGAATCTAATGAACTTAAGAATGAAAAAGTAAATGACAAAAAAGATTTTTTTTCTATCAATGAATGTAATTTAAAAAACTCAGATACAACTTCAGATTATAATTCAAATTCAATTGAAGATTATTGTTGGAGTAATAAATCATTAGATGAAGAAGATTATTTAAAAAATATTTCTGTTGCACCAATGTCTCCACAATTTGTTTATAATTCATCAAAAAATCATTCAACAGAATTTGGTTCTAATGAAGAATATTTAACGTTTCAAATCGATCCTAATACAGAAAAAATAAATTGTAATTTAACTTTTTCAAAAATTGAACAAACGAGTAATTTTTCTTTTAAAGATAAAACATGTCAACATGAATATGAATCTAATATTGAAAATAATTTTGCACAATGTGCAAGTTACACACAGCCAACAATGACAAACTCTGTTTCAACTCAAACAAGTTTTCCAACAATTAATAACTTATGTTATCATTATGATGACATATCAAATAAAGAAAAAAAAATTGATGAAGATGATATAAATAATACAATGAGTACATTAGAATCATGCTCTCGATTAATTCATTCTAGTTCAATGTTTTGTCCAGGTAAAAATGGTAATCAATTTAATGATTTTTCAAATAAAACAAAATTAAAATATGATTTTACTAAAAGAATAATTAATAGAAATAGTTTAGACTTATCTACTCAACGTCGTTTAACATTAAAAGCCAATAATAGTTATTTGAATATTGATAAAAAAACTAAATGTGTTTTAAATTGTATGTATTTAGATAATGAAGAAGAAATTTTGATTAATGAAGATGTGCCAAATTCTAAAAATGATCCTGAAAATTATTTTGAGAGTTTTATAGGGAAAAAAATTTTAGATCAAATTCATAGTTCAAATGAAAGTTTATTAGAGTCACAAATTTTTGATGATCAAGCAGATGATGAAAAAAAATCTTCAGTATTAGGTAGTGATAAAGATATTAATTTTGAAAATGATATTTTTAAATTACCAGTTTACAAAAATGAATTTTTTAATAAATCATCTGACAAAAAGCATGATTTGAGCAAAAAAAGTTTAGATTTTAATAATAACCAACAGTTAAATGATGAAAAAAATTTTGAATATTTTACGGATAAATTAAAAAAAAAATTTTATTCAAATAAAGGGCGTACAGAATTTTGTTCAAGTGAAAATGATTTGACAAATCAGAGTTATAAATCTATTGAATATATAGAAAAAATAAAAAACTGTGATTCATTTGATATTTTAAGTTTACAATCAGAAAATTTTGAGCTTAACTCAGATACAAAATTACAAAAATCAAAAGACTATATTAATTTGTATAATTCTCATATAAATTCATTCAATCAAAGTTTACCAGCAACACCTTTGAAAAGTAAAGAAAAAATTAAACGACAAAGATCATTAGGAAAAAAAATTCTCTATAGTCCAATTATGATAAGAAAAGCAATGAAACAAAAGTAAGTTGTAAAAAAAAAATCAATAAAAAAATTTTAAACGAAAAAAATTTTTTTTTATAGGTTTAGCTATTTAGATTGCAGTTCAGATGAAGATAGAACAAGTGACGATGATTCTACGTATAATCATATTTCAAATTTACAAAACAATAAAAAAAAATTCAAACAAAAACTAAGAAAAAATTTTTGTACAACAAAAAGACATAGTCTAAATAAAGTTCAACCAAATTCAGATGATTATAATCAAAATTCTTTAGTGAGCAATTATACAATGAAAGAATTAATAATGTATAATAAAGCACCAATTTGGAATGAATTATCACATGTTTATCAACTAGATTTTGGTGGTAGAGTTACACAAGAATCTGCAAAAAATTTTCAAATAGAATTTGAAGATAAACAGGTATAGTTTTAATTCCAATTTTTTTTATCAAAAAAACTATTATTTTTTTTCATTTAGGTTTTACAATTTGGCCGTATAGATGTGAATGCTTATACACTTGATTTCCAAAAACCATTTTGTGCTCTTCAAGCTTTATCTACAGCATTAGCAAATGTTACTCAAAGATTAAAATGACCTTATTATATAAAAACTTAGCTTTATGTTTTAAAATAAAATTTGAAAAATTTAAATTTTGTTTTTCCATTTGAAAAAAACAATTTTTGATTTTTTTTTTAGTTTAAATCAATTTTTTTAAATCAAAGTATTCTAATTTAGATTATAAACTTATCTATAAAAATGCAAAAAAACTATATAAAATAATTTAGAAAGTCTAACTGTATTTGAATTTAATTAATTGACTATGTTTAAATTTAAATGCAAAATAATGTTTAAAAAATAAAATTTAATTAAACTTAAAAGACTGACTCATCTTTATTTTAAAATTATTTGTCATCAAATTTTCTTTTTTTTTAATTGTAAGAATTTTTAATGAGTCATCAATCATTTTTTTCTTAAAAATAACCTTAAAATTGAACAAAAATTTTTTTTTAATCACAATAAATTAAAATATTTTTGAAAATATTCTATTAAACCAAAAATTCTATTGAGCTTTATTCAAAAAATAAGCAAAAAAATATGTTGAGTTAAGAATTTTTTAAATTTTTACGAAAAAAAACAAAAATAAATTTAAATTTGAAGTTTATTTATCTTTTTATAAATTCATTTTTGGTATAAGCTAAAAACTTTTCTAATTTTGTTTTAATTGAATTTAGAAAAAATAATAAATTTAAAAAAAAGCTTTCAAAGCAGATAGTTTGAAATAAAAAAGTTCTTTAGAAGCCAATAAATAACTTAATTATTGTTTGCTTGGCTAGCTCCATAGTTGAAATTAGATTGCAAATTAATGTAAGCATTAGTATTTCTTAACATTTCTTCAGAAAATTCTAAATAAAATAAAAAAAAATTGTATTATAAACAAATATTTTTTTAAAAAAAAGTTTACCTCTTTTTTGTTCTTCACTTGGTTTAGGTCCTAAATATGGTCCTTTCCATTCCGGATGTAAATAACAAGTTCTACCTAATGAAATTATTGATGTAGTAACTTGAGGTATATTTCTTTTTTCAAATAAATCAACTGTTTGAAATACATCTTCTTCTGGGACACCATATTTTTTCATAGCTTTTTGCAAAGCACTAATATTTTCCATTAATTTAAAGTTACCACCACTAGTATTAATTTTAGAGATTGAACCAGGTGCAAGTTTGTTCATAACTCTGTTAATATTAAAATTAGTTTTAACAAAATTAAGTTAAAATTATAGACTAAAAGATATATAAATGTTGTTATTTTTTAAAAAACTTACTTGCAAAGAACAACACCATCTTTCAAAATATCTTCATAAACCCCTCTTGGTAATTCTTCACCAATAACTTGACTACACCATTGTAAAACTTCTTCTTCTACAACTGGATCTCTTTTAGCGGCTAACTAAAAAGTTTTATAACATGATAAAACAAAAACTTCATTTAGTTAAATCAAATCAAACTTACTTTACCAACAACTTGAGCTTGTAATGACATTTTGAAGAAACAAATTTAAAAATCAAATTTTTTTTTTATTAAACTTTATTCAAAGCTGAAAATGTTTTCAAAATTAAAAAACAAAATACCTTGCTTAAATTGAAAAAAATTACTATTAACTTAAAAATTTCATAGACAAAATTAATAACAAAATATTACTCCTCAAAATTCAAAATTTTGTAAGTTTTAAATTTAGATTTAAAATCTTCATATATAACAGTATTCTTGAAAATAAATATAGTAAACTAAAAATTAAGTTACTATAAACAAATTTGTTATCACCTTCTTCGAAACTTATTCATGTTTTTTTTTTCAACTAAATATTTGGCCAAATTAACTTTAAAGCTAATTAATTTACATTACTCCACCTTCTAAAACTTTTATTCAAAAAAAAAAAATAAAACTTACATCTTTTAGATGTAAGTGAAAATATTTATAAAATCTTTCTACTCATAATTGTAAGTTAACTAATAATAGTATTATATAAAAATAATGACTTAAAAAAAGAAATTTTTTAATATAAATCATACTGTCTTTAATCAAAAATGAAGTTACTAAAATTATATCAATTTTAAGTCTAATGTAAAAGAACTTTTCAAAACTGTAACTTAATTAATTGGATAAATAATTTCAACCTTAAATTAAAATTTTAATGTTTATATTTATGTATGATAAAAAATTTTTTTGGCATTACTAAAAAACATGATTCATTATTTTTCAAAAAAAAATTTTTTTTTTCAAATCTATTCTTTTTTTTAATTAATACAAACACAATTATAATTATTTCTAAATAAAGAAAAACTTTATAAAATAGTTTAAGATATTAAAATATTTAAATAATTTAATTTGATTTCTCAAATATGAGTTAACAAAACACAATTGATCAAGATAAAACAAAAATTTAAAAAGTAAACAAAAAAAATTAAACTGCAATTTTATAAAAGATTATCTTAATTTTAAATATAAATGATGTATTTCAATAATTAAATATTTTTTTTTTAAATAAAAAAAATAATTCTTGTCTTTCGTGAAAACTTTTAATTGGAGAAGTAAAATAACTCATTAAAAATAAACTTCTAAAAATGCATTAAGCTTCTAATTATATTCAAATCAAAAAAGTGAAAAGGGTTTTTTTTTTAAAAAATGACTTTGGCAATTACAAAAAAAAATTAGTATAAAATTAAAATGTTCTGTTTCTAATAAATAAAAAAATTTTATCAAGTATAAATCAGTTCTTAGTTATGGTTTTCATTATTTGTTTTATGTTGTGGTAGCATAATAGCTGCTTTCATGTAAATTGGAGCAATACCTAGTAAAAAAATTTATTATTAATCATTTGAAGTATAAAAAAAAATTTAAAACTTACTTTGTTGTTGTGCAGCTAAAATTGGATGTACTGGTGGTTGAAAGCATTTAACATGTTCAACGCTATTACCATCGTTTGAAATTAAATTATTAGCATTTAAGTATTTATTTAAAACACTGAAAATCTGAGAATTTAGTAATTGGAAACGACGAATACGATCAACCATTCTTTTTAAAGGTACTCCTCTTACTAACTCGTTTTTACCGTCTACACGTTGAACTTTAAATAAATGATAAGAAAAATCTAATGCTTCAAATCTTCTTTGTTGATTTAATAAAGTGACCATAGCACAACCAGCCCAATTTAATCCTTCACCAAAAAGCTCTTCAACAGTAAATTCACCTTCTCCTACAGGTATACAATAAACAAACTGTAAAGCAGACCAAAGACGATGAAATTCAATACATTCATCAATATAAATAACACCATTAGGAGGAGCAGCAGGGCCTAGCCAGTTAAGTGTCTGTTCTTCATTTTCTAGCATAAATTGTTTAATTCTAGTTAAAATCACTTCAAATAAACTAAGGGCACAACATAACCTTTCTTTTGTTAATAAATCTGCTTCTCTTGCAATAACAGCTTGCTTATTAGAACCTAAACGTGCTATGTTTGAGCTAACTTGCAAAGCTGTATATTTATTTTCCATTCTTTTAATTTTAGTCTCTGATTTTTCTCCATCTTTGCAAAAAGGTTTAGGTAATATATTTTGAAATGGAGCAGCTTGCAATAAATCACAAACTTCTTCTTGTGTTAAACTTTGTTCTATTAAAAGGCAAAAAATAATTGCATTACCAACTTCCCGGAAAGATTGAAACATTTCAGTTTTAAGTTCCGGATATTGTATTATATCTCTTAGCTGAGCTTGATAATATTCTAAAACTCCTGTTGATCCGTAAACATAAAGAGGCAATTTGCATATTTTTGGCATGACTTGCATTAATGTTTTCACATACTGTCCAATAATTCCTTGTATCAAATTTTTTATAATTTTTAATAATTCTTCAATAACAACAGCAATTCCTTGATACCCCAATAAACGGTTGATTGATCTAAAATGTTCTGGACCAATAAAATTACTATACTGAGCAAAAATTTTTTGAAAAGCAGCATTTAATGCTTTTGTTCCGTATAGATAGTATGGTGGATGTTGACTATTATTTGCCATTATGTTTTCCCGTTTTATTCCGTTGTTTAAATGAGGTCTTAAATTTGGTGCATGTTTTGGGATTTTAACAAATCTGTTTGTGGACGAATTGTAACAGTAAGTAGGGAGAAAATCGTAATTTAATTCCCAAAAAACATGTAATGTAATTCTACCATAAGGTGCAGAAATATTGTGATTTGCTTGTCTTAACATAGCATCAAAATCATCAATCAAAACCATCTTTCTTAATAACTTGTGGGTGTATTTGTTAATTTTAAGTAAATTTTCTAATTCAATAACTCCAGTTAAATCGGTCGATTCAAACCTAGATATAGCTAATTCAATACTTTTTAGCATAGAAACATTCAAACGTTGAGTTATTAAATGATTGATATCTATTGTTCTTCCTAATAATTGTAAATGTCTTTGTCGTAATAAAGTTTCGTATCTATTTGTTAATGGCCAGTGAAATTTAATGTGAGATTGAGCTTCAGATCTGAAACGTTTATCCAATAAAATAGATGCAGCAATGTGTTTATAGTAAGCAAAAATTTGTTCAGATAATTTATATAAAAATTGATCAAAGCCTAAATTAACTTCTGCTTCTACTTCATCGTATAAAAATTGCTTTGCAAATTTAGATAAGGCATAATTTGCTGAATCGTTGTACAAATCTAATGGATATAAAACACATTCCATCATAGAAGGGTCTTTTGTTGTCAAAATATGATCAGTAAGAATCCAAGGTAGAGACATTTCAATCGGAAACTGGATTCTACTACCCATTGTCATTTCTAAATAAAACTCTCTGTACCATAACTGAGATAAATCACAACATTCTTTAAGAGTTTGACTAAAATTTATCAAATATGACCAATAAAAACTGTTTTTATGGAATTGGTCAATTGTTAATAAGTAAGGACCATCAATATCTTTCCTTAAAGTACGCTTTCCAGAAGCAGCTTTATCAGAAATGATTGATTCAAGCATTGTTCTAACCATATATAATTGTGTAGAACTAGGGCCGACATTTTTTCTAGGAACATTTATTTCTAAATCACTAGATGATTTCATACCTTTTTTAATTGGGTCTTCAAAACCCTTTGCCCAATCAGCACATGTGTCTCTGACGGATGTTATTAATGTTCTAATCATATCTTTTTTGTTTTTGATTGCTTTTCGCAAAGGTTCTCTTAAAGTTTTTTGAACAAAGTCTTGCAATTCAGCATAAATACTTCGTCTAATTGTATCAGTAAATACTGTTTCCATTCTATTCATAAGAACTTGTAATCCTTTAACCATAGCAGTTATCTCAATAAGAGCTGATTTTTCTTCATTATTAAAGTTATATCTTATTGCTCTTTCATATTCTTCAGCTTCTACAGGACATTCATTATTCACATGATGATCTGTTGGATGCATTAATTTCCATGAATATAATTCTGTAACTTTAGTAGTCCAGTCTGCTAATAATTGCAATCCTTTAAGAGCTAAATTCAAAAGCTGTTTGTTTTCAGAATCACTTCTAGGTTTATCGATAATAGTTGTAGAAACTTCGTTTGAATATCTTGACAACTCAGAAATATAACAGACATAATCTTCTCTCATTTGAGGTAAATACTGTAGAATATCTGATTGATTTGAACTTGTAGTTACATTTGAACTTAATGGCCATTTTGTAGGATCAAAATGCTTACTTTTTTTTATATATGTTTGGAAAGGAGCAATTTGCATATCTCCAAATAGAGGAACCATTTCTAAGTTTTTAAAAATTTTATCTATTCTAGCAATACTAATTCGTTTTTTACTGTCCATCTTATTTATATTAACATTTGAGTTTTGACCATCCATCAAAAATAATGAAAATCCTATCACTTTTACTAACATATGTTTTTCCGATGGTAACATATACATTTTAGTTTCATACATTGTTGTTGCTAATGTGACAATATCTGCTAATAACTCAGCATAACCAGGAATAGCTTCTAATTTTTCTTTTAAATTGTTTCTTATTTGATTTTGAGTAGCTAAAAACATAGATAAATTTTGACTTTCTTTTAGAGACTTAGAGTCGGATAGAATTTTCAAAAATTGAGCTGCTCTTCTATAAGTAGCATAATCATTTTTTACTGAAGATTTTATATTTTTAAGTTCATCTAAAATAGCAAACATGTTTATAAATTTTCCTAAAGTTAGTAAATAAGCCTCTGACACAAAAGTGTCATTTTTTTTTTTAGTTGATATTGTTGGTGTTTCAGAATTATTCATAGCGGAATTCATAGTATTATTACTTGGTGTGTGACAAAGCCTTTGAACTTCAGCACAAAACCTATTAATTGCAGCTTCTTGAAAATATAAAAATAATAAAAGCTTATTAACTTCTGGAGATAAAACTTCAACAGTTTTTTCATAAATTTCAACACGGTTTGGCTGTTCATTTGATTTGGGTTGAGGAATAGCTCTAGAACAGCATCTCCAAGTATACAACATTATAGCATGTTTTTCACCTAAAAAAAAAATTAATAACTATTGCTTAAAAATAATTTATTTAAATTTACCTTCTTCAAGCATACGATTTAATTCTGCTTGAATTGTTGCTTCTTCAATATATTTGGCAACACCGCAAACAAATGCATTTCTATCTTCAAAATTTGTATCAAAATTGATATGATAAACAATTGATTTAGTATCACCTTGTATACAATGTTGTTCATCAGGTAATTCTAATTCATCTAAAAGATCTAAATTTAATAAAATATCATTACTTGAAGCTTTTTCTGCAATGACTTCATTATTCGAAGCCATTTTAATTTTTATTTAGAAAGCTGATTTCATAAAAATTTTTAAATATATTGTCAACTATTATTGAAAATTGAATACTTTTTAAAGAGACACAGCATTAATAATTAAATATAATTTAAATGATAAAAAAATAAATTACACGATTTATAGCTGAAAAATGAAAAAAATAATAACAAAAAACTATTGGGTGTTTCAAAATGCGCCGACGCTTCAAAAACAAAAAAGCGGTTTTTTTAAAAAAAATTATTTTGAAGTTTTTCAAGCTTGTATCGGCCCCTGTATAAAGATGATTCAAAAAAAAAATTAATATTTTTTAAAATTAATTTAGTTAACTTGATACAAAAATTTTATTATTGACAACATTAAAAACAACTTGTTAATGTTTTAATTTTTTTTTTTTTAAAATAATTTATTTAAAAGCTCGGACACAGCTGTGCCAACGCCAAGCGGCAAGTTTAAAGTAATAAAGTGTAAAGTGTTACATAAGTGAAATATTTACAAATAATGTGTATGTGTTGTGTTATTTACAATTTTGTTACTATTTATTAATGATGTGATTGCGGTTTTACAGAAATTGTTAAAATCGTTGGAGTTAGAACTCGAGCCTATTTTAAAAAGATCTGTTTTGTCTTTGATATTATTTTTAAAAATGAGATTGTGTCTGATATTATCATAATTTTTACAATGGAAAAGAATATGTTCGGGAGATTGTGGTGTGTTACAAGTTGTGCAAAGATCATTATCTAAAATGTTGAATTTTTTGAGATAAGTCTTAAAATTTCCATGGCCTGTGATGAATTGACATGTGTAGTAATTGATGAATAATCTTAATAAATTATAATACTTTGAAAAAACCATCAAGCTTTTTACTTCTTTAATGAATTTTAAGGCATTTTAATCAAGTTTAATAAAAATATGTAAACTTTTATTTATTTATTTATTTAAATACATGTTTTGCAAGCGTGCGCAGCCCGTGGACCATACGCGGCGCGTCCTTTTCAAATTTTGTAACATACAAGCAGCACGGTCAAAAATTCCATTTTAACAGAATCTCATTACCATCATCCATCAAGCAGTTTATGACTCTTCTAATTTGGTTTTGAAGTTTCGTCTGATTGAAGAAGTTATTCAAGCAGTACAAAACACCTTTTTTATCACAGATAATTGTAACCATCATGTTCCAAACTGAAGATTCACAAAGAAACCTAAGACCAAGAAGTATGGAGTAGATTTCAGTCTGGAAAACATTATACTTGTCAGGCAGTCTAAAGCCTTTCTTAACAACACCGGAGTGTGTTCTGACCAAAAAGGCTCTGGTCGTTGCTTTTGCATTAGAAGGGTCTACCCATACCTAAACCGTCTTTTGGTTTATGTTGATTTGGCGTACAATAAATCTCCACCAGACAAAGCGATGGAGTGGAAGAAGTCCCTGAATCATCAGAGTTTAATGATTGCATTAGAGTTTAATGAAATAAGTAGCCATAAAAACATAAATTTTGTATTTTCTACTTCAAAATTTTTTCAAAAGAATATTTTTACATTAAAATTTTAGATAAGCGTTCATTGAACAAGTATTTTTTAATTCTGATAAACAAAAAGAAACCCCCAATCTTACAAATTTATTTCTGAAACCTAGTTTATTACTTTAGCAGTTTAAATTTTAAACAATAATGTTTTTGAAGACAACTTAGATTAAGAATATAAAACGTAGTATATAATATTTAAAATGTGTAAAACATAAAAAAAAAATCTTTATCATTTCAAATATTATCTTACTCATATAAATGTCTTATTTTAAACAAAAAAATCCAAATTATTTAAAAATTTTTAATTTTAGGAAAATAAAATCTTATCAGACCAGATTACTAATGCTAAAAAATATTTCAAAATATCTGTGTAATGTCTGTTATTCTAGAAAAGAGTTGCAAATTTTTATTTAGAAATATTTTTAGCTCTACTTATATTTTAAAATTTTTTTATTAAGACTGAAAATTTGATGAATCCTGACCAGTATTAGTGCTGATAAAGACTAATAATTCTTTTGAAAACCAATTTAAAAAACTTTAAAAAGTTTAAATTAAATCATTCATTACCTTTTTATTGAAGCCAATAGTTTTTGAAATAATAATTTTGTTCATAGCTTAATTTAAAATTAAAATTTAAGTTTTATTAAAAACCAAGAAAATTTTTAAAAAAATTCAAAAAATAGACTGTTTCCTATCTTTACAAATTTATACAATTATATACATAATTTACATTAAAATTGAGATCTACTTAAATCAGAACGATTAGAATTAAATTTAGATAATTTTTCATTATGTTGAAAATATACATTCCCGTAATAAAAAGGTTCTTCATAATAATCTTCTTGGTTATTAAAATTATTAGAAAACATTAATTGATTAGAAAAAGTCATATCAGTCGTTGGTTGGAAATTTTTTTTTAAACTAGGTAAAGTTGATCTATTTGAATTATTCTGTGTATTTTCTTTTGAGCTATTATTAAATAACATAAAACTTGTAGCTAAAATTAAAATTAGTATAACAAAAAACATTATAGTCAAAATGATTCCAATAGAAATTGCGTCTAAGTTCAATCTACTTGGTTCAAAAACATCTGAAAAAAAAAATAAATTTAAAAACTGTTTTTTTTTAATGCAAAATTCAAACTTACTTTTACAGCCTAAGGTTGTATCAATATTTTCATTTATTAATTCATATAGATGTTCATTAGTCTTATGTACAAGATGACCATTTACAATAAGATGAGATATACATCCAGTTAAATTACTGCCAATTATAATAGGTTTTAAAGATAATTTAAAAGAATTTGTATTATAATAATTTAAGTTTTTATTTATTAAGATTTCTCCATTTGATTTTATCGATAAAATATTCCATTGATTAAGTTTAAAAAACCCATTTAACAAAACTGTTTCTTTTGTATTCAAATTTTCCAATACTAAAGAGCCGTTTTTAATAATTCTTAAGTATAAATAATTGTTTTTGAAAACTTGTTGGTAGTTATTAGTAAATGATGTAGAATAAATTCTTATACTAAAGTCTTCTAAGCTTGATTCATAATTTTGATTTTTAATTAAAGAATTCCATTTTTTAGATAAAATTAATTTAATTACAGAGTCTTTGTTCATTTGTAACTCACAAGAATCATTACAGGAAGTGTAAGACTCATAATATAATTTTTTATTAAAAATATCTAATGACGATGAATTACTTGAACTTAAATAACATTTACACTTTTTTTCAAACCAATTTTTTTTCATATATAAAGATTGTGAACCACAATCATCAATTAAATCATTATCTTCTTTACTCATTTCTTTCGAAATTTCAAACTTAGGTGTTTGTGGTCTACAAATAGGATCTACAAAACTTTTTTCTGAAATAAACTCATTGATCTTTATTGAGTTTAAAGTTGTTTTATATAAACACCCAATAAAATTACTTTTAGCTGTTACATGGCCTTTAGTTTTATGATAGAATAAGTTATTATTTCCGGCTACGTATTCTAATCCACCAATATATAATGGGTTTGAGTCAAAATGAAAACTTGCTTGGTTAAAACTAATTGAACTTTGATTTAAAAGATTGTTACAGTTTAATTGGTTATCTAAAAACATTTTTTCACATGAATAAAGACTTAAATGAGCTACTTTTCGATTTCTTATTAAGTTAAATTTATAGTATTTTCCATCAAGTAAATCATAATTTTTTGCATAAACTTTTAATTCGTTAATTTTTAATAAATGATTTCCTCCAATTCTTAAAAGCATGTGTTTTTTGTATAAAATTAAAGCTATGAAATCTGATTTTCCAGTTAATTTATTTATTTGACCATTATTATAAAGCATTAATTGACCAAAATCATTTTCCTCTTCATTATCAGATATTTTTAAGTGAGAAGCAAATGTCATACTAACTTCATCTGTTGCTTCATGTAAACTAACATTCAAACGAATATAAGATTGAGGTTTCATTCCCAAACTAAATTGACTACATTCATGACCAAAAGTATGATCATCTAAACAATTACAACGATGCCCATAAGGTTTTATTAGTTGGCATACACCATTGACACCACATCTACCAGCTTTTTTTGTACAATAGTTTAAGGCTTGTTCACATCTAGGTCCTCTAAAATCACTTTTACATAAACATATTTTTTTGTTGAATTCATTTTGAATACATAATCCTCCATTTTCACAATAGTCATCTTTATAGCATAGATCTTCGTTTTTACAATCTTTACCTTGATATGGCTTCACACATTCACAACAATACTCTTCTTTAGTTTTTCTATAGCATGTCATTCTAGAATTTTGTTTAGGAATAATATTATTTTTCACACACCAAGATGTTATAAAACTATCATTTAAAAAAACTTGTTTAGAATTTTCCTTTACAATATTTAAACCATTTGGGGTGTTTTCCAAAAATGAAGGATATGAGTTTTTTTGTTGCCAATTTAGTCTTATATTGACACTAGTTTTAGCAAACAATTCAGAAGAATCTATGGCCAAAACTTCTAAAATAATATTATTATCAGTTTGAGTTAAATACAAATTTGTCAAATTACAGTTTATCAAACCAATAGTACCATAATTTTCATCAATAGAAAATAAATGATTTAAATTAACCAGTTTGTAACGTATATAATCATTTTGATCATGATCTACTGCTTTTATCAAACATTTATTTATAAACTGATATGCACAAGACCCACTATTTTTCACTATAAGACAATCGTTAATGTTATAAATAAAAACTGGTGGTTCATTTAAATCTATTAAATTTATAAGTAGTTCAGCTTTGTCAAAATCTTGTGGTGTAGAAACTTGTTGATTGTCTAACATTACTAAAATTGTGAATTTTAATTTAATAAAATTAACTGTGACATTGTCTTTTTGAGTTTGCTTATAAATTTTATTCATTGAAAAGCTTTCAAAATCTACTTGATCAGTTACTACTAAATCTCCATTTTTTTTTAAATCAATTCCAAAGTTAATGGTTTTCAAAAGTTGAAATTTAATTTTTTGATTATTTTGGTTCAATACTGTAAAATTCAAATTTGATATAATTGTTCCTAATTTAGATCTTTCTAAAAGATCAAATTCAAATAATTTCTTAGAAAATTTTGGTTTAATTTTTGTGGTATTTAATAAAGTTAGATAAATGTTCAATGAATGATTTTGATTAAAAGTATTTATTTTTTTTAATTCTAATAACTGATTTGATGATTCTGGTTCAAAAACTTCTATTAGCTTTTTAGTTTCACTTGATGTATCCAAAAACTTATTTAAAGATTTTTTATTTTTAAATAACTCATAATTATCTAAAGAAAATTTCATATCATCAAAATCAATTAAAGTTAAATTATTTTTTAAGCTTCCAAAAGTAAAGTTTTCATTAATATCAATATAAATTTCATGAAACAAACCATTTGGTGTCAAAAACATTGGTAAATTATCATCAATATTTGATACTAATATTTCAAAAAATAAGCTGTTATTTTTTTGATCAATTGTCGTATAATCTAAAATTATTAATTCATATTTGTATGAAGTTATAAATTCAAAATCTAAAGTATGATTCAAATATAAAGATCCAGTTTTTTCGTTTATTGTAAATGGGTTTATAATTTTTTTTGTAGAATTATTTAAATCCAATAAAGCTTCAATTGATTTTTCAAAAAAGTTTTCTTCTTCGGAATGAGTTTTGAATTTGCTGAAATAATACTGTAATGCGTTTGGATTATATTTTAGCTTAACTAAGTTTAATTTAAAAAAAACTTCATTATTGGAACCATCATTAAAATTATTATCGATTGCTTTAAATTGATATATAAATTGACTTTTAAATAAACTTGGATTAGATGTTTCATTAACATAAATTTGATCAATTTTAGATTGAAATCGAGGTTCGAAAAAATTATTTTTTGTGATTGAGATGACTAAACTTGTCAGTTCTTGAAATTTAGAAATTGACCAAAGATTACAGATAATCTTTTGATTAATTTTAAACATATTTTGGCCGTTAAAAATTAAACTATTATTTTTTAAATCAAAAAGTTCTACTGGTTGATTATTTTCTTTAAAAACGCAAAAACTAAAACTTTCTAAATCTGTAATTTCATTGTTTTTTGTGAAAATTTTAGTTAAATTTTTTAGATTGAATGGTATAGATAATTTAATAAAGCTATTATGGTTTTTCGTAATAAATATTTCAGTAAAATTACATTTTGGTATTAAACCATTATCACATGCTTTGGCTGAAATTTTAAATGAAGATATTTTGCTATCTAAATAAGCCTGAGTAGCAAATAAATCACCTGTGTCTTTATCAATAATCAAATAGTTGGAACTTTGGCTTAAAGAATAAGTTATTAAAGAATTGAGTTCTCTATCTAAATCATAAGCAGCTATTTTTCCTATTGATTGGTTATTTTTAAATTGGTCATTTAGTTCAAAATAATAAAGACAATTATTCATTTTATCATGCTTATGTTGCAAAAATATTTTTTTACAGTTTACAAAAATTGGTGCATTATCGTTTTCATCGTTTATAGAAATAGTAAGAGTTGTTTTTTGTTTCCAAGATCCATCATTAACTGTGACAATTAATTCAATTTCTTCAGTTTCTTCGCGATCTAGCTTTTTAGCTAAACTTATTTCTCCTGTATATTTATTAATAATAAAACGATCATCAATTATGCTAAACAAATGTGATTTTGAAGAATAAATGTCTTTATCATTAAAAGTAATTTGTGTTAAATAACTTCCAACTTCTTCATTTTCACTTACATTGACACGAAATATTTGTGTCATTTTAGGGGGACAATCATTAATATCTTTTATGTTAACTAGAACAATTGCTTGAGATTGAAGACCTTCATTATCATGAACTTGAACTAGTAATTCAAATTTATCATTTTCTTCTCGATCAATTTTTTGTGTTGTTAAAATTATACCTGTTAATTCATCAATTTTAAATGGAACACTTTGTGTTAAAATTTCAAACCTTAAATTATTATTTAAGTTATAACTAGTTATTGATTTTTCTAAAATAGATTCATTTTCAAAATCATCTTCTTCTAACTCATCATTTTTTTTCATAACATTTTTTTCAACTAATTCATTATCATCTAAATCATTAGCTTCTAACTTAATAACAAACAACTCTGGTTCTTTTTCTTCTAAAATAGTTACATTGTAGAAATTTTGACTAAATTTAGGTGCATTATCATTAACATTCATTACTCTAATACTAAGTTCTAAAACTTGGAAATAAACTATTTCTTCATTTTTTGGCTTAAAAGTAGCTTCCAAAAAAATAGTATAATTTTGAACATGCTCATAGTCAAGCTCTTTGTTTAATAAAAGCTTATATAAGGATTCGATTTTAACAATTTTAAATCTGTTGTCATAATCTCCTCCAACAATACCGATTTCAACACTATCAGTTTTAGTTTTTGAAAAATTTATTAAAATAAATTCATGTATTGAAGAACCTATTGGCAAGTTTTCATAAACATGAATATCATTTAAAAACGGTTCAAAGATAGTCATCCATTTTAAATTTTTAAGATTATACATTTCTAGTTGAATTTCAATTTTTTTACTCAAATTCTGTTTCAAATTACAATCACTTAACATAAGTTCGAAATTTAAAGTTTTATTTTTCAATGTATCAAGTTTGTTAACGAAATTGTTCAAAATTGTCACAACACCATTTTCTTTATTAATTTTATATTTTTTAGGATCTAAACTCAAACTTTTAAACACAATTTTTGAATTTAAGCTATTCCATTTATCTGAATCAAATGCATCAAAACCAAATAAAAACAAATATTCTTTTTCTTTCATATAAGAATCACTGATAAAATATTGATAAGGTATGTCAATTTTAAGTAAATCACTTTTTATTAAGTTTTTTAATAAAATTTTACTTATTGACTGATTTTTAGTAATATCAGGTTTAGAATCATTTTCATCAATTATCAAAACATTAATTAAACAAAATTTTTCATGAAAACCATCACTAACTTTGATTATAATTTGATATTCATTTTCAAGCTCACGATCAAAAACTAATTTTTCTTTTACAATTAGCTCACCGAATTTATTTATATCAACTTTTGAACATTGGTTTTTTATGCCTTTTGATGAACAATTAATTTTTTTAAATGATAAAACATCATTATCTAAATCTGTAGCATTAAGTTGAATAATTTTAAAATCTTGTTTAAACTCAATATTTTCTACTAAACCAATATTGAAAGCTGGTATCAAATTTGGACTATTATCATTAAGATTGATTATTTCAATTTTAACTTCAACTTCATTTTGCAAATCACCATTCAATTCATCCATAACTAATAATTTTAATGATAAAATTGGATTTTTTAAACTTTCATAATCTAACTCTTTGATAACGTTAAGAATCCCTGTATTTGTATCTAAGCTAAAATAATCATAAATGTTGTTTTTTAATAAAAATTTTACGTTGCTTATTGATGTATTAGAATGAACGTCAAATTCTGATTTAGCAAAAAATTTAAACAATTCTCCAATAGTGTTTTCAGGCCATTTAAAATAATAAGGACTATTGAAAAATATTGGTTTTTCATCATAAACATTTAAAACATTAACACTGACACTAGTAAAAGCTTCATTCTCTTGATCATTCATTTTAATTGTTAAATTATAGCTTTTTATTTTTTCATAGTCTAATGAGTATTTCAAAATTAAATTATTTTTAATAATTAAAAACTGTCCATTTGTATTACCAGATACAATTTCTAATGTTAATAAACCATCTTCAATAAACTCTTTAGTTTTAAAACTTAAAATGTTTGATTTTAATTCATGATCTTCTTTGATATCAACAACATAGACATTTTTTTCAAAATTCAACGTTTTATTAAATGATGGAATAAAATTAATTAAAAGAGTTTTAATTTGATCAAATGTTTTTAACTGAATTTTATGAGTTCCTTTATTTGGTTTTTTGATTAAAATCAATTCATTTTTTGAATTTATTCGAAATATAGTGTCATCTAATAATGAAACTTGTTCTTTGAATTTGAAAACAACTTCATTTATTTTTAAAGCTTCGCTTATATTTAAAATTAATTCATTATTATTAAGCTGATAGTTTTTTTTAATTTCATTTGCACTTATATTAATTTCAATAGTAGTAAAATCAGAATAAAGTCCATCATTTACACTAATTTTAAAATTAAAAGTATTTTTTTCAGTTGAATTGAACTGTTTTAATAATTTTACACAACCATTTGAACTATTAACATGAAAATAAATTTTTTCTGAGAATTTATCTAAAGCTTGTTGTTCATCGTTTTCATCCTCATAAAAGCTATAAGTTAATTTATCATGATCATAATCTTTTGCATTTAAACAAAATAAATTTCCTAACTTTTGACTTTCATTAAAATAAAATTTATATAAAGTTTTCTCAAAAATAGGTTCATTATCATTTATATTTAAAATGTTTAAATAAATTGTTGTAGGCAAAGATGTAAATTCACCATCGTTAGCTTCAACCATGGTTATATATAAATTATTATCTGTTTCATAATCAATAGATCTTGATAAATATACTAATCCATTTTTTTCATTAACTTTAATAGGTGAGTTTTCTTGTTCTGAAACTATTTTATATTTAAGAACACTATTATCATCTAAATCTTCAGCTTTAATTTTACCAATCTTAAAATTAAGTAAAAAAATTTTTAAGTAAATTTCAAAAAAGTTAAAAAAATCTTTTAGAAAGTTAGTATGAAGAAAATTTAAAAATAAATTTGTATAAAACTGTTTTAAAAAAGATTTAAGTATCTTTAAAACTCTATTTAAAGAGGCTGAAAATTAAAAATTGATGAAAACTTACAATTGTTTTTTCTTTATTATTTTCCATAACATTAAAAGAATGATAATTATTTTTGAAAAAAGGATAGTTGTCATTTACATCAATTATTTCTATAATTAAATGCTCATTAATTTCAAAACTTCCATCAAAAACTGAAATAGTTAATCTATAACTACTTTCTTTTTCTTTGTCTAGTTCATGATTCTAAATAAAAAATATTAATTAATAATGAATAAAGGGTAAGTTAATAAATTAATAACTTTGAAACAAGCTTATTAAAAAGCTTTTAATAAATTTAAAAATTTAAGACAAACAGATGCTTAAGCTTTTCAAAATTTATTAAGACGCTTAAGCTTAATAATTCTATAAAAATACTTAAGCTTTGATTTTTTTTGTAAAAACTCTTAAGCTTTATAAGCTGAATTAAATATTTAATGTTATAAGATTTAAATTTTAAAATATTAAGCTTTCAATTTTGAATATAATTAAATAGTTTTAAGATTTTTTGAATTTTTCAATTATAAACTTTGAAATAAGTTAATCTCAAACTTTTTTGAAAAATGAGTTTTTGAAAATTAAATTAAAAAGGTTAAACTTACTAAAAATATTTTTCCATTATTTTGATCAATAATAAATGTTTCTAAACAATTTTGAAATATTTCTTCATTTGAGAATGCTTCACAATTAATGATTTTAAATTTAAATTGAGTGTCTAAATCAAAATCTGTAACAATTGACGAAAAATCAAAAATCATATTTTTTAAACGTTCATTCTCTTTTACACGAATTTTTTTTTCAATTGCGTTGTTCAATAATTTAGGCTTATTATCATTACGGTCTAAAACTAAAATTTTAATTTTATAAACTTGAATTAAATAATCATTTAAAACAAAAATATCGAAATAATAGACATTTTTTAATTCACGATCTAAAATACTTTTTGTTCTAAGTTCACCAAATGAATTTATATCAAAAAGTTTATTGCACGTGTTAATAAAGTATTGGCACGATGAAGATGTACACGAAAATTTATGAACAAAAGTGTCAATAGGCTCATTTTCAAAAACATTAAAATTTAAACTTAAATTTTCAATTGTATTATTTGTAACTAAAATAACTAAGCCAATCAAATCATTTGTGGATAAACCTCCTTCATCAATAATTAAAATAGGAATTTTTAAAAACATATTTTGTCTAATTTGTTTTTTAGCATAAATGAAACCATCGTTTTCATCTAAAAATAGATATTCATCAATATTCTTGTAATTAGAATCTTTTGTTATTTTATATATAATTTTGTCATGATCTAAATCTGTTGCTTTTAATTGAGCCAATGTTTCATTTTTTTTAACATAAAACTGACGTACAATAACTAATGAAGTTGTTGTTAAAAATTTAGGTTGGTTATCATTTAGATTTTTAATTAAAAGACTAAGATCTTTTACATCGCTATTTCCACTTTTATCAGATACTTTTATTTTTAAATTTATACGTTTAATTTCTTCATAATCAAGTATATCTGATGAAAAAATTTCACCTGTTGATTCATTCAAAAATACAGGACAACGCAATTTATAATAAGAACCTAAAACTTGACATTTTATTAAACTGAAATATAATTTATCGTTTAAATCACAATCAGTTGCTTCTATTTTTTCAATCAAACTATTTGTTTTCAAATTTTCAAATACTTGAATTATTTCTTCATTTTGGTTGATAAATGTTGAATTATCATTTTTAAACTGAGGTTTACAATCATTTACATTTTTTACGATTATATTCAAGCTTAAAGAATCACTTTTTAAACCATAGTTATCAATAGCAGTTATATTAATTGTATGTTCAACTTCAGATTCAAAATCCAAATAGTTCACTAATATTAAGTTATTTCCATCAATTTTAAAACATTGCATTACTTGACAATAATTTTTACCACATTCATTTGATTTATTTGAATTAATAGACTTTAAACTACTTATTTCAAAATGAAATTTACTATTATAACCAGCATCATAATCAGTTGCATCAAATGAAAACAAAACTGTACCAGGTTCTGTATTTTCATTTAAAATAAGTGTATTGTTAAAATTTTTGATTTTAAGAAATAAAGGAGCGTTATCATTAACATCACTTAAAGTAATAATTAATTTATTAAATGCAAAATGTAATCCATCATCTACTTTAATCATTAGTTCAATTTTTTCACTTACTTCTCTATCTAAACTTTCAATCAATTTTAATATACCTGTTTCAGAATCCAATTTAAATTTATTAGAAAATTCAGACTTTAAAAGATTAAAATTTATATTTGAATTTGAATCAGCATCTTTAACTTTTAATTTGAGAATAGTTGAATTAAGCTTTAAATTTTCCATAACTGAAATTCTTTGTTCAACTTTATCAGAACAAACATTTTTTTTTAATTGTTGATTATATATTTCAAAACAAGGTACGTTATCATTTATATCAAGTATTTTAATTAAAACAAGACATTTATTTTTTAATTTTTTTTCATATAAACTTTGATCTTTAGCTTCAACTTCAAATTGAAAATTTTTCATTTTTTCAAAATCAATTTTTTTCTTTAAAAATATTTTACCTGAAAATGAGTCAACTTCAATAAAACTTGAAAAGTTTGAATCTATAGCTTTGTATTTAACAATAGCATTATCATTTTGATCTTTATCATTTGCTTTAACAATACCAATCACAGAATTAATGTCTAAATTTTCATAAACATCAAACTCATAAACTTCTTTTTCAAACTCAGGCTGATTATCATTAATATCTAATACATGAATTAAAATGTTTATTATTTTACTACTTAAATTAAATTCTTTTAAATTAATTAAAATTTGAAACAAATAATTTTCTTTTGTTTCATAATCAAGTTTACTCTTAAGGTATAAAGTTCCATCAGGAAATAATCCGAATAGATTTTTGATTGAAACTGAATTATTGTCTTTGTTCAAAAATTCTATTTTTAAGTCATTTATATTAATTTGATCAAAAATATTTAATTTTATCAATTGACTATTTATCGGAGTTGATTCTTTAACATTCAATTCATAAAATGTTTTTTTAAAATCTAAGCTTTTGAATAGATCTTCAATATTATTTTTGGTTTCAATTATTTGAACAAATATATAAATTTGAGAATTAGTCTTTGTTTTAACATTTAAATCTTTACAATAAATAATTGTTGAATAAATTTCATCATTTTTATAATTATATACAAATTCACCATTAATTAAATTACCTTCAAAAAGATTAACATTAATCTCTAATTGGTCTTTATTAATTCTAAAAAGCTTATTTCCTTTCTTTAACAAAGAATTATTTTTTTCGATAACATTTTCAAAATAATAAACAACATTTGATGTTTTTTCTTTATCATCATCTAAATCTAAACTAATTAGTTTAAATAAATTAGTATGATAAGGTGTGTTTCTTAAAATTTGAAAATAATAAAAAGGTTCAGTAAAAATAGGATGTAAATCATTTTCATTTAAAACTTGAATATTAAAATTTGAAAATATAAAGTTTTCATTATTGAAGGCACATAAGGATAAATTATAAAACATTTTTTTTTCATAATCAAGTTTTTTAACTAATTCAAGATGTTCACTTGTAATTAAAAAATTTTGATCTAAATCACCATCACATATAAATAACTCAAATTCAATTTCATTATTGAAAAAACTTTTAAACGATTCATTAAACTTAAAAATAATTTTAGGATCTATTGATTCACTCAAAGCAATAAATTCATCTTTAATTTTATATTCAGTTCTTTTGTTTAAAAAAAGATGTATTGTTGCTTGATTATTAAATCTTTCACATCCATCACAAGTTATATTTATAGGTATATAAGAAGGAAATAAAGAAATGTTAAAAGGTTTTTTTAAATAAACATTTCCTGTATTCTCATCTAAATTTATTAAATTATTCACAAAATTTAAGTTTTTATGATTGTGATTGAAATTAAATAAAAATTTAATTGAGTTTGTTTGATCTTTATCCACTAAATTAATTTTTGTTAAAAATTGATTTTCTGACAAAAAATTATTAAGATCAACAAAATAATTTTTAGGATATACTAAAGGTAAATTGTCATCACGATCTAACACATTAATTTTAATTTTGAATGTGTTCAGTAATTTAGGACTACCTTGATCACTAACTAAGATCAAAAGTTCAAAACTTTTCTCTTGCTCATAATCTAATTGTTTTGTTGAATACAAACGAATTATATCTTCTTTTTTTTCAAAATCAAATAAATTTTGATAATTAAAAAGTAATTCAATAATAACAAGCCCATTATCACCTTCATCTAGATCAAAAGTTTTCAAATTTAAGCTGAAAAAATTACCTTCTTGAACTTCAAAAATTTTTGGAGAGAAGCTATTAAAAATTTCATATTTAAATGTTGACACATTATAAAACTTTAATTGAGGATAATTATCGTTTATATCTATAACTTTAACAAATAATTTGCTTGATGACCATTTAGAATTTGAATGAGTATCGCGTAAAAATACTTTTAACTCAAAATAAGCAATTGATTCTCTATCTAATTGTTTGGCTAAGGTAACCAAACCAGTTTGACTGTCTATATGAAAATAATCAGAATTATCACCATTTAAACTATAATAAACAATTGAGTCTAAATCACTTTTATCTGAATCATTTGAATTAATTAAACAAACAAATGATCCAACGGATGATGTTTCTTCAATCTCAACTTTATAAAAAAGTTGATTAAAAGCTGGTCGATGATCATTTTCCGAGACTTCATTTACTTTTATTATTAAACTTTTTTCACTAGTTAAACTTGGTTGGCCAAAATCAAAAGCTTTTATTGTCAAATTGTAAATGTTTTGGGATTTAAACTTATTTGACAAATTTTTATTTACTCTAATAACATATGAGCCAATAGATTCAAACTCAGAATCTAAAAAAAAGTTATCTAACTCATTCCCTGAAAAAATCTCTAATTTAGTTTTCCCATTATTACCAGAATCTTCATCAAATACACTTATAGCAGCAACAGCTGTACCATAAACAGCAGATTGATCTACTAAAGCATAATCAAGAAATCGATGATTATAATAAAGTATTTTAATTTCAGGTTTGTTTAAATTATCTTTTAAAGATAAATAAATAGTTACGTAAGAACGACCTATTTGTTTTGGGTTTCCATTATCTTCAGCTAAAACTGTGAAAACACAAATAAATGTTTTTTCGTTTGTTGAAATTTGTTTATAAAATGTTTGACAAATTTTAGGTATTCCATCATTATTTACAAAAATATCTCCTGTTGTGGAATTAATATAAAAATCATTTATATTATTATAATTGTTGTTTAATGAATTATTCTCATTGTGTAAAAAGTAAGAAATTTTTGAATTTTCACTTAATGTTTCATCTAAATCTGTTGCATGAACATTTAAAATAAAATCATTTTTTTTCAAACTACTATTAAAAAATGCTGTATAATTCAATTTATCGAAAATAGGTATATTATCATTTACATCTAAAACAGCTATATTTAATTTTACATAATTTGATTGATTTTTTAAATCGAAAACACATAATTTACAATTATAATTTTGTATATTTTCACGATCAAGACGTTCAACTAATTCTAAACTCAATATTGAGTTGTTTTGATTATAATTTAATTTAAATGGCTCATTGTTTTTATCATTTATTAAATGATTATTTAACAATTTTTCTGTATGACATAAACAAATTTTGAATTGATTGTTACAAAATTCTAACTCATATCTTAATTGATCTTCGTCAACATCTACAGCTGTATCTAAAATAATTTTAGTCCCTAGTGGTGCACTTTCAGATATTGTTATTATTTTATTAACATCCCATAACCAAAAAGGATAATTATCATTTTGATCGATAACTTTTACTTTTACTTCAATTGGCTGTGAAGGTAATGGTAAATTACTTAATATTATTAAATCATAAAATTGTTGTCTTTCACGATCTAAATTTATTTTTGTTGTTAAAATTTCACCTGTTTGAGAATTCAATTTAAATTCAGGTGGTGATTGATTACCTCCAAAACTATAAATATAACCTTTTGTTAAATTAATTTTACCAATTAATTGATTTTCAATTGCATTTTCTTGAATTTCAAAATAATAAGAATTATTTTGATGTTTATAATTAAATGAATCATTACACAACACACTTGTTAATAAATATAATAAAAGACATAATTTCATTAAATACATTTTCTTAGCTGAATAAAAACTTTTTAGAACACCTTTATACATTTTGAAATGTTGACTATAACCAATCAATTATTAGAAAATAAATTCTTGAAAGGTTAAAAGTCAAACAGTTTTTTCTTAACTTTCAAAAACAAAACCTCATTTTAAGAAACTAAACAAAATTCATCAAAAACTTTTTTACATTTTTTTAACATTTTATGTTAAGCAATTTTTATTAAAAACTTTTTAGTAAAAATTTCTTAAAAAAATTTTTCTCAAAATCTATAAATCAACTTGATTGATTTAAAGATCTTTAAATCTTCATTTAAGCTAAAAAAATTTTCTTATTAAAATTAACAAGAGATACAAATTAACTTGAACATAACTAAAAGAATTTTCACAAGTTTGATATGAAACACAAACAAAAAAAATTTATTAAAAAAAAATTACTTTCTTAAGTGAGAATTTTCTTCTAAATGAAATTCAAAAACTAAAATAAAAAATGTAAAAAATTTTTTAATATTTAGCTGAAATACTTTTTCAAATAAATTCTTAAACACTCTTTTTTAATAAAAAAAACTTAAAACATTAAAATGATAATTTATCTTTAAGCACAGTAGGATAAAACTTATAAAATATTTTGGCCACAGTTTAATTTATTTAGCTTTGGTTAATCAAATTTTTTTTTTTTTGAATAACTGGTTTCGTTATTCACATTTGAATTAAAAGTAACAAAACTTTAAAATTTAGATAAAAAAGTATAAAAATAAGAGATTAATTAAAACTAACTTAAAAAAGTTACAAAAAATATAAAAATTATCTAATATTAAGCATAATTAATTTAGAAATTAACTCAAATAGCAACTAAATTAATTTATTATTATGTAAACTTTTATATTTTGAATCACACTTTTTTAAAAATTAGTTAAGACAACTTTACTGTTTCAAAGTAAAATCGTGATACTTTTATGAAAAGAAGTAAAAAAACGTGCAGAAATATTATTGGTTTTTAAGAGTTTTCATTTTCTTTAAAACTGATGAAAGGCACTTTAAAGTAATTTTATCTATTTTTATTTATCACGTTTGGCTACTGAATTTAACACATAATCTTGATCAATTTTCATATTTAAAAAACAATTAAACCTAAATTTAATTAAATACACACTTTTTTCACTATTAAACAAATATTTTATTTCATCACTTTAATTTTATTGTTTATCACAATTTGAAATCTATTTTGAAATAATTAATTTTTTGGACAATTTTTTTGAATTATTTTAAATTAAGATCTTTTTTTTCTTTGAAAAGATTCAATTGTCTCACGGTTATGACCATCTCTAAGCAAACATTAAGTTTGTTGTTATTTTTTTTCTTTCTAACTGCATGTTAAAATTTTCATACAGGTAGAAACAAAACCAGGAGGTGTTCTTTTTCTTTTTCTTTTGCTCTCATCATTTGAAAAGTCCTACACATACATTTATTCTGTAAAATGAAATACACACTTTTTTAAAATTGCTTAAATAGTGAATTTAAAAAATCTGGTTTTATTCCGGCCTGTTTATGAAGCTTTTTTTTCTTTTTGTTATTTAAACATTAAATTTGTATTCATTAAAACTAGATTTTTTACTTTCAGCCCCTTTTCTTACTATTCAAAAGCTTAAAGCGAGAAAAATTTTCCTGCTGTTTAAACATAAATGAAATGGTATATGTATAAAAGAATTTGAACACACACTGTTTCCACCACAAAAAAAAAATTACCAAAAAACATTATTTACCATCAGTTAACCATTTAAAGTAAATCAGCTTTTAGCAAATTGACTCTATCTGATGAGGATAAGTAATGAGAATATTTTTTACATTGGACATAGTTATTTGAAAATTTTTTTTTTTTTTTAAATTTTAGAGTCATATTTAAAAAAGAACTACCCTAATTTGTTATTTAGACAAGCCTAGTATTTCAAACAGACAGTTACTTTAAGTAAAAAATTTTTTACAACTTTTTAAAATTCTTCATAGTTTTATAACAATTAAAAGATAAATATCCAGTTTTCCAATAAAGAAAGTTTATTTTAAAATAATTATTGAATAAAAGCTTAATTCATTTTTTGGAATTAATTTATAGAATTTATTTTCAAAAATAAGTTTTTTTTTCGGACAATACAAATATTTGAAATTTATCTAATTTTCATCCTAATATGGTTGTCAAATTAGTTAATAACTAAATCCATGACTAAATTTTTTCCTAAACTTTTTTTTTCTTGATCTTAGTCTAAACTTGCCTTACCTAAAAAATAAGGTAAACTGTTCGCACCCAATTACTTTTTATCTGAAAAAGTTTTTTCAACTTTACTAAGAGAATTTAAAAAATTTTAATGAAAAATTTCTCAATAAAATGTTCTAAAGCAAATTTATTGAAAATCAAATAAAAAATATTTTAAAGAAAAATTAAAAAATTTTATGGAAAATTGAACTTTTTTTTAAAACCAAAATTTAAAAAATTCTTTATTCATACTTTTTAATTTGAAAGTCATTTTTTAGTTAATAAAAATTGCAGGTAAAAAAGATTCAATTGTTAAATTATTGACAGAAAATTATTGAATTGAATTTATTTTAAGTATCATTTGATGACATAATAGTTTTAATAAAAAAAAATTTCTAGATCATAGCTAATTTCAAAGTTTAATTCAAAAGATTTTTTTATTGAAAAATAAAATTCTTTGAAACTAATCTAAGAATTTAATTGACAAAAGTTATTCAATTTTTATGTATTGTTTCCAAAAACAATAAATAATAGTCTTAAGAGAAACTAATTCATATTTTTAAGTTAATCGAATAAAACTTCAAAAGAAAATTTTTTTGATAAAAAATTTAATTAAGCAAATAAAAGTTGAAAGAAAAAGTTTAATTTATGAAACAGTATTAATGGTTAGAAATTATTAATTAAAGTTTTATTTATAATTTTTGAATTGAATAAATTTAAAGTTTTTAGACTTTAAGTAAACATAAGTAAAACTTATGAATTGAATTCTAAATAAAACTTATGAATAAGTTTTTGAACCAAACTAATAAATTTTTATCAAAAATAAACTTAAAATTAGTCTTAAAAAACTTAATTTCTGATTATGTATTTAACTAATATTTAAATCATGATTTCAACTTTTATTAGAATCATTTAAGTTAATTCAAATTTTAATTAGGTTTATTCAAAACTTTAAATCTTTTATTTGGTTTTTATTCAAAATAAAAATTATTATCTAATTAAGTTAAAGAAAAAATAAACTAAAACTATTTTTGTTACTCTTTTTTAAAAATAAAGTTTAAAATTTGACAATATTTTGCACTTAAAAAGCTTTGATGAGATATTAAAAAAATACATTTTTAATTCATTCAAATTTGATGACAAAAAGTCATCAAAATGGTTTTAAACCTAAATTTAATTAGACATTGAAACGCATATTTTTTTAAAACTAATTCACTAATATTATCTAAATAAATTGAACTTCCTTAAAAATCATGTTAAATTGTAATTTTAAAAAAAAACTCAAATAAAATTAGACAAAACCATCAATTTAAAGCATTTTTGATTTAAAAAATTTAATAAGACAATGAAAATTAGTTTATTAACATAATTTTTAACTAGATATGAATCATTATTATCTTTTGTTTCAGTATAATTTTGAGCTTAAATTATTATCATATAATCTTAATTTCAAACTTTTTTGATGAGGATGCTTCTCATTTATTTTAAACAAACTTTATACGTCTAAATAAAACTAACACCTAAAAATATTTTGAAAAAAAAGTTTGGAAGGTCAATTAAAGTTTTTACGTTTTGAAAAATTTTAGCGACTTTTTAAATTAAGAAAAAGAATGTCAGAACTTGTTATTTAAAAAGAAAAAAAAATGATGCACAATTAAAAAAAAGGTTTCTTAAAGAAAGATACAGAAAATAATCAAAAGGGCATTTAGATATACAGAGAAGAAAAATTCAAAGTAAATATACAAATAAAATATTACAGGAAAAGATTTAAGTGAATATATAAAATTAAATACAGGTAATTATAAGTAAAAAAATATCAACTGTACTTAGCAAAACTATAAAAGTTAATAACAAAAATTCAAATAAGTTTAACAAGTAAATTTGAGAAATGAAGAATTCTAAGATTGCTTTCAAATAAAAAAAATTAAAGAGATGAACTGAAAAAAAGTATTGAGTACAAAAAATAAAAGATTCGCGTCGATGTAAAGATCGAAAAATTTATTGCTGGGTGAATCGATTTACAAAACGATTAGGTCAAAGCTAAAAAATAAGAAAGATTTAATGTGGTCAAAGTTTAATGCGTGTGTGTAAATATCTATCCTCCTTTCTTTATCATTTTTTATACTCAATCATTAATGGTAAGCTTAAATAACATGTCATTATTTAAGCTTGATTTCTTAGACAAGTTGTTAACATTGACTAATTGAAATTTTTTTTTAATAAAAAAATTCTTAGTTTAGGAACAAAAAGCTTAATTAGAATATAAAGATTAAGTATTAAGAATTAATCTGCAAATTAAAAAAAAATTTAGTTTATCAGTATGAAATCAATACAACCTACGTTTAAAAAAAAGTTTTTTCAAATAAATTTTAGATGAAAAACTTTCTAATCAATAGTTTTATTGATTTTATTTGCTTTAGGCTATGATTAAAGTTATTTAAAAATTAACGATAAAAATTTGAAAAGTAATTTACCTGTATTTGAATTATGTCAAAAATTTGATTCTAAAGAAAATTTTTGAATTGTTAAGAGCTATTTTAAAAATAAAATTTTAGGTTTGTTGAATAGAACTCAAAATTTTAGGTTTACTGAATAGAAAAAAAATTATTTTTAATTTCACTTAAAACTTTTTTAGTTTTAAAAAAGTTCTAAATTATAAAAGATTAAAATAAGATGAAAAACAGTAAATTTCAAATAAAAGATGAAATACAATTCATTAATAGTTAATGAAAAAAGTATTTGTGTGGTTTACTAAAAAAAATCAATTAAATTGAAAAGAAAGACTAAAGTTTTTAAATTTGATTGTTTTTTTAATGAAAAAAAATTTGCTTAATTTTGATCATTTAAGTAAAGAAAAATTTTTTTTTAAAAAAAAAAAAAGAAAAATTTTCTAAACTCAAATAGCTTTAAACATAAAAAATAAGCATTTTAACCAAAAAAAGACGACCAATCCCAAAAATCTAAATAACTAATGTGTATAATAGAAAAAAACATTTCGATGCTTTAAAATTATATAAAGATGCTTATAAAAGAAAACTTGTTTCTACTTATCTTGATTTTTATTATTCAATAATAGATGATAGTTTTTAACCTTTTAAAAATATTAAAGGCGGTTTAAAATTTGAAAAATTTTTTTAATGAAGTAAATAATTGCACACACCTTTTTATTTTTGTTCTTTACTTTTTCTTAAAATTTTATTTTGTAAATGTGTGAGATGTTTTATGAAATTGAGGGAGAGGATTTAAAGTATAGGATAGTAAACCTTACCCTGTTCTTTGAAAAAAAAATTAATGAAATTAATCAAAAATTTTTACAAACTTATAAGAAAAATCAAATTTGCTTTATGGCAACAAGTTATGACTTTAAACTAACAAAAAAAAATTAATTTAAAAGGGTTGATCAATTTTAAGCTACTGGTAAAAATAAAGGATATTTGTTTAAACCTGCAACTCATTAGTAAAACTCATTAAAAAGCATCTCAAATTTTTTATTATATCAACAGCATTTAACTTAATTGAAAGTTTCTTTATATTTAAAATTCACAAAATTGTGTGGAAAGATTTTTTTCTTCTAAACATATTAAAACAAAATTTATAAGATTTTTTAAACGATAAATTGTGAGTTTTAAAAATAAAAACATTTTTTGTTTAAAAATTATGATGAAAACAGTTTTTAAAAGGGAATAATGAAAATATAAAGATCATTTTTTGGAAGAAGCTATTTGAATAGAAAATATATTTGTAAAAAATACATAAAGAAAAATTAAGTTAAATATACAAGTATAATGTTAAAAGTTAATTTAAACACTTATAGATTAATTTTAAAGATTAAATTATCTATGTATTTGAGAATATTATTTTTTTGTCACAATTTATTCTTAATCTTAGTTAGATTTAAAAGTCAAATTTTTAAAAACTCATTTACTTAATCAATCATTTTAATACCTTTTTAAGAATAAATTAAACAGCCTTTTGTCAGAAGAAATTCTTAAACTTAAGGTTAAAGATAATACTTATATAAGAAAAAAAAAAGATGAAAATTTATTCTTCCATCTATTGTGAACATAAAAAATTTTTTTCTTTTTTAATTCAAAGAACTAAATGATTATAATGTTTATATACTTACTTTTTAAAGCCGTGATGTCCGATTTTTAGTTTTTCATTAAAATACTAAAAAACTTATCTTTTTTTTGTTAAAGCTAATTAATTTGAATTATTTATCTTTGATGTCCTTTTTTTTTTAGTATCAGTTTATAAACCATGAACCAATTAGACAACAATATAAAAATTTATTTAATTAAAAAAACTAATTTAAAGTAACTAAACTTAATAAAAAACTGATTTGAATGAATTAACATGAAAATAAATTGAATAAATTAATACAAAAGAACAAATTTAAATATAAAAACTAAACAATTAAAAAAAATATAAAAAAAAATATAAAAAAAGAAAATTAGAAACAAATAGAAAGAATTAAAACAAAGAATAAAAATAGAAAAATTAATTTTGAATGACTAGACTTCTATTTTTTTCTAAATATCCAATTTTTATCTAATTTCAAAAACCCCTTTACATTTTTTTTAAATTTTCATGGTATTTTTAGAGATAAATAGTTTATATTTTTTAAAATCAAATTTTATTCTTATCAAATTTAACACTTAAAGTGTTAGAATTAAAGTTGAACTTGAAATTTTAATTCATAATTTTTAGTTCTAAAAAAATTTTGTCTAAAAACTAGATGGCGTTATAAATTTGATAGTTTTTTTTAACGTGTAATTACAAGTTTAAAAATATTGAAATTATTTTTTTAAAAATATTGATCTATTTCTAATTTAAAATAAAAAAACATTAACAAAAAAATATTTTTGTGTAAAGTTTAAAAATAGTTCTTTGAAATTATAGTTTTTAAAATATCAAATCATATGAATAAAAATCTATAAATTCTAACAGGTGCTCATTTTTCTTTATGAAATTTTTTATAGTAACTAAGTTTCAAAAATTAAAAATTTTTACTTGAAAATTGATTAACTTTTTTCTATTAATTTCTAAGTTGTTGCTAGCAATCATTGCTATAAAAGAAAAAAAAATTTATTCTGTTGCTGCTGAAAATATGTAAAAAAGTTGAAAAAAAACTTTTGAAGCAAAAAAAAATTAAATTAAAACAGCTAAACTTGTAAAGTCCATCTTTTTTTTTAGAAAATACCTTTCAAATTTTTGACAACTAAAATTAAATTCTTATTTCATCTAAAAAACTATAATTCGTATTTAATTTGATTTTTTTTTGAAAACATTTTTGTTTTTGTAATAGAAACTTATTTGAAAACAATAAAAATTTAATTACCAAAAACAGATTTAAATGGCATGTTTTTGAAAAATTTTTAAATTAAATTGAAGCTTTATTTTCTATTAGATTCTGTTAAAAGATGAAAAAAATGAGGGCTTTTTTCCTGATTATTCAGAATTTTTTTTCTAAATTTTTATCAAACTTTTTGAAGTTTTAATTAATTCAGCTTTTTTACCTTTAAAAAGTTTAAAAGTTTTATAGATTTGTAATAAATATTCAAAAAAATTATCTAACCAAAATGGCACATGTCTCACTTTAAATAAGTTTTTTTTCAAAATTTAATTTTATGTAACTTTATATAACCCATATCGTTTTATTTTGTTTAATAAAAACCTCAAAGTTAAATTTAAGAAACTTCCGTTTAGTATTGATTCCGGATGCATTTTTATTGTAAAAAGAAACGTTTGATTAAACAAACACCTAGTATTTTTTTGAGATACAAAATTAATATTCAATTGTTTTTTAAAGAATTGAATGTCTATCATTTAGTAGTGAAGAATAAAAAAAAAATTTTTTCAATGAGTTAAATTTTCGTTTATATTTAAACTTTTGATTGTATCAAAATAAAATGTTCAAAAATTTATTTGAAAACTATTTCCAATTAAATCAAAACTTATAAATAATTAAAAATTTTAGTTTTCACTTGTTTGTGACGCAAATGCTTGTCAATCAGAATAAAAAGCCGCAAATTTTTTAGTTAAAGCTTAGTCATTGTTGTACTGGGTGTTGTCGAGTCTCTTTTCTTCGGCCCTTGTCATAGAACCGCACCATTCGTCATCAATAAGCGCCTATATCTTTCGACAAACACAAAAAATGACTCACTCAAATTGAATATACCGTATTCTAAAAAAAAATATCAAAAGTTCTCATAAATATAGTTGAAAACCAATAGACTTCATTTAAAAAATATATTAAACAATTGTTACTTTTTTCATTTAAATTAATAAAAATGAAGAAAAAGTTCAAAAAGGAGAGCTTCAGATAATTGAAAAAAAAATTGAAATAATTTATTATAAAAGTTGCATAAAGTTATCAATAGGCTGTTTTAATCAATATACCACAATACAAACATTAATTACAAGAATTGAATATAAACTCATAACTTACATTTGTATTTATACGCTTGAAAATTTATTCAAATACTAAGGTCCTAAAACTAAAAGTGGCGTATTATATATATAAACTAACAATTCCCACCATTTACTAAAAAAACTTGCAAGGACCCTTGAATCACATCCATGAAAAATCTCGTTGTAAAAATAAATAAAATTGACTCATAAGTTTTTGTTTAACTAAAAACTTTTTTAATAAAAATATAGCTCAAAAAATTAGGCTAAAAATAAATTTTTAGATTGTTAAACCCTAATTTAGCATTTAGGAATATAATTCAACTGAGCTTAAAAATTAAATTAAAGCTAAAAGTTTTATCAAAAAAGATAAATATAAGAGGAAATATTTTCAATTTTAACTTTATTTTTTAGATGTAAAATTTATAAAAAACTAGACCAAAATATTGAGCTTTAAACTAAAAAAACTTATAAAAAGCTTTTTTAGATGACTAAGTCTGCTTATTTTTTTAAAAAAAAGCAACAAGCACTTCTAATTATTGGCTTTTTAGTACTAAAAAATCAACTTAACTGAATATTTTTAAAATTAAAAAATTTTTTCGAACTTTTATATCTTTAGATTCTCCTGTTGATTTTATGGTCTTATGAATCATTTTTTTAATGAAAATTTTGAAAAAAAATTATTCATAAACAAATAAAGAAAGACCTTTAAACTATAACTCCGCCTAAAAAGTTTCAAAGGTAAAAAATTAATTTTGTTACAAAAAAAAATGAGTCAGAATTATAATGGAAAAACGTACCTGCATTTTAGCTATTAAACAATAAAAAATGATTCATAATCAAGCTATGTTTGAAACTTTGTTTTTGGTAAATTAAAACTAAATGATAATTATGTTACTTGATACATCAATTTCAGCTTATTAATTTTAAAAAAAAAAACAGCTTAGTGATAAAAACAAAGTTCATCTGAAAAAATAATAATTTTTTGTGATTTTTTTGAAATACTTGTTATTTTTAAGCAGAAAATTTTTTATGAAATTAGACATAAAAACTAATTTGTCATTCTTTAGTATAAAAAGTTATTATTGATACATATCAAAAATAACATTGGAAATGATTTTTAGGCTTTTTAAGTTCTAACTTTATAGTTTTTTTTTAAAGCTTAGAAAACGCTTTAAGCAAATAAAACTAACCAGATTTGTTTGATTAACGTTAAAAAAATAAAAACAAAATCATCTAAAAAGATGAGTTTTCATAAACATTTGTAGCTAAAAAGAGCACTCAGTAAAATTTGAGAAATTGAAAAATTGCTCTAAGCAATTGTTTGCTCAATAAAGACCATACGCCATAAATATTCATCATTCGAGCCCAGTTTAGCTTTTTTTTTTAGTTAGGTGTTTTTGATAAGTTTATTAGATTTTGCAGACTTGTTAGTTTTTAATATTGAGCTGCCTTGTAATGAAAAAAAAAATTATTTTCTGAGTTTATATTCAATTAAGAACTAAAACTAATTAATGGTGGTAATTAAAAGCTATTTTGTCTTTTTTAAAAAAAATGTTTATCTATTTAAGCTATAGAGATAAATATTCTCACAATTTGAAAAGATTCAAAGATTTTTTTTATTCACTTTTGAATGAAAATAGTAAAAAAAAAAAAGGCGGAGTATTTAGCCCGTTGCAATATGAAAATCTAATTGACAGCTGAAGCTTGGGAAAACTTTTGTAATTGAGCGTGTGCCCTTTTAAAAAATAAAGCAAAAACAAGCCTCAAGGTATTTCTATAAAATTTCCTATGTTGTTCATTTACGACCATTAAATTTAAAAAAAATTTCTTTTTTTTAAAATATGATTTGATAAAAGCTTTTTAAATAAAAATTAATAGTTTTTTTTCAAATTAATGTCCATAAACATATTGAATGACTTTTTTAAAATTGACTCATCATTTTGTTAATTAGGAAAAAAAATTTTAAGTTCTTAATTCACTTTTAAAATGTCTCTTTTAATGATAAGTCTGAAAGTTTAAATAAATTTTTTTAAGGTCATTTTGATAAAGAAGATTAACTTAAAATAACAATAAAATTTACAAATTAATTGCTTCCAAAGTTCTATATTCATTGGTGGTAAAATACAATTTATTTAGAAAACATAATCATAAAATAAACAAATAAATAAGCAAATAAAAATTCAATAACAAGTTGTTAAGGTTTCGAATTAGCTGTCTAGTAAAAATTGATGCAAAGAAAAGCACGCGTCATCTGCCTAAATAATAAGTCTTACACATCACACTTATTCAAGCTTAAGTATACTATTTTGAATGAGGTAAAAAAAGCACGAGCAAACAGCACGTGTATAAAAGTTCGTCAATTTTTTTTTTTTTTTAAAAAAAAACTAACTTTAAGCACGAATTGTTGAAAAGAAACGCTCAATCCATCCTTAGTTTTATCAAAACTAATTTTTTTTTTCGTCTTTTTTTGTGATCAAATCAATTTTAGTTTAAAAAAATAACAAGCTCGTATTTTTACATTCAAATTTAATTGAAACTTTTTTACAACTTATAATCAGTCAAAATTTTTTACTTACAAATCTACTACTTAATTTTCTTGTTAAACAACCCTAAATCATTGGTTAATTAGCAGTTTCAATGTAATCAATTTTCAAAAACTCCACGTGGCTTTAAACCTAAGAAATTTTTATAAAAATCAACAATTTTTTAAGTAAACGTTCATTATATTTATCTTTTAATTTCATAGATTACATTTTTAAGTTAAAAACTATTAATTAAACTTTTTAGGAAATTAAATTGGTTTTTACTTTTACAATTTCTTTTGAGTCATTCAAAGTAAAATTTTTTTTTATTAAATTTACTTCAAATTTTTAGTTCTCTTTTTTAAAACCTCAAGTATTTTGAATTTAATTTTATCTATTTGAATACCGATAACTTTGCGAAAAAAGTTATCTATTATTTTATTGAAAAATTTTTAAATTGAATGCTAAATTTTATCAACAAATAGATTGTTTAGAAAAAATTTGTCTGATCAATTGTTAGACACGCATTTTGAATAAGAATGAAACAGTGTAAAATAAAATTACAATCGAACTTCTATCCTCTATAAATCCTCTTTTTTAGGCCTTAAATACACAAAACAAGTTTTGTTACAAAAAAAAAACCACTGTATATCTACGAAAAAGGAAGTGGTTATAAAACGGAATTCTCACATTTTGTATTTTTAATGAAATTTTGTAGATTGAGCCTTTTTCATCTTTTTAAAACTAAAATACTGAATTTCAAAATTTGCTAACAAAAAACATCCGTTAGTGTTAACACCAATTGATTTACCAAAAAAAAATTTGTTTTTTAGAAATAAATTTAAATTTGATCAAATCATGACTATAATTAGATTTCACATAATTTTTTTCCATCTTTTTGAACATTTTTTTTTCATTAAAATTTAGGTAGAATCAGTCTTTATAAAAGATAAATTTGACCTTAAAAAATAATTTCTTTATTAACGCCCCATCAAATTCAGATTTTAATAAAGAAAAAAACTTATTCTTGTTTTTGAGTTCAAACATAATTAATGAGATTCAATCCAATGAAACGAAAGTTCATTGAAAATTAATTTCAGAAGTTCTTTTAAAAAAAAAATTTCAAAAAGTTCGATTATTTCCTTTAAAAATTAAAAAAATACTTTGCTAATATAATCGAATATTCAACTTGAATATTAGATAGCTTTATTTTTTTAAGCTTTATCTATTACAGTAGCTTAGAATACTATTTTTTAAAATTAATAATTCTAAAATAGTTGAAAATTGAATTTGTAATAAATTTACTTCCTTTTTACTGGTCATTTTAGAAAAAAAAATTGGGTGTTTGCACTGTTGACTAACCAGCCGCAAACGAATCACGGCTCAATGAACATACCAAATCAGCATACTAAACTATAAACTACAGCCCATCAATGATCTTAACATCTTCACCACTCATCATTGTTTTTCTGCAACTAAACATTTAATTTTATAAATTTTTTTTTATTATACAAAGCTACATAAAAAAAATTCTCTGTTTCATAATTTTCTATAGTTTTTAAAACGGAAAGATGACTAAGAGTAATTCATTTAAAAATTTATTAACTATCAATACCTTTTTGATTTTTTCTTATTTCATGTTGATAGAAAATTTGAATATTTTTCATGTGTTTTGAAAAAAAACTTTCAACATCAAATATTTGAATTTTAAACTACATAGCTGAATGAATAAAATTACCTCATGTAGAAAATAAATCAAGTACTATGTTTTTATTTAAATTCATTATTTTGATAGCCAGAAAAAATGTCATAATATCAATCTTATTATATTTTTAATCATTTTGTACATATACTACATTGATAATTTAGTTTTTGTTAGCAATTTGCCCTTCAGACAAACTTTGAAAAATTTTCCATTCATTTTATAAAAAGCTTTTTAAAAAAAAAATATCCTTAGAAATATGAGTAATACAATCAAAAGGATAGCGAAATTGGATTAAAAATTTTATTTCTAACACAATCATGTTGTATAATGAATTTAAATTAAGTTTTATTATTACGCAAACAAAATTTTAAAAAAAATTTCTCTTAAAAATATTAATTTTTGTTTAATATTAATAAATTTTTATTAGCTCTCATATAAAGTTTTCAAAAACATCTGATCATTCTGGAAATCAATTTTTAATAAAATGTTTGTTTTCTAAAAACACTTAAACTAATAACTAGAAATTAAAGCCTAATTATTTCAAGTTCAAAAGTCTTTAAAAGTCTAATGAAAATTTTTAATACCTAATAAAATAGGATTTTAAGCTTAAATAATAAAATTTCATAGTCATGATCCACTTCAAAATTCAACATCTTGCAAAAGTTTTTTTTATAATCAAAATTCATCTTTCAATATTAAAAAGTAAAAAGTTTGGTCATTTTGAGATTATCAAAAAAACATTTGCTTTTGAAAAAAAAAAAATTTCACATTAAATGTAACATCTGTTCAACCTCTTTTTGATACGTTTTTTTTTGAAACAGAGACTTTTAATAAGAATAAAACCTGCTTTACTAGCTAATAGTTTTGAAATAAAAAAAAGTTTCATCTTTTTTATAAATTTTCTTAGTATTTGTATTAAAAAACTTACATTGAAAATCTAACTAAAAAAAACAGCAAGTGTTTAAAAGTCTATTTGAAATTGAAACCTTATATAAAACTGAAACATAAAACTTATTTCATTAGATCAATTTGAGTTAAATAATACTATTATAGTTGATTTAGTAAAATTTTTTTTTTGCTTAAATGACAACCATCTTTTAAAAAAAAAATGGCATTGATGTATCGATACAAACAAAAAATTAAAAGTTTTTTCTTTTTTACAATATTCACACTAAGCAAATGAATAGTTTTGGACGAAAATTTTAATAATTTACCATTCAAATTTTTTTTTTGGAAACTTAACTATGAAAAGCAACTAATTAAAATTGATTAAGTTTATTAAATGTCAATTCATATTTTGTGAGTTTAAAATATTTTTAAAGAACTTCAGTCAATGAATGAATAGTTAAGGAGAAGAAAAATGTTCTAAATATAAGTTTAGTCTAGCAATCGTAAACATTTTCACAGATTAAAAAATTTAAAAATGATGAACTAATTTTTAGTCTATAAATTTTTTTTATCAAAAAAGCAGCTTATATGTTTCTTATCAGATTTCCGTTTTTATTTTAATAGTCTAAGATTAGAACAACTCATCATTAGTTTAAATTTGTTAGTTCATAAAACTTTTAAAATCTTATCAGTCTAAAAGTAAATTTAAAATGTTCAATTTTAGACCATTACTGAAATTTTGTTGTTAAAGATAAAAATTGTGAGGGTTAAAATAACGTGTTTTTTTGGTTTTGAAAGCTTGTTTCGGAATATTACAACACATTAATAAACTTTTTTAACTAAAATTTTTTTATCAAATCACGTATATTTTGTGTGAATCTTTTTAACTACACTTGATACTTTTAAATTTTGTAGATATTTAGCAAAAGTTTCCCTCTAATTTATTATTAAAAAAGAAATTTTTTCGACACATGCCTACAATGTTTAGACTTTTAAGGATCAAAATAATGAACTCCTAAAATTTGTTTTTCTAATTTAAATTTTAAAAATTATAAACATCATTTACTAATAAACACACTATTTACGTTTAATTTTCAAAAAAAATCTTTTTAATTATTTGTAATTTGATGATAATTTTGTGTAAATATAAAAGTTTGCTTTGTAGTTGTGTCATTTTTACTTATTATTTGTAAAGGGCTTTCATTAAATAAAAAAATTGTTTACCAAAAAATGATGTAAATCTGTTTTAAGCTAAAAATTTTTTTTTAAGTACTGAAGATATTTTTTGTTAAATTTTTTTTTATTGAATTACAGAAAAATTTTTTTACAAATTGGCCCACTCAGTGTATTATTGATTTTGATGCTTTTTAAAAGCATTCATAAGCTTTTATGGGGCTTTAACATTTTATAGGGTATCAAGACTATAATTCAAATAAACAAAAAAAAAAACTACGTAGCCTGTCATAACCTCTGGATTAAAATTTCAAACTTTTTTTTTTAATTTGTAAGTCGCTTTATTTTAATCTTCATTAAAACTGTGCATCATTATAGATTTAACTAGTTTTATCAAATAAATTTTGTATCTCAAAAATGAACAAAAATTTGAGAATTAATTCGGGAAAACTGAGCTTTTTTTGATGAATAAAAAAATTTTTATAACTTTGTTTGTTGAAACAAATTAAGATGAAGTTTTAATTAAATTATTAAATTAAATTATTATAAATTATCTAAACTATTAAGTATATAATCTTTCTTTTTTTATAAAAAACTATTTAGTAAAAAATTTTTTGTTGTTTACAAAATAACATATTTATTAATAATGTTTGGTTAGTTTTTCAAATTTCTATTAACATTGAACAGGAAACTTAAGTTTATTTCGATCATTTGTATTTGTCATGGTTAATCTTGAAAACTAATCTACTCTTATAAGTTCAAATTATTTTCAAAAGATTAATTTTAATGTTTGAATCTAAAAACTACATTTTAAGATTTCTAAGTTTGAAACAAAAAATCTCATTTAATCTTTTACATGTTTATTAAAAATAGAGGTGAGTCAATTTAATATGAAATATTTTTTTTTGATTAAACTCAATTTTTGCAGTTCATATTTAATTTTGGACAAGTTTAATATTTTCTAAAAACTAAATCATTTGTATTTCCTGTTTTGTATTTTGTTTTTAATTTTATTTATAAAACTTGTTTTAATTTAGTTTATTTTTCACAATGAAAGAAAAATTTTCATCCGGTTTCTTTAATAACTAATGTAATCAATAAATTCTTGAATCATATGAGTTTATAAAACTGATTAAAAGAAAAAGTAAATTAATAGAATGTATTTCCGTTTTTAAAGTCAATTTCATATGTTTTATACAAAAAATAAAAGATCAACAAAACTAAAATTTTTTTTCGTAGAAACTTTTAAATGTTTTAATTTACAAAGATGTATTTTTGTTTGATAACAGAACATTTATTTTATAATATTTAATTAGAATTTTTTCTTTGTAAATACAGGTTTATAGTTTTATAGTCATATATTAAGCTTTAGCTGATCTTATTTGTTACTTAGTTATTTTTATTTAAACAGTAAAAGCATTTTGCAAAAATCCGATTATACACAAAAATTGGAGTTGTAATTCGAAATAAAATATTTTAAAAAGTTATGACTCAAATCAGTTTTGTCCGTTTGAATTCACATAACAAAAAAAAAAGTACAAATTATAGTACACTTTTTGGTTTAGGACCTTTAACTTAGTCATAAAAAGCACGCTATTCTATTTACACGAAATTTTAGATTTTCACCATTCACTTTACACGCTATATTCATTATAAATTATATTGAGCGTCTATTTCTCTAGTCCTTTTATATTTTTTTTTAGTGGACAAAAATGAATTATCATCACTTTATGTAATTAACAACAATTTTTTTTTTATTGTTGCTTTGTGAACAAAAATTTTTTTTTATTAACTAAAATGAATAGTTATAAGTTATCTTGGTAGTTAAATAAAAAAAAAATCATAGATTGATGACTAATACTTAATATAGATCAGTAAAACTATATAAAAAAGATCTAACAAAAAAAAATCAATTTGTGTTAAAAAAAGATGTTTATTCTGCTTAAATTTCAATATGTATTAGCATATTGAAATATTTTGAATTAAACTCTCAACAACTTATAAACTTATTTAGTATAAAAATTTTTATCAACTAAATCTTCTTAAAGTTTTAAAGTTTTTGAAGGACACAATTGTCTAATTAATTAATTTTTGTATAGAGCTTAAAATTGAGACTTTTGAATATAAATTTCCATAACAAAAGCAATTGATTAAAAGCTTTTCTTTGTATAGGTTATATAAAAAAAAGTATCAAATTTCAAAAAGTTCGTATAAAATTTTTAAGACAATTTAATGAAAAGTAAATAAAACTTATAAAAAATACCCTTTTTAAAAGGTTTCGTAATAGCAATTAAAAAGAATTATTTTTATAAAAGTAGTTAAAAGTTTAACCACATACCATTTACAGAATATAAAAAACAAAACTTTTTTTTTCTTGATCATATAACTAGACAGTTCTCACACTTTTCTATATAAAATTATCTATGAATAACGCTTTTTAAACATTAAAAGTATTTAAATTTATTTTAAATTATGGTGTTAAAAAACTCGATGATATCTAAAAACAATCTAAAGTTATTATCTATGCAAATCTCTGTAAATTTAATCAATTTCAACAATAAAGTATTTGAATTGATGACAATTGAATCATTTTATCTGCATTTATAGAAAAGTTAAAATTTACTTCAATTAAAATTACTAAAAATTAAGGCACGAGTTCTAAACCTTTTTAAATCTTTTTCTAAAAGATTTTTATTTTTTTTGTTAACTTTGAATTTGATTTTAAGCAAATAAAATATCTAGAGAAAACTTATTTTAAATTCAGAAATTTTAATGTCTTTTAAAACAAAAATATTTAAAACTTTGTTTATAATAAACCGTGATTATGTAAATAGAAAAGATTTATTAAGATGACACTTTAAAATAAATTTATCAATTTTTTTAAAAAAAAACTCCTGCTAGTTTTAAAGTTTACCACACGCAACAAGATTTTTTATTTAAAAGCCCATTTAAATAAATTTAAAAAAATAGTCAAAACAACACAAATTTATAAAAAATTAAGGTTGCTTTTTTAAAAACTTTAGTTTGACTATATTTTTAATAGCTTTTTCAATTTTTTTTCAATTTAAAACTATTTTTGTCTACTCAAAATATTTTCATCAATTTTATTTTGAAAATTGTGTACTTGAATTTTTGAATTTCTGTTAAATTTCTTATGGTTTTTAAAAAATTTTTTTATTAATTTTCATCATTTAGTTTCATTTGAATCAGTTTAACTAATAAAAATTTAAAGCTTTAAGTATTTCCTGTTAAAAAACTTAATAAACAAATTTAGTCTAAAAATAGTTGAAGTATGTAATTGAATAAGTTTAAATTAGAAAATAAGCATCACAAAATTAATTTAATTTTTTTAAAAATGATGAGCTCTTTTATAAAAAATAAAAATCTCATGAGTGAAATTAAGTTTTTAGAAATATTAAAATTTTGAAAAAAAAAATCTAATTGAATTACAAGTTTAACTCCTTCTGTCAAATTATAAGCATAAAATTTTCATAATTTGATTATACCAAGTTTTTTAATTGTTTCCAACTCGATTATAAAACTTTTTCTGTTTTTTTTTATTAATAAAAAAAGAAAGTTTTTTTATTAAAAAATAAAGAATACTTTTTTTATGAAACATTTTTTAGTAAAATGTATTTCAAACTTTTTTCATAGAATTTTTAATAGCGTGTAAAATAATTAAAATTAATAAAAAATCGTATGAATAAACTTGAATATAAACAAAAAAGTAAAATTGTTTGTATAAACAAAAATAGCTGAAAATTCAGATACATCATTATTCAGCATAAAAAATTTTTTCATTAATAATACATAAAAATGATCTCAATAGTTTCAATTAGAGATTATGAAGATGCAAACGAATATTTGAAGTGAAGCACATTGTTTAGCACTTGAGAAACGCTTCTTTTTTTCATAATTTAATTAAAGTTAATTTAATCAGCTTTGGAATTTTTCTTTTTTTCTGAAAAAATGCAAATTTTTAAGTTTTGAATAACACTTTTACATATTTTGTATAATAAACAAAATAATGATTCATTAATTGCTTTAAGAGTTTAAATCTTATTTTTCAAATCTAACTAATAAGTTTAAGATTTTGTTTCACAAAGTAAAAGTTGAAGTAAAAATCAAAAGTTAAAGTATGATTTTAATTTATTTGAATTTTCTGTTTTAAAAAGTGCTTACTTAAAAAAATTAAATTTAGTTACTTTTAAAAATTTGAAAAAAAGGTATTTCAAAAATTCTTGTTCACCCCTCTGTTATATTTTATGTTTCAATGTTAACCCTATTCAACAGAAACCCTTTAAAAAAAAAATTTCTGATGAAACTTGAAATAAGTTTTCAGTTGAACGAATTACAAAAATGTTAAATCAAAAATGCAAAGATTTAATTTCATTAAAAAATAAATAAAAGTTAATGTATCAACGTCGAATGTTTATAGGAAAAATTGAGAAAGTTTTTTAAAAAAAAAAGACAAAAAAATGATGTGTTTCAATAGATAAAACTAATCAAAATTAAATTGAATTTGGTTTTGAAAATTAAATTGAATCTTTTGATAAACATTAAAAGTGTTTAAGTATAAAAAAAAAATCTTGCTTAAACCAATGAACAAATATAATGAAGTTTTTGTGTTATAAATTGATTTAAAGAAAAAAACTAATTTTTTCACTCAATTTTCAGTTTTTTATTAAATTTTTTAGTCAGGCTTTTAGAATTATTTTTGAGGTTAAAATCTTCTGATTAAGTTTTTTTGGATTTATAAATTTTCTGTATAAACTATTCTTATTGAAACTATTTTTATATAAATTTTTTTTCGTTTAAATTGTTTTTCAATCAATTTTTAATTAGCTTTAAATAATTTAAAGTTTTTGAAGATAAAGCCCGATTGTGAAAAAATATTCCAATAACTTTCCTAAAACTTTTTTATTTTAGTTTTATCATTTTATGAGCAACTTAACTGGTCAGCTAAATATATTGAAAAGAAAACCTAAATAGATTCAAAAACAGGGTGGAAATTAAAAACACAATAGTTAAACCTGTGGTAAAATTATTGAAAAAAAATTTTCACGTTGACAATTGTGATTCATTCAAAAATATTTATAAAAGAATAAATGAGCAAAAGTTAAATAAAATTTTATTAAAAGAAGGAGGGTAATTCACAAATTGATCAAACAAATTTAATTGAATTAAGTCGTTTAAAAATCAAAGAACAAAAGGTTTAACAATTAATCCGTTAGTTTAATTTACATTTGTTCAATTGAATGAATCATTCCCAAATCCAAAATTTTAGGTTTCAAATTTGATTTAATGTTTATAAAGACTAGAAAGTGTAACAAATAGTTTTTATATAAAAAAAACCTAAAAGAAATCAGTTGATGAAAAAAAATGGAATGAAACACTAGTTTAGTCCATAATAAACTTATTGTTTCAATATAAATTAAAAATACTCTGAATATTCATTAATTGTAACACAAACTTTATTCGAAAGCTTTAAAAATCAGAAATTTGAGTTAATTTTATATCAAATTACATTATAACTCATTCAAATTAAGACAAAAGTCTTAAAATATTCAAGCATAGTTATAAGAAGATTTAAAGAGCACTGAAATAATAAAAAAATTCTTAAAAACTCAAAATAAAAACAAACTGTAAACTCTTACCAAAAAAACTATAGAAAATAAATTTTGAACAAAAAGGCAAAATAAAACGTAAATTTCCTCTAAACATGATGTCAGTTTTTTTAAAAAAACAAAAAGTTATTATGAATTTTTATTAAAAAAAAAGTTTTTTAGATAAGAAATTTCATATACCATCGATGAATAAAAAAAAAAGGTCAGGATAACGTAAAAAGCAGATAACAGCAATTGCATTTTTTGATCCTTACGTTTTTACTAGACACGTGCAGATCTACGTATTCATCATCGGCAAACTTCTTTTTTATTCTTTTTTATTTTAATAAGCAGCTTTATTACGAACTGTTTTTTTAAAAAAAAAATTTTCTTTATGATAATTTTGAAACTGGCAATGACATAATTGAAAATAATTGAATATTTTAGTATAATTCATTTTTTATAATTTTTTTCTATTCTGTTAAAAATCAATAAAAGAAATTGGTTAAAATAAATTTTTAATAAGATAAAGCTAAAAACAAAAGCTCAAAAATGAGAAAATGTTATAAATGTTTTTGAATAAATAAGTCTATTTGAATTAGCTAAAAAAACATGAAAAAAATTATATATTAAGCTTAATTTTAAATTAGTATGAAAAGATCAATATTTAACAATGCTAAAAGACTAAATTAAATTTTTTTTATATTTAAGCTTTAATAGTTCTAAATGATCAAAACTCAATTAAATTTTTAATTAAAAAACTCAAAATTAGTTTTGAAAACGTAATGAGTTTTAAAATTAATAAAAACTTAATTAGTTGAATAAGCATTTTTTTTAAAATTAATTATTGACAAATTTACAAACTTTTTTTTTGATACAGTTTAATCTGAAAAATATTTTTTTGGAATGTTGCTAATTTAGTTCATTAAAAAAACAAAAATTTTGAAATGCTTTGATTGATATCAATAAATTTGATTAAATTTCAATAACTTTGAAAAGCCTAATTAAATACAAATAACTTTGAAAAGTTAAATTAAAATCAATAATTTTGAAAAGTCTAATAAAATATCATTCATTTAAATATCACTAATTAAATATCGAGAAATTAAAAAAATATGGGAAAATATTAACAGCTTTAAAGATAATCAAATTGAAATTTAGTATTTTAAATAAAATAATTGAGTTTTGATCTTTTAAAGTTATCAAAAAAGTATCAATATAAAAAAAGTTTTGAGTTATAAAAAAAACTTAAAAAAAATTTATTAGCAGACGAATTAAAAGCAATTAAAAACAAGTGTTTTAAAAGTATCAAAAAAATTAAAAGCATTTAGAGTTCTAAAAAAATCAACAATTCTTCAAAAATGTTCATGGATCATAAAAAGATTTTATAAAATCTATAAGTGTAACAAAACTTTAAAAGATTTTTCTAAAGTACTAAATTTTTAATAATTTTTTAGGAAAACAACAAACATAAAAGAGTTTTTAATAAAAAATTTTTTCAATGAAAGTATTGACATAGATTAAAAATAGAATTTTGATAAAAAGACCTTGTTTCACAGAGAGGAATGAAAATTAATAAAAAAAGTTTTAAAGTCTTATTAAAATTTCTTGACAAAATAAGTTTTTCTTTATTCTGAAATATATTAATTTGAATTTAATCAATTAAAATTCTTATGTCTAAAAATGTCTTTTTAAATGAAAGACATTTTAATTTGAAAGTTTAATCAAACATTTTTTTAAAGAAAAGTTTTTTTTTTGTATATAAAAGGTTTATAAATAGGTAATAAAAATTTACTCTTGATGAAGATTAATTGTATTTCTAATTAAAAAAATTAATTGAAAAAAATTGATTGTTTAATTAAAATTAGAATATTTTTTGTCAAAAACGACGATATTTATCGATTAAATTCAACATAAAGTTCAATCAAAATTAATAAAAGTTTGAAAAACAATTTTTTCTACAAAGATCAACTTTTTATTAAAAATAATTTAAGAAGACTTTTAAGTTTACTAACTATAAATTAATTCAAAAAATAAGTCATATTGAAATAAGCGTAAATATTAATCAAAAATCTGAATTTATTATGAAGCTTTGAAAAAGAATTTTAAATCAAAGTTTTACACTAGATTTTTGATTCAAAGTTTTACACTAGATTTTTGATTCAAAGTTTTACACTAGATTTTCAATTCTAAGTTTTAATTATTCATTAATTTAAAGCTCTTTTTCTCAAAATTAGAATTAAACTTTTATTTTTTTAAGTTAATTTTATTTATCTTTTGCCTTTAATTGTGATTGAAATAAGTTTATAATAATAAATGTTTATTTTTATTGACTAAAATCTGTTTAAAAAAAGTAATTAAATTCTTTTTACATCAAAGCAAAAATAAGGGTACCTTGTTATAAAAAAGCTTTTTTTTGTTTTTTTTTTTTAAATAGTTTTCAATTTGTGGTTATTGTTACTTATAATTTTAAGCTAATGTTTGCTTACGTAGCTTTAAATTTAGTAAAGATGTTTTTATAGAATTGTTTCTTCGCTGAAAATTAATGTCACGGTTGCGCATTATTCAATTTTGTTTAGTTAATCTTCAAGTTTTAAATTTATTAAAAAACTTTTAATTAGAATTTTAGAAAAGAAATTTAGAAGAAAATCTATTGATAAATTAATGACCATTTCAATAAACTTAATTAAAAAAATAAGAAAACTGTTTTTTATTTTAGAACTTTTTTGATGTTTTATATATAGTAAAGGTGAAAGCACTTTAAATTTGTTATGACTAAACCTTTTTATTAATAAATCTTGAAAATTTATTAAAATTCATTTAATTGTTTTGTAAAAAATTCAATTACGTGATAGAAAGTTAATCAATTGATCAATAAGTTTAAGCAAACTAAATTTTTCTAAAAAATATTTTCCCCAAATTATTAAACTCATAAATAAGCTCTTTACATAATTTTTAAATAACATAGATGGTTTAAAATTATTTTCAATTTTTATCTAAATTAAAAATATTGATGCAATAATAATTTTTAATTTTGATTACTTTTTTAAGTAATTAATTCTAATAAAAGTTGATGGAATTCAAACTATACATGCTTTGTATTTTTAGAATTATAACTTTTAAGCGCATGTTTATTAGAGAATACTTCTTTTTCTAAAAAAAGAAAAAATAGTTTACAGTTTTTTTGGTTTTATCAAAATTGTTTAATTTTTTTTTTAAGTTTTTTAATTTGTTTTTAAATCATCATTTTTCAGTAAGTTAATTTAATTACTTTTTGTATTCAAAAATACTTATTTTGATTTGTTAAAATTAAAGAAGAATATTTAAAAATACTTAAAAAAGAAAAAAAAATTTTTAGAAAAGTAGAATATTTTTAGGAAAAAAGAATATTTTGTTCAAATTATTTAAATTAAAAAATATTTCGACTAAACGATTGAAAAGAAACTTATTAAATTAAAAGAATTTATATTGAAAATATTTAAGTTAAGATAAAGATTTTCTATTTAAAAGAAAACTCTATCAAAAATATGAAAACTCAATGAAAACATTCTATTTAACTGAAAATGAATTATTTGAAAAAAATTATTTTATTAAAAATGAAGATATTAAATAGATTTTGTTCATAAAATGATATTTATTAGAGAAATTAAAAATTCTTAAGCCATAAACTTGTAATTAAAACAAATCTAACTACTCTTTTAAAGTAATAATCGTTAAATTCTTAAGAAAAAAATCAATAATAATTTAGTTTATATTTAGCTTAAATTTAAATTTATCTAAAATTTTTCTACAATTTCAATTGAATAAAATCATTCAAATTTTTTTTTTAATTTTTCCAAATAAGATCATCTGGTAAATAAATGTAAACAAATAGCTGATTGAGAATTTTATAATGATTTAAACATGAGTTTAATGAAAAAAATTTTTTAATTCATTTAAAATAATTACCAAGTTTAGTTGTAGATATTGATTAATAATTTTAAAGATAAGTTTAGTAGTTTTAAGTAAATTTAACTTAAATTTTATTTTAAAAATAAACAGCCAATGAGTTTTATAAAAAGAAAAGGTTTTTAAAACTGACTAATATTTATAGTAAAACAATAAAAAAGTTGTTTTTTCAAATTGATAAAATAATTAAATTTAAAAAAAAAATTAATTTCAATTGTTTAATCAAAATTAAGTTTTTTCGATGTCTAATGATTTCTAATTACTAAAAATAAAAAGAAAAATTTTATCAAATATTTAAATTTTCTATTTAAATTATTTGTCAAATTGATTAGCTTACTTAAGACTAATTTTAATTATCAGTTAAAATTGAAGAACAAAGTTTAAAATCAATTTGACAAATTAAAATTTTCAGTATTTTTAATTAATTTTAACACAAATATTCCATTTACTCATAGCTTAGATCTTAATGATTAATATTTTTATATGAACTTAAGTTTTTTTATTTTGTCAAAACGCATGCGTATGTTTATAAATTATTCTTTAAACTTTTGCGCTTGCGTTTTAAAAAAAAGCAGCTGACAAATTTAAATAAAAAAAAAAAAAAAAAAAACAAATTTAGTTTACCGTTTTATAATCGTGCTGTACACACATACCAACCGCACTCAATAAGATGCGTTTCATGTGATTGGTATCAAAAAATTTTATATGAAAATACTTATTCAAAAAAAAGTTTATCTTCTTTAGTTAAAACTTTTAAAATGTTTAGTTGTTTAATTTTATAAATACGTTTTTTAGAAAAAAAAGTTAATTTAAATTGATTTTAAGTATTTTTCTTATAGTTTTTATAAATTTTGGTATTTGACACAATTTGTTTTTTTAATTGGCTTGAGTTATAAATAAATAATCAAAAATGAATCATAATGTAACAATGACAGAAATATTACCTTATTTATATTTGGGTAATAGATCAGATGCTGATAATTTGAACTCTTTAAAATCAAATGGTATTGGTTACATTTTAAATTTAACTACATCAGCAAGTAAATATCCAACAGATTCAAATATAATTGTTCAACATATCAATATAATAGATAATGTGGTTCAGTGTTTAAAAGATACATTTCAAAGTGCATTTAATTTTATAGGTAAGTTTTATCAAGTTTATTGAACTAAATTTATAGACAAAAATTAATTGAGCTAATCATAAAATGTGTTAACAAAAATAAATTTCGTCTTAATTAAAAAATATTTTATGCTCAAACTAATATAAGTTAGAAAAAATAAAGATATTTCGTCGCTAAGTTATGAAAAACAAAAGCGAATCATTTTCAAATTAGTCATCAATTAGTTTATTTATTATGAGTAATGTATATTCCGTTCTATATAAAATTAATTTAAATACGTTTTAGTCATTTATTTTAAATAAGTGTTAAGTTTTAGGAAAGTGATGATTAATCTATAAAATCTTCATTTTTTTAGTTTTCAATTAATTAAAAATTGTTTAAGAACAATTAACTTAATAAAGAGTTAATAAACAAATTAATTAAACAGTGCTTCATAAAGTTAAAAAAACTAAATTTAAGAAAGTTATGACTACTAAAATGGGCTGAGTTAGAGTACGAATAAATTAAAAAAATGATTCTTAGCTAAACTTTTATTAATTTACTAAACAGTTGTGTATTTTTTCTTAAAATATTTTAGGGCTATTTTATTTACATTAAAATTATTAACATTTTTTTCCATTAAAATTAAATACTTTTAAAGTTTATTCGTTATAAAGTTTTTGAACTTTTTAAATTATCTTACTAAAATTTTTATAATGTGTGGTATTGAAGGTTTATTTAAAACCACACGAGCTCAATATTTAAATTAATTATAAACGTTATATAAAATAAACATTTATTTAATAATATTATTAATAAGCTTTTTTTTTCATCTTGTCCTTGTAATTCACAAAACTAATAAATTGATTATCATTACGTAATTTTAGATGAAGCCCATAACAAAAATTCAAAAGTATTAATTCATTGTGAAGCTGGTATATCTAGATCTCCAACAATAACTGTTGCTTATTTAATGTATAAAAATCGTTTAGAAGCACTAGAAGCTTATAATATTGTAAAGAATTTAAGACCAATTGTTAGTCCAAATTTTGGTTTTATGGGCCAATTAATGGAATTAGAAGAACAACTAGTTCCAGAAAAAGTTGCTATAAGATTACAAAAAGAAGCTAAATTGCAACAAGAACGTTTGAAATTACAAGAAAAAAAATCTTTAATAGTAAAAAATGAAAATAATTTAAAAGAAACTCCGTTGTTAAATAAATCAAAAATTAATAATAAACCAACATCATTAAACATTAAAATTATAAATAAAAAACCCAATTTGCCAAAATTACTTTTATTAAATATTCCAGTATTAACTCCTGAAAATAAATATGATTCACCTGTAAATTCAATACCTCATGTTATTTTAGAAACAAAAAATAAAATTGAAATCAAAACACAAGAGAATCAACAAAAAGCAATTATTAATCAACAGGTATTAGACGATACATCTAATTTAGAAAATCAAAATAATGATTCTACTCAAAAAACTGTTCAGCAACAAACAATTAATTTGAACAAGAATAATTCAGTTTTGAAGAATAATCAATCAATTAAAACATCTTGTTCATTAAATTTGTCAAAAAAATTAAACTTATTAAATACACCAAAAAATAAAGATAATTCTTTAATGCCAAAGTCAACTTCTCAACCTCAATTATCAATTAATAGTATTAAAAATGAAGTTAATAAAAATCTTTCAAAAATTAATATTGACTCAAATAATAACGATAGTTATAAAGTAAATCTAAACATTGACCCTTTAAAAATAAATCAAGATAAATTAAATGATAAAATTCTCAATTTTGAACCAGTTGAGTTAAATAAAAGTTCTCAACAAAGTTTATCTAGCTCAACAAATATGACTGCAAATAATCAAAAATTAATAAATAATTTAATTAATTTAAATAATCAACCTCCTTGTCTTATTGATAATTTAGTTGATAATAGTCAAACTTGTTTGAATAGTGCAGTAATTATCAATAAACCAAGTTTAAAGCCTTTAAGACCATCAACATTATTTATTAATTCTAATGTACAATGTAAAACTAAATTAAGTGCTATAACACCATCAGCACTTTGTTCACCATTAAATGCTTTTGCAGTATCATCTACTAAAAGCAGTCCAACATTTAGTAACTTATCTAGTCCTTATGATTTAAATGAAAAAATTGCTAAACGTAGATGGCTTGCTGAAACAGGTACTTATCAAGAGTTTATACCTGAATGTAAAAAAATAAATAAACAAAAAAAACTGAAAAAAATTTCTGTTGAAGTCAAATAATTTGGATATTTTTATTCTCTTTTTGTTAAAATCATTTTAAGTTTCAGTCTAATTAATAATCATTAAAACTGAAAATAAGAAAATATTTTGATTAAGTCATTTTATTTTTTAATTAAAAATTCGATGAAAATTTATCTAAGAAAAATGTTCATAAAATATAATTTTATTGTTCAAATAAAGTCTAAGTAGATTTTTTGATTATTTTAAATATCTAAATAATTTGAAAATCAAAATTATTTTTTTTATTTTGAGAAATGTTATGTAAATAAACAAAAACAGTTTTTTTTTATTTTTTGAAATGTAAGTTTTTATGAATTAATTTCATTAAAACAAGTTTATTAAAATTAAAAAAATAAAATCTTTATTTTACCTTGAAACTTAATTTGATTATATATTTTCTTTTAGTAACCAATAATTCTTCTCTATTTTCATCTTTTAGGTTAATTTTTTTATTGAATACCCTTTTTTATCATTAAAGAATTAGCATCTGCTAATTTGAATTTTTCTTTAAATTTAAATCTTTTTCATCTTTTTAAGTTTTACATTTTTTCATCATTAGGCTTTTAAAAAGTTTAACATCTTTAAACATTATTTTTTTTAAAATTATTTTTTACTTAATCTGTCTTCTTAATGTTTGAATTCAGAAAGAATTAATCAATTGTGAAAACTGTTTAAATTGAAATTTAATTCAAACTAAATTTTTTGTGAAAATTAAAAAAATTTTCAGAAGAATCAAAATTCAATTTAACATCAATTTTAAGTGTTTTTCTTCATAAAGTTAATCTTATTTGAAAATAAGATTACCATAATAAGACAATGATCCAGTTTTTAGAATCATTAAAAATGGAGGTGGTTTGTTAAGTTTGAAAAAAATAAAGTAACACAGCATTAATTATTAACTTTGTTTTTAACTTTTACTTTTTTTATTATCATTCTTTTATTTAATCTAATCATAACTTAGAAATTTTAACAGATAATTGAACTTTACATTTTACTTTAAAATCACCCTAAGCATCACCTACCTATTTTTTAACTTAAAAGCTTTTTAAAGAAAAATTTTTTTTTTTAGTTTAAATACTTTTTAATGACTCATTTTAATTAATTAAACTTTTAAATGAAAAAAAAAGAATTTTTTTGAAATTAATCTTTTTTCGATGAATCAGTGAATATATTTGTTTAAAAATAATAAAATTAGGTATTAAAAAGAATCTTATTTTCAATTAAAACAAACCTAAATAATTATTAAACTTTTACAATCTTAAGTTGACTACTCTTTTAGATATTTAAAGAATGATTTATAAATGATTCAAATGTTTTGAATGAAAAGCTATTTTTAATATTTACTGACTAATCTTTTTGATTCAAAATGAATCTGTGTTTTTGAATTAAAAAAGCTAATTTTAAAAACTTTTATTCAATTGATTTCAAAAATAGTTTTATAAAAGATAATTTAATAAAACAAACAATAAATTTGGTCAATTGTTTAAATAAAATTTTATTTAAGTTTGTTTTTTTTATTATAAATTTAATTAGTATGTCAAAAGCCAATTGTAAATTTCTTTTAGCATCCGGTGTGATTCAGAAAATAAAAAATTTGCCAAAAAAAAAAAATTTGCATTTTCAAGCTTTTTACAGGATGTGGGGTAAATTTTTTTTTTCAAAGTATTCCCTTCATAGGACTTAATTTTTTGTCAACTTCAGAAACATGTAAATATTTTTTCTATAAAACTTTTATTTAACTTTTTAATTTTTTTGTTAGATGATTTTCAAAAAAAAGTGTCAAAAACTAATCTAATTTAAATATAAAACAATATTTTCAGAGTATCACAATTTTTTTCATTGAAATTAACCTGTTTTTTTAAAAAAAATTTTAATACTATTTACTTGTACTTTATTATAACTTTTTTATGTCTGATATAATACTTTATAATACATGAATTATAAGATTATAAAAATAAAATGAATTGAAAAGCTATTCTTTTGATTTCTAGTGTTTAGCCTTTTTTTGTTAATTAGGTTTTTAGATTTTTATTTTTAAAAATAGACCATTATTTTGTTAAAAACTTTAAATCAAGGTGATTTTGTGCGTAAGCAAAAAAAAATGATTTTTATAACAATAAATTGATCTTTGTACTAATTTTTTGTTTTTCAAATTTAAAATAAAAGAAGGTATTTTTATCTACCTTTATTACGCATTTTTTTAAAATATTAATTATATTTCAAAACTAGATATGAATTTCATTAATATTTTTTAAGTTGGTTTTCAAAATACTTTGAAAAATTTTTTAATTAGTTTTTGAATTTTTTTTTCAAAAATGAAACAAATCAATTTTTTCTTTTGAAAAACTATATTTAAGTCTATAATCTATAGAGTTTTTTGTCAACTTTCAATTAAAGATTCTAAATAAAATTCTCTTTATGAATCATTGATCATGTTTTTTCTTAATTCAAAAACTAAATTTCTAGTTAAAACTATTTATGGCTTTTGAAATAGACTCTTTTATTTTTAAAATTTCAAATCAATATACTTTCTTTTGATTAGTCATAGGGAATTAATATAAAATTCACTAGAAAGTTTATAATTCATCATCTATTCATCTAAATTATTCAAATTAAAATGTTTTTAATTATTCTAAATTAAAAAGAAACTATTTTATGAATAAAAATTTTTCACAAACTAAGTTTAAAAATAGTTTTGAATATTCTAATTAAAGGAATAAATTAATTTTTTTCTATAAAAACAAAAACTATGATTAATCAGTAAAGATTGACCTGTAAAAAATAAAAATCAAGTACTATGTATATGATTAAGCAATGTCAATTAAAAGATGGATTGAAGGTATTTTGTCGACAAGTCATTATGTTATGGGCATCTAGGCAAAAATTAAACAGCTGTCTAAACTAAGTTTTTAAACAAACAAAAAAGTTTTTTTAATCAAAAGCTGTGTTATGTAGTTTTTTTTTCGACTTAGTATCAAATAGTATTAATTTGTATATTTAAAATTAAAACATTAAAATAAAAAAACTTTGATAACAAAAAAATTAATTTGCATAAATTTATTTTATGTATAATTTTTTTGTTCATTCTAAAGCTAGTACAGACCAGCTTATTTTGAGAATATTTTTTTTGAAAATAAGTTTAAATTATTTCAATAGGTTTTATATTTGCTTATGAAGTTATTATTTAATTCTTTCTTAAAAATATTTTCAACTTTTATTTTTCACATTGGAATTCTTTTTTGACTTTTTCTTTTTATTAAATTTTATCCTTTCAGTTAAAAATTACTTTATTAAAAAGTAGAACAACAATTGAATTAAGTTATAATAAGTTGAATCAAAATAAATTACAAAGCTAAAATCAAAGTTTATTACAAAAACTGAATTTAATTTTGTTTTATATATCCATGATCATTTTAAAAACTCATCTAGCATAGTAAATTGAATTAAAATAGTTTTTAATAAATTAAAGTTTATTTAAAACATATGTGTCAAATTAAATTTGAACAAATAATTTTTTTTGTAGAAAATCTGATCATTTTTTTTGTAATTTAAGTTTGAAGTTTTTTTTGAGAAAAATTCATCTGTTCTTAGAGTTTAAATTAAAAAATTTGATATGAAATTCTTTTCAAAAAATTATTTTTAACTCAAATTCTTTTCAACTCTTTTCAATTAAATGCTCCATAATAAATTTTATGAGAATGTAATTTTGTAAAAGTTAAATTTACAAAAGAAAAATTTTTCAATTAAAAAAGATGCCAAACCAAAAAATTTTTTTTAAAATTGATAAAAGATGAAAAATTATCTAATCATAATGAAATAAACCAAAAAAAATTAAAGTACTTCCAAACTAAAAAGATTATCAAGCGTAATAAAATAACTTAAGCTTATTGCAATTAAATTAAGAAAATTTTCAATTAAAAAGATAGATTTCATAATTCTTATTCAGTTCTCAACAAAGAAATTACTTTTTTTTTATAAAAATTTATTAAAGTTTCAAATGAAAAATCTAAAATTTCATTTTCAAATAAGTCATCTATTTCCAGGTGTTAATGAAAGTATTACGTCTTATGAGTAATTTTTTTTTCATGAATCATTTTATTTTTAAAAGAAATTTTAGTTAAATTAAATAAAGAAAAACCAAAGTTAAATTTATTATAAAAGCTTTTAATAATTAAATTTTTGAAACGATTT
>JAVYJV010000030.1:600000-751052 GCA_034509755.1 Anisodus tanguticus
TTTTTTTTTGGGTTTTAATTTTACAAATTTAATTAAAAAATTGTTATAACAAATAAAAGTCATCTTGAAATTTTTTATAAATAAAAAGATTAGATAAAATTCGAATTTTTTAAAAAATTTTTTTTTATACAAAAAAATTATTTCAAATTATGACCACCCTCTAACTTTAAAAAAATTTTAAAAGCCTTAATTTCTGGTAACATACAGTGATCTTCATTCAAGAATTCCTTTATACTTTTGATACTTGTAAAAAGTTTTTTTTTGTTTTGAAAACATTTTTTTTTATTAAATAAAAAAATTTTAAGGAGGAGTTTAAATACTTAGTAGCAAAAAGAATTTTCTCAACTATTTTTACTTTTTATTTAAAAAGCCCCTTAATTAAACTCCTCCCTAACGCATAAATTTTTTTTTTCACTAAAAAATTTTTTTACTTGTTATGAACTAACTAAAAAAACACCGTCTTATTTAGTTACGATTTAGTTATTCATTAGATCAGATTAACAGTTAGTATTTTTTTTTTTTTTTCTGAAAAATTCTTTAGAATCAATAAAACATTTTGAACTTAAGTTAAAAGTAAAATGATCTTCAAGTAAAAATATTTTTAAAAGACTGTGTGTTTATTTTAAAAGCTATGAGTTTTAATTAAAATGAAATTTTGAAAAAATTTTTTGAAAAGTTATTTTTTTGTGTTTTTGTTTAAATTGATTTAAGACTTTAAAAAAAATGTGTCAAAAATATTTTTTAATTTTTTCAATTTTATTGATAAACTTTTATGGATTAACCAAAGCAGATAGTTTTGCAGATTATGCTAAAGGTAAGAATTTTTCTAATACAAGTTTAAAAATGTTGTTACAATTTTTTAAAAAAAAAAATTATGACAAATTCTTTCTTATAAAAAATTTTTATATCCCAAATACTTAAGACTTCTCTTTAAAAAGTTGCTGTCTAAAAATTATTTTAATTTTATTAAAACTCATTTTTAATTATTTTTTAAACTTTTTTCTTCAAAAATTTTAATAAGGTTGATAAAGTTAGAAATTTAATTGTTTTAAAAGAAACTTTCTTATTTATCTTAAATAAAATATACCAAAAACTGTTTATTTAATTTAAACAAACTTTTAATTAAAAAATAGCTAATTAAAAAGCAAAAGTTTTATCTGAAGATATTTTTTTTGTTCAACTTGAATTGAATCTTAGGTATTTTCTTAATATGTATTAAAAACAACAGGTTTCATTAATTTTTAATAAAACTCATACAATCCTATAAATAACTTATAAAAGGTTTTTTTTCAATTATTTAGAACTTTTTTGAAGTTTAAATTAAAGTTCATGATTAAGATCTTTCACAAGCTTTCAATGAATAGATTTCCATTCATAAAATTTCTTATAAACAGTTCTAAGATATTTTATAATCTTATATCTCTAATAAAAAAATTTTTTTTTTAAGAAAAAGTTTTTTTTTAATTACAATTTAATCTTAATTAGTGTTTTTTAAAGCTTTATTCTTTTTAATTATTTTAATTAAAAAAGTGTAAAAAAATGTCCTGCTTAAATCGTGATTTTAAAGTTTTATTTAGATATATTGAGCTAAATTAATTTTTTAATTTAAAATAAATTTCCTTTCTATTAAAAAGTTTAAAAAAGAAATAAAATTTTTTATTTGATTTCAAAATTCAGTTTAAAGATGTTCATTTTAATAAAATCTTTTAAAACTTAAGAAACAAAAAATTTAAAGTTAAAAACTGTAATAAATTTTCATAATTCAGCTTTGTTGATCAATTCAAAATATTTTGTAAAAAAAAAAAGTTTAATTTATGTTTGACCATTATGTGTATAACTATGAAAAAAAAAAATTTCTTAGATTTTAAAGAAGCGTGACATACATTAAGTTTCCTGTCATAATTAGTCTAATTTAAATCACACATGTACTTATAAGAGATGCAAAGCTTAGTGATAAATATTAGAAAGTTTTTTTTTCAAATTTGAACTTTTAAAGTTTGAACTAAGAGAAAAAATTTTTTCATAATTTAAAAGGCATTTCCGAAATTCTTAAAGTTTAAACAGCCACACACATTGGACATTTAAAAAATCTTCATCAGTAGTAAAAACTTAGAAATTTCTTTTATTCAAAAATGAACATGTGCGAAATAAGAACATTTTCATTCACAACTGGCTGTTTAAAAAAGGGATTTTGTCTATATTTTTTTTTTCTTGGACAACTGGCGACCCTCTGGCCAAGTGTGGCTTTTTACTTTTTGTATTTGTGTTCTTATTTATTAAAGAACAGAAGCACGTTCATATGCATTCAAGTGTAGACCAGCTGGCAGGAAACCAATATCAAAAGCCAAAGTTTTTTTTCTTTCAAAAAAAACAAGCACCAGATTGTTGTAGGGTAGTGTTATTAATAAAGAAATAGGCCTAAAAACAATGTTCTAGTTTTGTTAATATATAAAAATAAAGATGCATAAAACTAATAGATTTTTTAAGTTGTATCAAGGACAATCATTAGTAAAATTTTTTCTTAAGTATTACTTTTTAATGTGAAAAAAAATAAACAATATCTATTTTAATTATGATGAAAGATATTAGTTAAGTTCTAGTCTTACTGATTTAGTTATTTCAATTTTTCCATTTCACAACTGTTGCATCCGGCCTTCACCTGTACAAGCAAATGTTTTTGTTCGCACCATACTTTCTTTATTTTTAATAAGTAGAAAAAAAAATTTTTTTTCTTTCTATTAAATGTTTTCTTAGTAGAATTATAACATCGTTAAAAAAATGAAAAAAAATTTATTTATTTTACAAAGTATCTAGATATGTTTATATTAAAAACTAAAATAATTTATGTTTATGTTGAAATATTTCTCCTCTTAACACAGAATAAATACAGGTTATAAAGTTATTTTCAGAAATTCTAATTTATTGTTTTATTTGTTTTCTTCTTTTTTGGCTTAATTTACAATTTTTCGACATTGATTTTGAATTAAAAAAATACCAAATATTTGTTATTTCAAGTGTGTGTTGGGAGTTTTATAAAAATAAATAAAATAGTGAGAAAAGCTATAGAAATATTTTCATTTCGTAATACACTAACAATTTTATTTTAAAATTTTATTAGCTAACGATAACAATCTTCAATTACAATTTATATTAAGTATAATTAAAACTAAATTAGGCAATAAAAGTATAGAAAAAAAATTATATTTAAATTTATCTATTCAAAAAATTAAATCCTTTTATTGTTTTAAAATTATTTCAAAAATGAAAACTTTTTCATCATTTGAATTAACAAATTTTTATGTTTTAAGAATTTACAACAAAAAGTCCAAAAAGTTTTTACTTTACAAAAAAAATTTAATTTAAATAAAATTACCTGTTGCTTTTAAGTAATTAAATAATTTAATAACTTCAAGCTTGAACATAATTTCAAATTCACCTTAATTTTTTTAGGTGATTAATTGTAACAAAACATAGAAAATCATGTTGAAAAGAAGATGATCTTTTTAAAAATTTTTTTTGTTTTTAAAATGATGTACTTGTGAACATTTTTTTAAAACAATAAATGACGATCCTTTTAGAACGTGTATGATTGAACCGCCCAAACTAGCACAATAAGTTGGCGTCTTTATTTAGCTGATTTTTGTTGATGGGGCGAACTTTATCTTGACGCATCTGCCAAAAATTTATAATAAATACATCAACACAAAAAAAGTTTAAATCAGTAGACTAGCCCATGCGCTGCCCTGTTCTCTTTTAATTAAACCAAAAAAATAAAAGAATACTAGAAAATTTAAAATTTTTAAGAATTTAAAACGCGATTTTGCCGCCTTATTACCCTTAAATGTAAAGTGTGTTGATTTTATTTGTAGTTCAAATAATTATTGCATTGGCTAATAAAAAACCTAACCAAAAGTTTTATCTATAATTTTTCATCTTAAATATTTGATTTATGAATTATTCTTTAAATTGTTCTTTAAATAGAAATTTTAAATAGTCTTTACATAAAATTCTATTTTACTTCACGTTTTTTTAGTAATTAAACATTAATAAAGTCTGATAATGAAAATTAATTTATTTAAATATCTTCAGAAATCTTTTATTATGCTTTTATCTTGATCTTTTTAATTCATTTTTTTAATTGAAATTTTTTGTTGTTGTTGATGAATTATCCAAGTTAGATTTATGAATCTTAACCTTTGATATGCATAAGTAACTTTTTAAAAGCCTAAAGTTTTTCTTATCTTCTGGTCATTTTATTATAATTTTTTTGTGAAAATACTTCATATTATCATTGAGTAAAAATTAATTTTGCAGTTAGTTCAAGTTGAATTATTTTAAAAAAGATTTTCTATTTTCTTTGTTTCTTCTTTAAACTAAAAAATATATCTTAACAAAAATTAAAAAAAAAATTAAATTTTGGAAAAAGCATTTGAACGGAACGCTCATTATGCGTTTTCAACCTTTAAAAGGGTCAAACAATCATTAGACCGTGATCGAAAACTAAAATCCTAGAAAAAAAAGTTGCTTCACGCAATTTATTCAAATGAATTTTTTTTTTATAAAAATCAAATTTAATGATTATCTTCATTATTTTTTTAAATTACTTTAATAATTACAACTTATTAACTTTTGTCATATTTTTTATAGCTGACAGTGAGATTTGTTATTTTCCTGTTGAATACCAAGGTAATTATTTGATTCAATTACATTATAATAAACCTGGAACAAAAGTAGTATACTCTGAAGTTACTGTTGATGCTGATGGTATTCCACCATGGGGTAGATGTTTAAGAAGAAAAGGTAATCAAGTTTTATTTAAGGATTCAAATGGTTTACAAGATTGTATAAGATGTTTTCATCTTTCACTTAAAACACCAAATATAATTCAAATACAAACTGAAAGTAAGTAATCTCCAAATTAATTAATAATCATAATTTATTTTTGTTTTTTTTAATAAACTCCACTAACTAAACAAAATTTTTCTTTTGAAAAAAATCATTAATTAATTAATAAACGTGAAAAACATTTTATGTTTTTTCATCATTTAAAATTTATTATTATTCAATTTACTTTTATGCTTTAACTTGAATTAGTCTAAAAAAAATATGAAATTTTGATAAAGATGGTATTTTGCGTAAAAACAAATTAAAATCAGTTTATGAAATAAAGTTAAATCCAGAATTTATTGCGATCATCAATTTAGTGAACTGTATGTGTGCTACGCCGCAATTATAAAACTTTTCTTTTTTTTTTCTTTTTTGTTTTAATACTAAAAAAGAAAAGCTGCCCCTTAACAAGTCAACCTTGGCGTTTAACATAATGAACACTTTAAAAGAATTTTTTTGTCTTAAATTTAGATTAAATAATTTAACATCTTAGTAAAAAAAACTTTTATTGTAGTGATAAGAAAAAAGACTTTCAAAGTAATCAATTAAAAGCTATAAGAATTTAAATAAGAGTTAAGTAAATTGCAAAAAATAAATTATTAGCCACACCAATTGTGTGACAGTAAGCGGAAATGCGCTTGGTTTGATTCTTTTTAACAAGTAAATAGTAAATTAAAAGACTTAAAATATTCATTTTTACATCCTTAAACAGAAAAACTCAGTATAGCTCATTGGTCAAAAAGTAATAATTTTTGCAACAAAAAAAAAATTAAACTTCTGTTTACTTTAGAAACAAAAAAAATTTTTTTTAACTTTAATCTGTAAAAATTGACTTGATCAATAATTTTTTTTTTGTTTTTCATTAGCTTTTAACTTTATGTAATAAAATCTGAATCAAAAAACTTCATACGCTAACTGAATTTTAATTAATCTTACCAGATTAAAGTTTTCCAGCTAACAAGTTGTTAATAAAAAAAAAAAATTTTGAGGCCAAAAATTTAAAAATTTTTAGTTGGTGAAAGCATATCTGAAATACTTGAAATTTTTCAAGTTTAACATTTATAAAACAAATAAAATTTATAATTAAATAATGTAAGAGATATATAAATAAAGATTTAGAAGTTAATTTTAAAAAGAAAATTTCTATTAATTTTCTTTTTAAATTCTTAAAAAGTTTACAAAATATAAGTTTTTAAGCTGAAAAAAAAAGTTTACAAACTCTAGGTTTACAAACTTTGATTGGCAGATATGACAGAAAAAGTAAAAATTTTTTTTTAAAAGCCAACTTTATTTCTTATTGTAGCAAATAAATCGAAGCTAATTAAAATTAATTTTAGTAAATATTCAAAATGCTTTTTTAGTTTTTAGAAAAAAACCAGAATTTTTAATTAAAATTCTAACAAAGTAAAAACTTCATTTAAAAATAAATTAATACAAACTTCAATAATTTTTAAAACTCTTTTTTCAACTAATTAATCTTTTTTTTTTAGATTTAGCTAAATGTTATACAACTGAAGAAGCAGCACGTGCTACATGCCCAACTGAAAAAGATATACGTGAAAAACGTTATAAGCAATTTACATTATTCAGTAAGTAAATACTTTTTGCTAAAATAAATAAATTTTTTGTCAAACATTTAATGACAAGTATTGATTAAAACTTTGAAAAACTTTGAGTTTTTATTCAAAAGTTTGAGAAAAAAAATGTTCTTTTCTCATAAATTTAAAGCTTAATAAAATAATCCAATAAGCTTTTAAAAAAATAATTAAAGATGTTTAGGCAGTCATTAGTTTGAAAGCTTATTTGATTCATTAGTTTATAAAACTTTTCAAATTTCTGATAATTTTTTAAAGAATTTGAAACAAATTTGTTTGTACCTTAAATAAAGATAAAAAGTTTCTTTTTTTTTCTAAAACAGATTGAAGTTCGATAAACTTCAATTTGATAAATGTCTTGAAATTTAACGCCTACGCATATCTACCTTTAACAACTTTTTGTTAAATTTATCCAAAAAAAATTCTTACGTTTTAAACAAAATTAATTGATTACTCAATTAAGTAAGTTTTTTATTAAATAAGTTATATGAATTAGTTGAAATAAAAAATAGATGATAAATTTGATGATATTTTTGAAGTGAGAAAAATAGTCAATAAAATGATAATTTTCTTAAATTACATTTTTATTACAAAAAATGATGCTTAAAAAAATAATAAAAAAATCTTAAATGCTTTAAAAATTTGTTTAATTTAATTTAATTTTAAATTAGTTTAGCTTAATCTAAAAGATAAAACTACTGTATCAAACATTTTATTTCACGACTTAGATAGCTTCAACCAATTAAGATTTAATTATTCAATTATTAGACAACTATTAGTTTTTTTTAACTACCTAATATCATTTATATTCATCAATATATCTTTTTGAAAGAATGTATTCATTAAATTGATTTTATTTCTAAAAACTAATGATGTTATTGATATTAATTTATCATGCTTCAAGGTAAATTTAAAAAATTATTTTCTTTAAAGTAATGTACTTAATCTTTGAAAAATTAAATTTTTAAACATGTTTCAAAATTTTAATGATCTTTGTTGAATAAAAAAAAATTTAGTAAACTCATAAAAAACTACCATTAGAACAAATGGCTTTTTTTTTATACAATTTAGTTTTTTTGTATGATGTTCAACTTGATCACTTTGAGTAAGTAAAGAAAGTATTGTTGATAAATTTCATAAGATTAAAACAAGTGTAAATATTAATTAATAGCTTATTATAATATAGCTCAAGGCTATTTACCTAAAAGTAATCTTAATCTTTTAAATAAATTAACAATTTTTTTCTTTATGAAATTTTAAATATTAAAAATTAATAGATATTCAAAGTTTAATTCATGGTGGTCTTTAATAATATTTGATTGACCTTTACAATGCTTTTCTCAATGCAGTAAAATTAAAATTACAATACATAAAAAAAAAACTTGTCCGCACTAAATTTCGTGAATCACGATTGTTTATCAAATTATTTTTAACAGTCATTTCTTGTATAAGTTGACAATTAGGTTTAGATGCCTGTCATCAATCTTAAAAAAAAATAAGCGTAATTTTAATTATAAAATTTTTTTTTTATGAATTGATCACTTGTTGCTTAAATTTTATTTCTTTAAATATTTGTATTTCAATTTTTTTTCTTTTTAGGAAAACATACACCAGGAGGTTTACAAAGCACTGAAAATGTTTTTTGTCCATTCAATGGCCGGTATAAATTTAATTATAAAGTAGATAAAAAACAAATTGATTGTGAAGGTTCTGAAATTTCTAATTGTCCTCATGGTAATGCTTTAAGTTTGAAAACTGGAGAATGTAAAAAATCATCAACTAATTTAGGTAGGTTAACATAGATTTTATAATTTTATTTAAAGTATTCTCAAATATTTGTTTTATAGATTTTAGAATTAAGATTATTTATTATAGTTCTCAAAACTAAGAAATTTTATTTATTGAGTTTTTATGTGAAAACTATCTAATTTTATTAGTTTTTCTTTTAAATTAAGATTATCTATTAACTTTTCTTTAAAAAATATCTATTAAGAACTTTTAGATATCTTGTTATTGAATTTTTAAAATTAGAAGATCTATTTATGAAACTTTAATTTATAATTATGAAACTTTAATTTATATCTCAAGTTTGATTTATTTTCAAGAAAGTTAATTTTAAAAAAAAAATTTTTTTTTTTTCAAGTTTTTTAATAATTTATTTGAAAATTAGCACAGAAAATTGGTTTTAAAACCTATAATATGCTTTTACTGATAGATATTTAAAAATAAATTATTTAGTATTATCAATTACTTAATTTTAATTGTAGAATTATATTCATAAGTATTTTCACTATAAATAGAACAAAAATCTTGAACAAAAATTAAAATTTCATCAAATTAAATTTTAAAAAAACTTTCAAGTTATTAAATAGTAATTTAATAGATTTTTGTAAAATTAACTTTTCTTCATTAATTAGACTGAAAAAAAGTTTTATAACTTTAAAAATCAATATTCAATAGGCTAATTTTAAGTTCATTAATTTTAAAAAAAAAATTTAAGTTCTATAAATTTCAAAAAAAAACTACTAAATTTTTTTTCTTAAGCTTCAAAACCTTTTGATACTTAAAAAACACTTGTTTAAGATTTACATTTAGAGAAAAAAAAATTCTTATTTTATGTTTTTTGAAGATTCTTGTTTTTATAGAAACAAAGTAGCCTTAAACTTTACTTATCATTGATGAAAATTTAGATGATGATGTTAAAAAGATAAATTTTATTTAAAAAAAAGTTGATATGTGATTGGTCAAGTGGTACTTGGTGATTATACTTGTTGAACTTTAACACGCAAAAATTCCAAAAATAACTTGTCTTCAAAAGACTAAAAATCATTTTCTTGTTTTATAAACTAATTTGAAGTTTCTAAATTAAATAAATTTTCTTAATTTATTGAAATGCATTTAGATTACAATTGAGATTTTAAAGACAAAATTTTTTTTAAATGATTAATCTAACCTATAAAATTATTTTTATTAATAAATTAAATTATTTTTAGATAAACGTTTTCTTTGCCTGGGTGCTTGGGATCATTTTGACAGTAATAATCCAGATAAATTTTTAGCTCTAATGGATATAAATGAAGATCCACAAGACAGACCAAAATATCGTTGTGGGGTAAGTTTTGATTGAATTTATTTGTTTTTTTGAAACAGAAAAAAAATTCGCTTTTAAATTTACTTTTAATTAGTTTATACAAAAAAAAATAAAATTTTTGAATGTATCAGTATTCAAAATATTATTCAATTTTTAAAACGATAAATGACCAATTTATTTGGTATTTAAAATTTAAAATTAGTCCGGGAATGTTTGGGAAAAATTTCAAGTTCAATTGTTCGATTTTTTTATTGATTCTATGTGAATGGACCTGTTTAAAAAAATTTTTTCTATTTAATAGACTAGCGGTGGAATTTTTTGTTTGAAGTTCGTTTTAAACAGCAATAGATGTATTTAAGGCTATTAATAGTATATAAAGAAAATTTTTTAACTTAGGTAGCTCCATATTTTAAAGAATTTAAAAAAAAAAAATAATGAATAAGTTCTAAGGTGCTTTCAAAGCTAACTTTTCATTTCAAAATGCAAGAAATTTTCCAGTTTTTTGAAGAGGGTCTAGTGTAAATAGTTTAAATTTTACCACCACACAAATTCCTAACTTTACTTACAGAAAGTAAAATTGGTGAAAAATTCATAAAAAAAGATCGTGACATGGGCACGGCAAGTCGCAAAACTAGGAATTTTGATTTTCTTATTAGGCACAATAAATTTAAAAGAAAATTTTTTTTTAATCAATTGCCGACAAGAATTTTTGACAAGTGCAATTTTTTGCTTTATTTTTGTTTATCTTCTGATTTTTTTGATTACTTGCAATTATTTTTTTTGTTTTAAGACTTCAATTGTTTTTTTAATTTCTTTATTTCTTCTTTAAATATATTTCCGCTTTTACTTTCATGATTTTTAAAGGAAAAAAAAAACATTGTCTGTTTTACTTGTTTTCAAACAGGTAAATAACAATTGTTTCTTTGTGGTAGTTTAAACAAAGCTTTAATTCAGAAAAAAATATGCTTACTAGTCAATCATATTTTTTAGATCATCTTTTTTAATTTTCATCATTAAAGCATGCGTAAGAAAAGCATCAAAAACTAACCAAAAAAAGGATATATTATTTTTATTGAATTGTATGAGCAGCTGATAGTGCACCTTACTTTGCACACCTTAATGCACGTTCAATTACCTCCCTCGCCACCACCATTTTTAGCCTTACCCTTCAACATTTACTTTTATTTTTTTTCTTTTACCCTCACCACTTATAATTTAGAAATAATTTTAACATCATTCACAATCATGATCAAAAAAGATATTTTTTTATTAAGTTTTTTTCAAATGATAAATGAAAGTTCACTTGTTTTTCAAAGTGTATTACTAAATTTTAAATCTTTACTTTAAATCTTATTATCCATCTTTCTATTTACTGAAAAAACTTTGTTAAATATTTGGTGGTGCGGCATGTCACGATTTACAATTCCTTTTATATATTTTTTTTAATTTTCTTTTCTCGGTAAACCTGCTAGGTAGTAGTATATAAACCATCGCAAAATGAACCACAATTACAATTGTTTTGTTCAAATATCTGCGTGTACATCTACTTATTACTTGTCTTTTATTTTTTTTTTTAACTTTACCCGCCAATTGAAATACCTGTCAAAGCCGATAAGCAAATTGTAGTGTTTACAGATTGTTGTTAAACTTTCATCTACAACTTATCAATAAAAGAGCATTAAAATTGTTTTGTACATACGGATAAAAGTTTTGACACACGCGTACCATATGCTCTTTTTGTTATTATATTTTAAAAAAAGATGAAAATAATAGATCATTACTATTTGCAGGTGATTGAAAAAATGCCGCATCTTTTTTTATCTGAAATTTTATTTTAATTGGTCATCTTTTTTAGAATTATATGATTGTTGTAATTATGTAAGCTGGAAAAGTATAAAATTGTTTTTAAATAGCCATCTTCATCAAAATTTATGAAAATAAATTTTAAAACTTAATGTTTAATTTTTCTTAAAAAAATTAGAATAAAAATGCATCAAAAATTCGTTCATTTTTTTTTACTATAAATAAAGATGATTCACGAGTAAAACATTAAGAATGTCACGATGTATATGGAATTTAATTTTAATTTTTTTAAATAAAAATGAATTTTTTTCTCAAAGTTCATTAAAAAAACAATTAGTCACAAATTAATATTTTATTTATTAAAAAAAAGTTTTTTTTGAAGATATTAATTTATTTTTTAACATTTGATACATTAATTTATAAATTTAACGATGCATTAGTTTTAATGTTCAAAAGTCAAATTCATCACTTAATTGTCTATTTTTCTAAGAAATCAAACTAAATATTTTAAAAAAAAACTATTTAAATGTTTTAAATTCTTGTTTGACACCATACGCCTTGGTTCAGGGTGGAGATCACACTTTGAGTATGTTAATACCTTGCTGTGTGGTATCATTTTAAACAAAGTTTTTCAAAAGTAAAAAACTTTAACTAATACTAAATCAGTTAATGTTAGTTGTTAAATTTTTTTATTTTATTAATTTTTGTATCTGGTAATAGAATCTAAATCTATTCTTCTAATAAAACTTATCTTTACCTCACCCATTTAGAAAATTAATAAATTAGACAGCAAAAAATATATTTATCAATCAATTATAACCGCTTTTAAAATATCGAAAATTAATTTAAACATTTTTTTGCATTTTAGTTATACCGAGAAGGACCCGATGGCCGTATTCATATGGCATTATCATCAAGTTCTACATGCTCAAATCTTTTATTTAATGCTACATCAGGTTATGAAACTTTTGTTTTAACTCCAAGTAAGTTTAAATTTAAAAAAATTTAAATAAAAAATTTTAATTTTCTTTCTCTAAAAATAGAAAAATTTATACCTGAATTAAATCAGTTAGAAGAAATGAAATGCAAATTTCCGGATTGGTCTCAAGGTAAATGGAGTTTAACAAAAATTGAAGGACAAACATTCCAGTTTAAAGATTCTAGCAATCAATTTAGACAATTGACATCACGTTGTTTAATGAGACAACAAGATGATTCTGGTAGAACTAATTCTGAAGATAGATTTTTAGTGCATACATCTACACAATGGTAAGTTTAAATTTTATTTTCAAAAATAAATTATTCTAAATTAATTGTTTCAAACTAGTGGTGATGAAATGTATCAATGTGTTTGGTTGAAATACCGTGGAATAAATGTGTATGAATTTATGATTGGTAAAACATCAAGTAAGAACGCTAGTATTTCTTTATGTGATGATGAACAATTTGAAAATTTAACTTGGATAACACAAGCTCGTAATATTCCAAAACAAACAACAGGTTGTCCAATTGTTGGAGATTATTCAGGCACAATACCTGAAAGTTCTCTTTGTGCAAAAATAGCATCTGATTGTAATAATCCAGATATTATGTTTTATACAGTGTCATTATGTCAAAACAAATCTCATATTTTTGAACGTAAGTTTTTTCAATTTTTATTCTAAAAAAAAATCTTTTAAAAGACTATAATTAAGAGAATATTAAAATATACTTAGTAATTTTATTAGCTTTTTTAAACTCGCCCTTCCTTATATTGTTTGAAAAAAATCAAAAATTATATAGCTAATTATGTGATTTTAAAATTGATTATTTTAAAACAAAATTTTGAAAAGAATTTTAAAATAGAAATTAGAAAATAATTAAAAAACTAAATTAAAAAAAATGTAAAAGGCAAATTATAAAAGCAAATTAAAAAAAACGCTGAATAGAAAAGCTGAATAATTCATTCTAAGTAATTGATTAAAATTAATTTGTCAAATGTTAATCAAAAAGTTATCTAGCAACTGCTTTTTTCAATGAATCAATTTTCAGTCCTTTTTCAACAGAAAAGCAAATCTCATGATAATTTTTATTAGGCATTAAATTAATTGTAATTTCGTTTGTAGAAAAAATTTAAAAAAGAAAACAGCAATTTAATTGTAATCATAAAGAGATAGTTTTAATAGCTAATAACAGAACAGGCGTTAGATAAGGCGTCAATGGCGAGTGTAGATTCGCTTGATCGCCCTACTCTTTAAATAGAGAAGAAAAAAAAGCAAGCCAGGTGAATTTTTTTCAGGAAAAAAAAAACTAAACAGTTGATTGATATTTGGACTTGATAACCAGATGTTCATCAAATTCAATCAGCTTTTCAAATTTTTGAAAAAATTTTCACTTTAAGTTACAAAACTTTACTATAATTTAATATAAATGTAGAGAAAAAAAACTTCTTAAACCATTAGATTACATTAAAATTGTATTTAATAACTTTTAATTGTTAAAAATTAATTTTCTATTATTTTTTTTTAGAACGAGAATATAAATGTTTTGGTAGTTGGGAAGAAGATGGGGCACTACTTACATTTACACAACGTCGTGATATGCCAGGGTACCAATGTTTTAGGGGTAATATTAAGAGAAATGGTGATGAAGCATTTATTGCTGAAATAGGTGAAAGTTGTATACGTGGTGATGATCCATCTATTAATGAAATGAAAATTATTAAACAAGCTTCTTGTCAAAGAAGTTCATCATCTTCATATGTACCAGTATTAAGTTGGGATTCAAAAGCTGTAGATAAAGTTCCTAATACAGTAAAAAGAGTACAAACAGTAATAAATGGTAGACATACTGATCAAATTCAAAATAATAATCTACCAACAATAAATTCAGATATTTATAATAATTATAACAATTATAACAGCTATAATAATCTAAAAAATAATGAACAGATAAATTCACAATCATCAAACATTTTACAGTCAAATACAATAAATCCAGAAATTAATAAGCCTAAATTTATAAATGTTCCTACAAGACCTCAAATAAGTATTGTTAATAATCATTATCAATCAGAACAACCTATAGTTAAACAACGTAAAACAATAACAAAAAAATTATCTCGTTTACCCCAATTAACACATAATTCTTCATCAAATGCAAATTCAAATATAAGTTTATTATTTATCATTTTAACGATAATTTTAAATTATAGTCTGCTAAGTTTTAAATAATTTTATTTCCAAAATTGTTAAATTGTTATCAAACCAAAAATAATTTTTCAATGTAAATAATCATTTTAGTCATTTGTAAATTTAGTCATTTTAAAGTCTCATTGACTTAGTCAAAAATGTAAAAAGTATTATTTTGTTTATTTTTAAACAATAAAATTTTGTTTTAATTAAAATTTTGTTTTTCTTTTATATTTTTGAAATAAATTTTTAAACTTTTTTTTAACGGCGGTTATTTGAATAATTTAAAGGTTTTCTGTTGATATGAATGATATGACAAAATAAATTGATTTTATTTGTCATTTAGCCAAAAAAAGAACAATTAAAGTATATTTTTAGAAATCTTTATTTCTTTCAATACTAAAAGGTTTTAATTATAAAAAATAACATACTCAAAAATTTAATTACACAAATGCAAAATTCCATTTATTAAACCCGTGTTCTGTGTGTGTAAAATGCTTGTGTTTATATCTATTTTAAAATATGAAATGATTTTTTTTATAAAAAAAAAATTCTTTCTTTCATTTAAAATAAAAACAGTTGATTATAAAATTTTTAAACCAATATATTAAAATTATAACAAACACTTAAAAACATAAAATTAGATTTCTAATTAATTTTTTTATCATAGATGATCTTTAAACTGTAATTATGTTAAAAAAATTTTATTATAAATTATATAATTCATTTAAAATAGTTTTCAAATTTTTGAATACTAAACCGTTATTATGGTTTGTTTAAATGTTTTATGAATTTTACTTCAAACTTTAAAAAAAATTAAGATTTTAAAAATGATACAAAAAAAAAAAAATAGATGATTATTTGCAACAACTGTTATTACTTTGTTGATTATTATCATAACTATCTAATCTTCTTCCATGACCAGAGCTAGTATTTTGACTAGCATTTTGATCATTTTTCGGTAATTGTTTTGCAATAGCAAAGAAAATATCATTCACATTAGTACCAGTTTTAGCTGATGTTTCCATAAATATTAAACCATTTTCATCAGCATATGCTTGAGCAACATCAGTCTCAACAACTTGTTTACCATTTAAATCAGCCTTATTACCAGCAAGTGCTATGACAATATCAGCAGGTGCTTGTCTTTTCAATTCTTCTATCCATTGTTTAGCTCTGAAAAATGACTCCTAAAATTTTAAAACTAAAATTAATTTAAAGACAAAAAAAAAATTTAAATATACCTTATTAGTTAAATCATAAACAACAACAGCAGCTTGTGAACTACGATAATACATAGGTGCTAAACTATGATATCTTTCTTGACCAGCTGTATCCCATATTTCAAATTTAACTGTTGTGTCATCTAAACAAACAGTTTGTGTTAAAAAAGCAGCTAAATAAAAAAAAAATTTTTTAGAAAAAAAATTTGAAAATAAAATTATATAAAATAAGAATGGAAAAAATACGCAATTAATTTAGATTTAAAGTCTAAGTTAAATTTTGAATAATTAAGCTTTTTTTTTTTACCTCCAATTGTACTTTCTTGGTACTCATGAAATTGTCCTTTAACAAATCTCAAAACTAAACTAGATTTTCCTACTGCAGATTCTCCTAATAACACAAGTTTAAATTGAAGAACTCTTATTTGATGGGGAAGGGCTGGTCTTTGAACTCTGTTTGCCATTATTAATTAATTAAAATCTAAAAAAAAAAAAAATTTAAGAGAAAATTTTTAAAATACTTTTCACAAAAAAAATTTAAAAAACAAAAACTTTTAAAAATCTTAAAATAAAAAAAATGTTTGCTACCTGTATATGAAATGACTTGAAAATTTTTTTTTTTAAAAAATAAAACAAAAGTCAGATGTCACTTAAATTGAATGTGATTAAAAAAAAAAAAAATTAAAATTTATTTTTAAGACAATTTCCTAATCAACACAAATTAATATTTAAAACATTGCCTAATTTGATAGTTTATTTAAGTGCAGTTTCTAAATAAAAAAAAACTCCTCTTTTTCTTTCTTTTTTTGATTCGTATATGCTTACATTTAAAAAAAAAAATTATTAAAATGTCTAGATGTACGCTGAATACAATAACAAGCCTTTAACCAAAAGAATAAAAAATTTTGAGTAGTTTTGTTCAGATTGAATTTTAAATAAATTAAAATCTTAATTAAACAAAGTTTAAAACAAAATTAATAAAATTAAAAATAAATAAATACGAAACAAATAAAAATAATAACAAAAATAAAAACAATTTAGATTTTTCTGGATAAACAAAAAAACTCCCTTTTTGGGGACCCTTTTCTAATTATGTCGCGCTTAAACTTTTGAAAGTTTCAAAAAAAAACAATTTTTCAAAAAATAATTCTTCTAATAAAAACTTAATTTTATATTTTCAAATGAAAACTTTTTTTCTTTAATACTTTAAATTGAAAATTTTATTTTCAGTTATGTTCAAACTTTAAACTTGATAAAACAAAATTGTAATTATCATTAATTTTGTAATGATTTTAGCTTATCATTAAGTAAAAATAGATCAACAAATTATAACAATTAAAACTTGAATTAAAATTCATAAATTATTAATCAAAATTAAAAACTAAACATAATTGTTTATGAAAACTGATTTTGTCAAAAATTATCCAAACTTAGTGAATATAATTTGAGAATAATTGTCGAATTCTAATAGAATTGAACTAAATGGGAATTTTATTACTTTTTGTTGAAGATTGAATAAGAAACTAAATAAAAACTAAATTTAATATCAAATTTAAAAGATAAAACCAATATAAAGTATAAATTCTTATTTTTTCCATAATAAATTAACCGATAAATTTAATCCTTATTTAAAACAATAATTTAAAAAAGAGATAATATTTTTAACTTTTACTTTATGTATAAACAATTAAATTTTATAAAATTATCTTAGATGAACTTTTATTAAGGCAAAAAAACTGTGATTAAAGTTAAATTAAATTATATGGTTATTTTGAATAAATTGTGTTAAAACAAAAATATAACTAAAATGACTAGATAAAACGTAATCATCTACTTAGTTCTTTTTTTCTTGTAAAAGTTTTTCAATGTTTTTAAAAAGACTTTAACAATTTTTTTAAAATAAATTAACCTCTAATTGTTTTCTCTAAAAAATTTTTAAAAATATTTACAAAAAAATCTATTCTTTAACATTTAGTGTTAATTTGTTATGTAAATGAATGTTAAAATTTAAAATTATTTGATGAGACACTTAAAATAACTTTGTTTATGAAACTAACAATAGCTAAAGCTGGTTGTTCAAGATCAGCAAATAAATGACATTGATTTGTTAAATTATTACCAGATACACGAGATACAAAACCAAAAAAACGGCTAAAATAAAATTTTTTTAGAAATTAACTTACAAAAAATTTAAAATATCATACCTATTAACTGAAGATGGATTAAATTTAAATTTACGATCTTCGGGATCAAGTCCACAATAACTTATTGATTGCATTGTAAAGTGTTTTCTGAAAAATAATCTGTAAAAAAAGTTAAAAATTTTAATTAAAATAAATAGTTTTAAATTTAAACATACCTGTGTGTATTATCTGTTAATGAAATTCCTTTTGATGATACTTTAAAGTAAACTTCTGTACCATTTAAATCAGATTTTGAGAGTTCTAATTCATTATTTGAATTTGATTGCACTTCTTCTTTTAATTCATTTTTATTTTTTAGTTTTTCTATTTTTTTAATTTTTTTGATCGATCCTTTTCTATTCATAGTGTTTTCTTGATTATTATTTATGTTTAGTTTTTTATCAATTAAATTTAAAAATTTAGTAACCGTTCTTTTAATAGCTTCTGGACCAGTTAATGATTCAGTTTCTATTGAAATTAAATAAAGTACGTTACAAGCAGCTCCACTATGTAATAATTGTTTTTGTTGTAATTGATTAGCTAAATAGGGTTCTTTTATTGATAATGTATCTAAAGATTCTATTTCTGGTAAAATTAGTTTACATGGTAATGCTAAAGGCACTGTAGTATGCTGATAAATAAGAGCAGATAATGAACCAAACACAGGCTCATTTGGACAACCTTTTATACGAACTCCTTTAGATGTAGGTTCAATTAAAAAATGACGAACTAAATCAACTTGACCTTTACCATAAGATTTTTTTTGCATATCTGAAGTTAAATGTGCAACACGTATTGCAAGTCCAAAAGAACCTTTGAATGATTCAGAATCTCTAACAATAAAACTACCAGGTGGTTTATTAATTAAAATATCAATAGCTTCTTCTCTACTAATGTTAGGTCTATACCAATATTGTGATGAATCTTTAATAAATTTAGGATTTGTGTTAATAACTTCATTATCCATTGAAATAAATGAACTACGCTGGGATTGATCTAAATATAATGATTGTTCTTCATCTAAATTTGTACTTGTAAATGTAGAATTTAAACTATGATCTGCAGAAATAATTTTATTTTTTGTTTTATCATTTAATTTATCGATTTCTTCTTGTTGCCTTTTAATTTTTAAATACGTTTCTGGATAAACAACATCAATATTTTGGTTATTTTGTGCTAATGAGTTTATTTGGTTCAAACTAAATCAAATTTAAATTAAACGTAGAAAACTATATTAGTAAATCAATAATCAGTTGGGATAGAAGAAAGAAAGAAAAAAAAGTTGAAAAAGTTTATTTATTTTTTTTGAAAAAATAAATTTTAAAAAGAAAAGAATTTAAAGTTTTAATAAATCATGCAAATTAATCACACGTACTTGTTATAATCATGTTTCATAAAATTATTATTAACTTCTTCAAATGACTGAGTTTCTTTATTCGAGCAACTATTTTCACTAAAATTACTAATCCATGCAGTTGATGAAAAATTAAGAGCATTCAAAAAAAAATTATGTTAAATTAAAGTTTAAAACAATTAAAAAAGTTTTAAATAAACATCCAAAAGAAGTTTATCAAAATAAATTATTACTAAAAATAAAATTACCTTGTTGGTGTAGTAGATATTGGAAAATAGGGTGTAGTACAACGTTCATTTGGATAATTGCTTTTTAAATAACTACCACTAATTGGAGACCATCTTGGATTAGCCAAAGGTGGATTATTACAATTTGGTAAATCCGAAATATTCTATTTCAAAAATTAAAAAATTAATTAATCTTATTTAGATAATTCGATAAAAACAATTTTTATTCTAATTATTTGTAAGTAGACAAAAATTTAAGTAAAATGACTTAATTATACTTGAAAACTTAATAAAAGATAAAAAAATTTACCCTTATCGGTGTTGATTGTGAATATAAGTGCCCTGTATTATAGTAAGTAGACTTAGAAATTGGTGTTTGAACAGATTGTCTAGATACAGGTCTAGATGATGAATAGACAGGACTTGAAGTTGTTTGTATCAGTTCAGCTAAATCATCATACCCAATCGTATTTTTTTGATTTAAAATATTAGAACTCATTGTAGTAGAAGATACGGGGGCTGTAGTTGATTTTATTGATTTGTAGTTTGCAACAGGTGTGCTAATAGAATCATAAATAGGGGATTGTCCTCTAACTTGTTTATCCCGAATATCATTAATAGTTGGTGTTAAGTTCGTTGCATGGACAGGTTCTTTTTTAATACTAGGTGATGGAGATAAATTACGAATTGGCGTATTGTTGCCACTTTGAGGATCTCTTTGTAATGTTTTCTTTTTTGTATTCACTGTTCTACATGTATCTGAATCATCTAAATTATTATAGCTATTGGCACTTTGAGATCTTGATTGTTGATAAGCTAAACGTGGGCTCAAGTTATTAGATGTATCTATATGCAAAGGTTGATTAAATTTATCATCATCTGTTTCTTTTAACAAAGCTTGTTTAGGCAAAACAGCACCACGTAATTCTTGCATCAAAATACGTTCTTTATTTGCTTTCTCTTTCAAAAAACAACCTTCTTTACGATTTTTTAATTTCAAATGTTGTCTTTCTAACCAATCTAAATCTTCTTGACCAGCAATAACTGAACCATCTGTTACAATACTTGAATTTGAGCTAACTTGAGCATTGTAATTATCTTTTCTTGTTTGATCTTTTAGTAAAGAAATTAAGTTTTCTTCACTACGCTTATCTTGATAACTTAATTTTGGCTTTAAGTTATCTGGTTCCGATTCACAAACGTATGCTGTTTTTTCTGAATGCAATCTTCTTCTTTGTAAAGCTGGAGATGCTTTCACAACTCCATAAGAAAATGGTTGTCCTAGTGTTGCTTGATTTGAATTTAAAATATTTGGGGAAAAGTTTTCTGTTTCATAATTTGGTTTTTTAAGAAATCTCGGAGAGCATAATTGGTTTGATTCAAGATCAAATGACCGTCCACCACCACAAATTTGTTTTGAAGAACTTTCATCATACATTTTACAACTACTTCTTGTTTTATTTCTATTAATAGTATCTGAACTATTTGTAGGAAAAGTTTGTAACTCGTGTAACATATCACTTAATAATTCATCTAATTCAGCTTCTTCGCTGGTTTTTGGCATTGAAGTATTTTTTTGATTATTCAACTTTTCAATTAAACTATTTAATTCTTTATCTAACTGATCAGAATAATTAGATTCAAAATGTTGATTTAAATCGTTTAATTTATTATTAAGATTTAAAGCTATTAATTCATTTTCATTTGTCTCAGTTTTATTATTATGATTCAAATTCTTAGGTAATTGTTTATTTATAGAATTAATTATTTGATAATTTTGTTCACCAAGACTAGATGATATTCCAGAATCAATAGATGTTGCATTTAAGTTTGAATAAATGTTTTCTGTATTAAAATTTACAGGTCTATTGATAGATGTATCTAAGTCAAAATTTATTTTATCTACTTTTGCATAAATACTACCATCAACAGGACCATGTGTAAAACGTTTGTTTGAATTATCTTGAATTCTACTTTCCTATAAAAAGAAAATTTAAAATTAAAAATAAAATCTAGTTTGAAATAAAAAATTTCATAAAGAACATCTGTTTTTAAAAATTAAGTTTTAGATTTTATAAAATGATTTAAATTTAAAATTTCTGTTTCAAGGAAAGTTTGATAAATAAGATTTTAAACAAATAAAAATATTACGGTGAATAATTGATTTTAAATTGAAATTGATTTTCTTTAAACAAAAAATCAGAAAAAAAAATTCATAAAGAACTTAAATAAGTTTTAGTAGTTGAGAGGGAAAATTTGTGAAGATATGTTATAAAAACTAAAAAAGAAAAGAAATCTAAAAATAAGTAAAGATACTCATTTGTTTAGAATAAGTAAAAATAAGGATGATTTTAAGTTGAATAAATAAAATCAAAGAAAATTAAAAAATTGAATAAGATAAAGAAGTTTGAATGAAAAATTTAAAAAAAAGAAATCTAAAACAAAGAAAAAGTAAAATTTCAAAAAAAAAGTTTAGAATAAAAGTTAGAACAAATAATATCTTAGAAACCAATTAAAAAGTAACCAGAAAATAATTAAAAATGAAAAGAATGAAAAGAGAGTATTCAAAAACTATTCTCTCTTAATAAAATTATAATGAAATTAATAATAAAGAACTTTTTGAAGTACTTTTTAAAATTTTCAGTATTGAAATTCTCATTTAAAATTCTTATGAAAAATTCTTTTAAAAATTCACGATTTTATTTTTTAAAATTTAAAAACCTAAGAGAACAAAGAATTGATTGATGACAATTTAAGCTTTTTTCTGAATTAATTAAACCATAATTTAATTTTAAAAAATAAAATACAATTAATTGAGCCATTAAAAGATTAAATTTTTTTCCAAATCAAATTACACATGAAACTTATTTAAAAAAAAACTTCATTCAAACTATTTAACAAAAACTTAGTTTTTTTTATTCAAAAACACTATTTAGTTTTAACTTTGTTTCATAAAGCTGTATTTTTTCAAAAAAAAAAAAAAAACTAAACGCTGTCAATCAATTGTAACCTTAGATTAAACAAAAAAAAATTTGACTTATAAATATAAAAATAGTTCATTTTAAATTAATAGAGAAATCATTAAGTTAATTAAAATTTCATCAAGAGATAATTTAAATAAAATTTCATTGAAAGTTAATTATTTCGAAAATCAAACTATTAATTAAAAGATAATTTTTAATCTACTAAATTCTAGTTTATTAAGTAACTTCAATTATATCTTAAAATATATTGGCTACTTTAAAAATAGAAATTTTGTTTAAAAGTTTTCAAATTTTCTCATACAGGTATTAAAAACAGTAGGTTAATTAGCCTAATTTAAACAAAAAACTTTTAATGAGTCTATGTAGAGTCTAAATAAATAGAAAATTAATTTTTTTTTTATTTAAAATTCATCATTAATAACTATCGAATTGCTGTTACTTATAATTAAAAGAAATGAAAAATTTAAGGATCATTGAAATTCATTTAAAAAGTTCTTTAAAAATAGTTTTTTTCATGAAAATTTACCTTTTCTTTACATAATTTCTTGTTTAGTTTTTGATTTATTGATTTGTTTTTCTTTTTTTTAGGTGTTGAAACTCTAAAACAATTTAAACTCATTTTTAATTTTTTATTTTAGATTTTAGTAAAAAATTGTTAACATTAAACATAAAATTTTTAACATTAATTTGAATAAAAGTTAAGCGTTAATTTGAATAAAACTTTAGCATTAAATCGATTAAAAAGTTGAATTTTAATAAAATTTTCATAAAATAATCAACTTGAAAACAAAAAAAAATTTTTAAAAAAACCAAACCTCATTAGTTCAAAAATTAAACAAACTTATCAACTAATAATTACCAAACTATTAACTTTTATTATTTAAAATTATTAACTTATGTTTAATACTTCATACATTTCAAAATTTTAGCGACTTTTAATATTTCAAACTTTATTAGCCAACTTTTTTTTTTTTTAAAAACTTTATAAACCTGAAAACTTTATCATCTTGAAAACTTTATCAACTTCAATTTTCATAAAACTTTTTTTAATTTAAATTTTTAAAAACTTTTTCAATTTAAATTTGAAATAAAAGTTTATACACAAAATTTATGAAAAAGTTTATTAGCATTAAATTTATAGTTTTACTTTATAAAAACATAAAAAAAAGTTTAAAAACATAACAACTTTTTAAGCAAAAAATCATATCAACTTTAATAAGTTAAAATCCATAAAAAAACTCAAATAAATTTTCAAATTAAAATAAGCTTGCAAATACATAAAAGATGATTTTTGAAAAATAAGTTTATCGAATTCATTAAGTTTCATAAAATTTTAATAATTTAAAAACAAAAATTGATGATCAAAAAAAATGAAAAATTAATAAAAAATATAAAACTCTTAAACTTCAAACTCAAGTTCAAACTGGTAAAAACTGAATTTAAAAAAAAAACTAATTAGATTCATTTAGAAGGTCTTTTTTCACTTGGATAAAAAGATGAAAATCTTTTTAATAATTAAACAAAATTAAAAAACTTTAATTATGATTATAAAATGTATTTTTTATTAAAAAAAAGTTTAAAAAATTTATTGATGTTCCTTAGGCTAACTTCAAATAAATTATGAACAAAATTTTGTAACCACACACACAGCAAGAGTCTTGAAAGAAGATCATCTAACAGCTTTTACTGTTTAAATAAAAACTTGTTAAACTGGCGCTGCTTTTCATCTAAAAAAAAAATATTTTCTCCTTATTTCTCAACAAACAAACTTAGTTTCAAAATTTTTTTTTTAATTAAAATAGTTCACATCTAATCGATTATTCTAAAAGATGATTTGAAATATTAAATTATAGTTTTATTAAACTTTTATTACACCTAAATATTTGTTCCAACAATTATTATATAACTTTACACTTTAGTTTTGACCATAATTATTATATTTAGCTTAGTTTTTATAAATAAAATTATCTAACATTGAAAATAATCAAAAAGTATTTTAATAATTAGCTAAAATTAAAATAAAAATTTGCCTAAACTCATAAAATTTAAGACTATTGAACAATAAAAATCAGATAATGTCCAAAAAATATTTGAATAGTTAAGTAAATACTAGTCAAGGTTTAACATTCATAAACCAAATTATACAATAAAATTTTAACTTATAATTGTTCATCATTTTAACAAAAAAAGTCAAATTATCTTTTTTTACTTTAAATTTACCGATCAAAATTTGTCCAGATGTTATGTAAAAAAATTATTTTTAAAGAATAGTAAAAAGTTCCTTAATTGGTAAAAATTTTAGATAAAATATTCAGATGTGATGCTCACGGAGATCAAGATTAACCTTGTTCTAAAAATTGAACCTTTATTTAAAAAAAAAAATAAATGTGCGTGGTAGTGTTTGTATAAGTTTATCATTGTAAAAAAAGAATGATGAACAATACTATAAAATTGTATAAAAAAGATAGTTTCTTTAAAAAAACAATTAACTAAGAAAAAATTAGATGATCCTACCTTAGACACTTTTCAAAACAAATAAGAAACTTTATTCACAACATAGCACTGATCATGTAAAAAAAGATTTTTTTTCAAGAAACCGGTTATTATGGGTGAAGTACGTTTAAGGATTATGATTTAAAAAATAAATGGGCAAAGCAATTTTTAGCCAATTTGTGTAAATCTTTCTTTTTTTATTGTTGAAAAATTATCTTTACTTTAAAAAAGGCTTTACTATTTGCAAAAATTTTAAAAACCAAATTACTTAAAATTTTATTTTGGCTTTTTTTCAAATTTATCAATTAGCTTTCAATTTTAAGGTTATTAGATTATAAAAATTTCAATTATGATACTTAAAATTTAAGAAAAAACTAATTCTTCAAATAGACAGAAATAATTTAAAAAACCAAAATCATAAATATTCAAATTTAAAGACGAGAGGAATGGTCAACACGTGCTAGTTAAAATAGAATATTTTTCTACAACTTAACTTGGGTGGTACCATAGTAAAAAAAAAAATAAATGTTTTTCATAGTTTTAAAGACAAAAAATAGTTATTTTTTGATTTAAGAATAGTCACCAGGAAGCTATGTTACAAGTAAAAAAAACCTATTAAAAAAAAGCCACACGTCGTCCACTTATTAAACTTTCTCCCTTAAATTTTTTTGTAAAGAAGATTTTGAAAAAAACTAGATTTTAGAAAAAAATTCTAAAAATTTAAACTTTCAAAAATTCCATAGTTTTTTTCGCCCTATTTAAAAAGCAGTTTTTTTATGAAACTTTATTGCACCGTACAAACTAACTTTACTTTTCTTTCTATTTAAGTAGCAAATAAAAAATCTCTAGAAAAAAAAATCCTAACTGATTAATTTTAAAACTGTAAAAGTCCAATAAAAACTTAAATCTAGGGCAATATAATTTGAAAAAAGTGTTGGTAATTTCTGTTTTTAAAATTTTTTTTCATAAATCTGTTTCCTTAAATAAATAAAATCAAGATAGTTGAAAAATTGTCAATTCATTTTTTCCATAAAAAATTCAAGCAACTTAATTCTTCTAACAACTTACTTAACAAGTATTTTGATTAGACTAAATGAGAATTAATTATCAAACTTCTTGATGTTAAGTTTCATTAAAATAAAAAGGTTTTTTGTCAAAAAAACATCTGTAATTCTCTATTAAAAAACACCTTTTGATTAAAAATTCTTTAAAAAATAAATTACTTAAACCGCACCTTGAAAAAAAGTTGGTATCTAATTAACTAAACATGAGTTTGAAAACTTTTTTTCATAAAACAAATAAAATTTTGACTAAAATATCAAAATAAATTTTCATCAGATTTTCTAATTATAAATTAAGTTAAGAAAATTAAATGAGTTTAAGGTTATTATTATCTTGGCACATAAATTAGATTAATTTCCTAATTCAGTTCTAATAAATTTTAAAATTTAGAAAAATGTCTAAAATTATTTTTTAAAAATAAACAAATTTTATTCAATAATTTGTTCCATAAAATGTGTTAATTACTTTTAATTTAAAACCAGGGTCACATATGTTTTTAAATAATTCTGGCCATTAATTTTAAAGAAAAAATAGATGAAAATATTCAATAAATAAACTTTGAGTAAAAAAAACTATTAAAAAATTTCATTTGAAAAAACTGCCATCTATTGCCTTAAATAAATAGCCAAAGTAATAAACAAAAAATTCAATTGTTAGCTTAAGTTTCAAGGTTAATTCTAGATTTTTTCTTATCAAGATCAATAAACATTTTCCTCTAAAAAAATTAGTTTTTTTGAATAAATTTAAATAAATAAACTATTTTAAAGTTTTATGAAACTCATCATTAAAGTTTTGTAATAAGACTCTTCTCAAAAACTTTTCTAAAATGATTTATTAAAGATTTTGATTTATTTTATAAATAAAAAGTTTATTAATAGTACTCACTAGATTGATAAAAGTAAGTTTTTTAACAATTTAAGCTTAAATAATTAAACTTAATCTTCTTTTTTTATTTCTTTTTGAAAGGATTTTTCACTTGATCACTTTTTAGTTTGATAAAAATTCAATTTGCTTAAACAATCTATTGATTATAAATGAAAACAATTTAAAAACAAAAACTAAACAAAATAAGATTTTTAATTAATTTCAAAAGTTGTATACTCAAAATAAGAGTTAAAATTTAAAAGTTATTTTTGAATGTCGAAAATTTGAACATGTCATTTGAAAAAAATTTTCACTTGTCGAGCATGAGCGTTTAAGATAAAATATTAAGTATATTTTGTAAATTTGAGTTTCTAAAATTCAAAAACTTAATTCTTATTTAGTCTAAGTTTTAAGGTAAAATTCAAAAAACAAAAACAAAAAATACATAACATTGAGTTAAAATAATTTCCTTGAGTTTAGATAAAAATTAGCTCTTATCTTAAATAATTTCATAGTAAAATCTTTTTCATTTGTTTGTTTAAAGGATGTTAAAAATTGATTAAAAAATATTTATAATAATTATAAAATTGAATTAATTGAAAACTTATGAAAAATTAAATTTTGGATAATCGCCCATTTTTTATAAAACCAAAAATAGATTGTTTTTAACTGCCAAAAAAACAAAATATTATTTTTAAAAAGAAAATACAACCTGTAATATAAGACTTTTAATTTGAAATTTTAATTAAAAATTCTATTTTTTAATATCAAAAAATTTAGACAAAATTTGAGTTTAAATTATAAAAGAAGAATCAGTTGAATTTTCCAAAGAAAAATAGTTAAAAATAATCTTTTACAATTAAAATTACTTTTTTCTAATTAGAAAATATTTAAATTTTTCTATTTAAAAAACATTTTTCTATTTAAAAAACATTTACATTTTAGATAACACTTTAAAATTTTTCTTTTAGAAATAATTTAAGAAAATGTTTTAAGAAATCATTTTTATTTTACTTATTAAAAATCAGTTGACTTTTTAAGACATCAGATTTTTTCTACTCAAAAACGTTTTAAATAAAATTTTCTTTTATTAATTTTTTTTGCAAAATCAACTAAAAAGATTTCTTTATTCAAATCATTTGAATTTTGTTTAAAAAAATTGAATTCAAATGATTTTTCTTAAAAAGATAAAAATAAGAATTTTTAAATAATAACTTTTAATAAACTTCAATTAAATTATTGAGTAATAAAATTTTTATAAAACTTACCAATTCTAAAATTAATTTACTTTTTTTCATTATCAAAGTTTTTTTAATTCAATTCATTAAATTAAAAATTGATTTTTTATAGTTGAAGATATTTGTAGAACAAAAATATATAATTTTAATTTAAATCAATAAACACAAATAAAAATTATTGATCTGAATTATTTTGAAAATTAAAATACCATTTTTCATAATTTAATTTCGTATAAAATTATCTTAAAAAACATAAAGAAAAGAAAAAATTGTTAAACACTAACAAAATTAAACTAAAAAAAAAAAATTCAAAATGGAAAATCCAATTAGATAAATTCAAAGTAAAAAATTTAAAAGAGAGAATTCATTTTAAAATGTAAACTAAAAAAGTCAATTTATATTTTTAATTAAAATTTATTGAAATCAACATTTAAATAATCACTTTTGATAGACGAGAATCAAATTTAAATTTTTAAAAATAAATTTTTTTTCTCTCTAAAAAGAACTAAGAAGCTTAAGTTATGGACAAAATTAACTAGAAAAATTTTTATTTTAAGAAAAATAAATGCTGCATTTAAGATCAAGTTTGAAAAAAAACAGTTTCTCTTAAAAAGATAAAACTGATGTAGAATAAATATTTTTACCAAAAATAAACTTTTATGTTTGTAGTTAAAAATGGCTATTTTAAAACTCATTTATAAATTGCATAGACATCCATAAAACATCTTCATTTAGAAAAAAAAAAAACTTTAAAAATAAAGTATTTTAACTTTAGCCATATTATAAATTATTCTTTGCTAAAGTTAAAAAAAAAATTTCTTTGAAGTTTAGTTAAATAATTTTCCAGCTTTTAAACAAACGAATATAATTTTTGACATTCATAAATTGTATCAAATTTTCAACTGGTTTGTATTTAAAAGAAGTTTATAAATAAGCTACTTCAAAATACTAAAAGTAAAATTTTTGAGAAAAAAATTTAATGAAAAATGAAAGTTTTAGTTACGACTTCAAAAGTTGATAAACCAGGTTTTTTTGGTGTCGATTTGAAATTTCATAAACAAAAATTTTTTTGTTATTAAAATGGACCTAAAAAAATGAAGGTTAAACATAAATAGAAAGTTGTTATTTAAAAAATTAGAAAATGAATTCAAAATTAGAAAAGAATCAAATTAGAACAAATTTATAATGGTGATAGGTTAAAATAAAGAAACAAAAAGAAATTTTATAAAGTTATCTTCTTAAAGTTTTGTCAAATTGAGAATAATGAAAAATATATTTTTAAGTTATTCCATCATCAAATAGTAAAGAGGTCATCTTTCTTTTTTAGTTATACTTGGTGTAGGAAATTCTAATGTTTATAAACAAATAGAAAACAAATGAAAGTAAATTTTAGAAAAATTTTTCTTTTATCGTTTGGAAAAACCAATTTTAAATTATTTTAGAAAAGTTGTTTGAACAATATTTAGACATTTTCACATCTCTAACCATTATAAATGTAAATTAAATTACTTAAAAAGTTAATAAAAGAAAAAGTTCTAAATAATTATTGAAAAACCAATTGTTATAAATAAAACTGTATTGAACCGTGAATCATTCAAATATAATCAAGGGTTTTTCCAGACATTAAATACAAGTTATTCTTTTAATAAAAATTTTTCTCAAAAAGCAACAATTACTTAAGATAAATTTGGATTTTCACATTGTTTTAAAATCAAGTTTTTAAAAATAAAATTTCGTTCCGTTCAACTTTAAGATTACTTTCTTTGAATGCAATCCTTTGTTTTTGGTACAGTTGTTAGTTCAAAGTTGAATCACTAATGTTTAGGTTGATCTAAAATATAAAGTAAAGAAAGTGATCTTAATTCTAAATTTAAGTATAAATTTATGTAGAAGAAGATCAACTTTTTTTTTTCTTCTAAAAGACATTTAAAGTTAAAACGCGTTCATCATTGTTGATCAAAAATGATGTTCATACCTCTTTTGACCTGCTTTTTTTCATTTAGTTTTCTAAAAAATAAGCATTTTCTCTATAATCATAATTTAGGGTTTTTACTTTTAATTTCTGATATGTTAAGAAAAAAAAAGTATAAGTACCATTAATAATTAAATTGGATTCAACACTTTCATTTTGAACTTTGACTTAAGAACAACTTTTATTTTATTTTTTTTTGTTTTTTATGATTCAAAATGTTGAAACTTTTATATCTTTTTTTAATTTTCGAAACTTTTTTAATCGTATCATCTTATGATGATGGTTTGTGGAAAAAAGAAGATCTTCCAAAAGAAGAAGCTTTTGAAGAAGAAGAAATTTTAAATGTTAAAAATAATGAGCGCTTTAAAAAATCATCTGATTTAAATATAACTGAAGTTTTTAATAATAAAAAAAAAGATGATTTTAAAAATCAAAATTCTACTAAAATGGGTAGATCATCAAGTTTTATAAATGCAGATGAATTATTCAATGATTCAAAAGATGATAAAGAAATTGAAAAAGAAGGAAGAATAATGAATGCAGATGATGAAGGTATTTTAAATAAACCTAAAATGAATATTCAAGGATTTATACCTATCGTTGGACTTACAGCTGCTTCATCTTCATTATTAAATCAAAAGAAAAAACAAAGAACAAATTCAGAAATTAAAAATTCCTTTAACCAAAATTCATTTTTACAACAATTTATGCAAAATGGACAAAATTCTAATCCTTCTTTAACATCAATGTTAGAACAAAATGGTTTTAATCCTTCTTTATTATTAAATAATAATCAGCAAAATAAATATTTAAATAATTATCAACCACGTCCTGAAAGACGTCGCATTAGTTCTACTTTACAAAACTTAGCTTCTTCTTTAAGCAGTAGTATGAATAAACTAACTAAACGAAAACAGTCTGTTGATTATTCAAGTTTTGCTCAAGAATGTATCTGTGTTCCATATTATATGTGTAGAGCAGGCTTTATTGAACAAAATGCAAGAAATCAACCTGGTGTTGGACAAACATTCGCAATGTCTCAATATAATCAATTCAAAGAGCAATCATTCTTTGAAAAAAACCTTCAAGATGTTCAATCTGAATTATCTAAACATTACACCCCTCAACAAATTTCAAGTTTATTATCTAATTTAGGACAGCAAGAACGTTCTCAAATGCAAAATGTACCTGAACAAAACCAACCACAATTCCAAGAAAGCCAACGCAATTATGCTACAATAAATTCTGTTCACTCAAACTCTAATTCTAACTCTAACACAAATTCAAACTCAGAACCAGAATCAGAATTAGAGTTACCAATCAATGAACGTAGTGTTGATGGAAAAGATAATCAGCTTTCGTTTTTATCAAATGATGTAAGTTTCTTTTAAATAATTTTAAACTCAAAATTAAAATTTTTTTACTTTTGTTTTTAGACTGAAGCTTTAAGCCGTATGTTAGGTATCGCAAATGCCTTAGCTAATAAAAATGATGGTCAAAGTTGTGGAATGTTAAGAACGTGTTGTCCTTTATTATCACCTAAAGATATTGCTCTTGCTCAACAAACAATTAATATTCAAGAAAACAATAATCAAATGAATGCTTATCATCATCAAGTACAAATCCCAAATCAAAAACCTATCAATTATATGAATGTACAACCAGTTTATCCACCATTACCTGTCCCTGTTTTACCTCAAATGCCATACCAAAATCAAATGTTAGCATCAACAAATCAGTACGCAAATAGTTACACACATAGTCATAATAATCAATTTAACTTTGATAAACATATTATACCACCTCAATTGCCCACAAAAAAATCTTTGGAAAGATATAATTATGGAATTAGTTCTTATCCAACAAATTTGAACAACTATATGCAAAGACCTAATTTTCCAGTAGCAATGAGAAATCAGCCAATGGTAACAGAAAAATGTGGTATGAGGCCTACAACTTTAAACCAAGCTAGAGTACAAAATTTACACTACCCTGCAAGCTCAACTGAATTCGGAGAATTTCCATGGCAAGCAGCTATTTTAAAACGTTTAGGACCTCAAGATTCTTTATTTGTTTGTGGTGGTACACTCATTAGTGATACATGGATTGCAACAGCTGCTCATTGTATTAAAAAGAATACTGCTTTAGACTTAAAAGTTAGATTAGGAGAATGGGATGTACATAGAGATGATGAGTTTTATCCTTATGTAGAAAAAAACGTAGCTCAAGTTTTAAAGCATCCTCAATTTTATGCTGGAACTCTTGAAAACGATATAGCTTTACTTAGATTAGAAAGCCCAATTAAATTATCTGAAAATCCACATATATCACCTGCTTGCTTACCAGGTTATGGAGAAAACTTTGCTGGTAGAAAATGTTGGGTAGCCGGATGGGGAAAAGATGCTTTTGGCCATCAAGGAGAATATCAAAGTGTGTTAAAAAAAGTAGATTTACCAGTAATTGGTCATTCTCAATGTAATAATATTTTAAAACGTACAAAACTAGGACCAAGTTATGATTTACATGCAGGTTTTATGTGTGCTGGAGGTGAAAGAGGAAAAGATGCATGCGAAGGAGATGGAGGTAGTGCATTAATTTGTGATGTTTCTGGAATATGGAAAGTTGCTGGTTTAGTTAGTTGGGGAATAGGTTGTGGTAAACAAGGTTTACCTGGTGTATATGTAAATGTTGGTCATTACTCAGATTGGATTCAGGAAACTTTAAATGAAAATGTAAAAATAGATGAAGAAAATTCAGAAGATTTTTCAAACTCATTTAAATATGCATCTTCTGGACGTGTATTAAATGATATAAATTCAAGTGGTAGCTTGTCTATTCAAAATAATGATAATAACCAGATTTATGAACCTGCTTCAATTATAAATGAAAGAAGTAATTCACAAATAATTAATGGTACAGAAACTGATGAGCTTGTAATTAGTTCAATCACTCAAGCTCCAGTTAACTTAAATACAACATATAAAAGTTATTAAAACCAAAAAATCTAAGTTTCATTTAGATATAATGTTTGTAAATATTTGTTATTTCTATTATAAAAACGTTGCATCTCTCAAAATTGAAAATATATTTTTATATGAAATTTCTTTTTCTTTATTCTGTAAATTAAATTCTTTTAATTAAAATAAAATTTTTTTTATTTATAACCAAACTTTTTTCTTTAATTTTACTAATTAAGTATGTTTACCTGTAAAGATACTTAAGCTTTTTGTTTTGTTTAAATAAAGTTTTTTTAAAAGTTTTTTTAATTTAATTTAGATTTAGCATTGAGTTTTTAAATTTTTTCAATCAATATTCAATTGGGTTAAACTTGAAATTTTTTATTATGATAAATTGAATTTTTTTTTCCAATTTTATTCGATTAATAAGTCTTAAAAATTTTATTAACTTAATTTAGTTTATTGAATTAAAATTAAAGATATTCAAGTTCAGTTTTTTATTCTTCATTTTTTAAATTCAACGTTCAAAAAATTTCAAAGTTCAGTTTAAATTTTCCTCTTAACATCTTTAGTTGTTTTTAAACATCTTTAGTTTACTATTTGTTTTTTGATTTAAATCAGGTAATAGGTTATTTAAGATTATTTGAATAACTTTTGAAGTGCTTGTAAAAGAAGATATTTTTTCAATTCAAAAAGTTTTAAATTCAAAAATTAGTTTAATAAAAATGTCGTCTAACTTTACTAATTGTGATCAAATTAATGATAAATTATATTGTTCAAATGAAAAATTAGATGAAAATAATTCAAATCAAAATAGTTTAAATCAAAATTACCAAATTTGTTCAAATGAAAATTGTTTAACTCAAGACAATCAAGAAATTTTAAGCCAAAATAGTTCTAATCAAGGTAATTTTAATCAAAATATTTGTAACCAAAATTATTCAAATGAAAATAACTTAGAAAAAAATTGTTCAAATCAAAACATCTTAAATCAAAATTTTCCAAATCAAAAACATAAGGAAAACTGTTTAAATCAAATTAGCTCTGATTCAAACTGTTTAAACAGAAATAATTCTATTCAAAGTTGTCTAAGTCGTAATAACTCTAATCAAAGTTTTTTAAAACAAAATAGTTTAATTTTAAATAATTCAGAACAAAATCATTCAAATCAAACTAATTCAGTTAGCTTAATACAAAATGATCAAAATTGTTTAAGTCAAAACAATTCAAATCAAAATAGTTTAAATCAATGTAGTTCAGATCAAAATATTTTAAGCCAAAATTTTATTATTCAAAATACTGTTGATCAAAATAAAAATAATCAAATTTTTTTTAGCCAAAATAATCAAAACTTAGTCAGTTCAAACCAATCTAGACAAAATCTTATTAATTTAAATAATCAAAATATTGCTAATTCAATTAAAAATAATCAAATTATCACAAATCAAAATAATCAAAATATAATTAGCTTAAATCAAATTAGTCAAAATCAAATAAATTCTAATTTTAAAAATCTTAATCAAAATGTTTTGAGCCAAGTTAACTTAAATCAAAGCAAACAAGTCTTAGATGAAAAAAGTTTATACAATTTAAATTATCAACAAGAAAATGATACAAATAATTATTACAACCAGCAAAAACTTGAGGAAGATGATGATGATAATAATTCAGTTTTTTTAAGTCCTGATAAATCAAAAGTTTTTCAATTCCAAAACGAATATTTGATTCAAAATAAAAATTTAAAACAAAAAAAATTAATAAAAAGTCCTAAACAGATATATAAAACTGTAAATAACCCTAACTTATTGAAAAGTTTAGTTAAAAATAATTCTAATCCAATGAATAACTTAAGTAGTGGTCAATTCATTTTAGCTGAACATTCAACTATCACATTAATGGAAGAAACAACTGATGAAGAAAAAAATAATGATATTAACCAACAATTAGCAAACTCAATTTATAATGATTTAAATCGTATTAGAATAAATGCACATGAAAATAGTTATCAATATTTACATCAACATTTACAGCAAGAAGAAAAACAATTAAATGATCAATTAATAGGACAAACTTTTATCCAACAATCTCCAAGTTTTATACAACAAAAAAAACAAACTCAACAAATTCAACAGCGAAAAGAACAAAATAGTAAATTTTTAAAAAATCGTTCAAAAAATGATGCCTTAAATGGTTTAATTTTTGTTTTAAGTGCAATTTATGCAAAGCTTATTGTCATTTTAGGATTATGTTTTCCAATGGCTGAAGTAATTAGTCATAGAATACCAATAGGATGGTATGAAGGATTTTATTTGTATTTATACTTAGGTAAAGTTAACTATTTATTTGAAAGATTAAATTTTAATTATTCTTTTTTTTAGGTTCTATTTTTTTTTTAGCTACAATTTATATGTGTAGAGAAAGTACTAAACATAAATTAAACAATATTAATAAAATAAAAAATTTTTTTTTTGGTCTAGTAGTAAGCCAGAAAATCAAACAATAAAAAAAGAAAATTCTTTCACTAGTAACTATATGTTAGCAGCTTCTGGTAATTTATCAATACGTTCTTCATTTAGTGAAAATGATAGCTTAGAACAAAATAAAAGAGCTCATTTTGGTTCATTTTATTTAAGATTAGGAGCAGTTATTTTTGGTACAGGTGGATTGATTTATTCTGGTTTAGAATTTGGACAGTTTTTTGAACTTGAATCAAAAGAACAATGTTACTCTTTTTTATATGGTTTAACACCTGCATCACATATGATATTTACATTTTTTCAATTATATTTCATTTTTATGAATTCAAGATCTATGATTACCAAGCATCGCTATTTATGTAAATTTTATTTTAATATTTTTATTTAAAAATACTAATTAGTTATTTTTTTTAAATAGCAAGATTAGCTTTGTCTCATTTGATAGCGACAAATCTTTGTGTTATTAACCATGTTCTTATACAGGAAACTAAACATCAAATCATGATTATTTTATATCCAAATAAAACACATGAAACTTCAATACATGATTCAAATAGTTTTGCTAATATTTTACATCCTTTATCTTCATCCGGCTCTTATTTAAGCCCGCTTAGTAATAATTTTCATAATTTAAGCATCGAAAATGCTAGAAAAGTATCTTTACAAATACTTCAAGAAAATCAAAACTATACAACACATTCTTTAATAAAACGTAGTATTGAAGATCATGAAATTTTTACTACACATGGTGTATGTAGAAGATCAAATGTAATTGGACAATTGGTTCAAGATGCTTCACAATTTTTGTTCCCTTGTACTATTGAATATTCACTAATATCTGCTGCTATACTTTATATCATGTGGAAACATACAGATTTGACATCTAGTAAAACGTAAGTCTAATATTTACTTATCTATTTTATTGTAAACTACTAATAAATTTTCCATTTGTTATTTTTTTAAACTTTCAAAATATTTTACGAAAAACTTGTTCAAAACGAATTTCAAATATTTATTCATATATTAAAGTCGAAATAATTCTACTAATGATAATAGATTAAGACATCGTAGTGCTGCATCAACATCAACTGTAAATTATCAACACCAAAAACATTATTATCAAGTAGATTGTGCAAAAGCTCATAAAGGCTTATTCTGTGGTATTTTTCTTCTTGTAGTCTGTATAATTTCGTTGATCTTATTTTTTGTTCTAATCAAAAAGCCAAATTATAAAAATTTAGGAATATTACAAGCTCATGCTGTTGAAATTATTTTATATTCAATTAATGCAATAGCATGTATAATAGCAATAATGCAAATTAAAGAGCTTCCATATAATCGGCATAGAAATGTTGAGTTAGATAATATTTTGTTGATTGTCGCTCAATGTGGTCTTTATGTTTTTAATATGTTTAGTTTGATAGGAGCTCATTTTTATCATGATGCTTCACTTAATACTCAATTAGTTTTAATTGGTGCAATAGCTTGTCTTGTACAAGCAACCTTACAAACTGTTTTTATTTTAGATGCATCTAGACGTTATGCATATAATAGTGATCAAGTAAGTTTTAAAATTTGTTTATTAGAGAAAAAAATTAAAATTTTTTAATTTAGATAAGAAGAAAACCTGGTAGAGAAATGGTTACTTTTCTTTTAGTATGTAATTTTTCTATGTGGGCAATTAATACATTAGAAACCAGAAGAGCAGATTCAAATCCTTTACAAATGAATTTTTATGGTTTTTGGGCCTGGACTATTATATCACATGTGACAACACCATTAACAATATTTTTTAGATTTCATTCTACAGTTTGTTTATGTGAAATTTGGAAAAGAACTTACAAGTTAAAAAATGATTTTTAATTTTAATTGATTTCTAATAATGATTAATCTTAAAAACAAATAGATATTTTAATGAATCACGATAACGTAATGTTGACTCAAATTGTTAAACTTTTTTTTCAATGAATAATTTTAAATCTAAATTACACCCATTTCTTTTCATAATAATTAGAAATCTTTTCGATTACAATTATCTAATTTTTTGAATAAAAAATTTTATTAAAGCATAATTTTTCTTCTTAAAAAAAGTTAATTGTTTTATTTGTTTACAAAAATAGTTTTGTTATAAGTAACTTCTTTTTAAAAAACTTTTACTAAATTTATTTTTCTTATTTCAATTTATCAAAAATATTTTTCTAAAAATTATTTTCTTAAAATTTTTTTCTAAATTTTTAAATTCAAATAAATTTTTCAAAAAACCATTTACTCTAAGTTTAAGAAATCTATTTTTCTAAATTTTTTTCTAATTTTCTATTTTGTTTTCTTTTTTTGAAAAATTTTTTTTTCTCTCAAATTTATTAATTGATTTTTGAAAAATTTTTAATATCAATTTAAAAAGTGTTTTTTAAATTATAGCTCAGTTTTTAAAAATTTTATTGAAGTTTTATTTAACAAAAATTTTATTTATAGTAAAACATTAAATTTTTAGTAGATTAAAAGATATTAGTTAAAGTATTGGTTTAAATGACTGTTTTTAAATATAAATGAAAATTTATTTTAAACAATAAAAATCTATTAACAAATAAAGTTAAAATTTTATGCTTTTTAAATAAAAACTACATTTACTTTTTTGAATCAACAATATTACTAATTAAGATATCTGAAGATAAGTCACCTTAAATTTATATTATTCAACATTCAAAAAATTTGAATTGAGTGAAAAAGAATTTTGTTTGATTAAAAAGATAAATAATTTTTTATATATCGTTGTAAACCTAAAAAAAATTACAAAAGATTTGATGGTCCGAGTAATTTTGAAAAGTTACTACAGATTAAAAAAAGACTAGTTTTTTTTCATGTAAATGTAAGCAGAAAAGAATTTATAAAAAGGTTTTATTTCAAGTTTATAACAATTGTTAAAAAATGCAGCTTCTATTTATACAAAAGAAATTTTGATATTTTTTAACTTTTATTGATTAATTGATCTGGATAATTATTTTAAGTTAATTAGCTATATTATTTTAAATGAAAATGGTTTGTTTGCTGATTTTTTGTTGTTTCTTAAAAACTTTTCATCTGTTTTAGTATTACTTGTCAAACTTGTTGACTTTTATAAAAATTGAATAAGAAAATATTTGAGAAAATATTTGTCAAGAAGAAATTTCTTAATTTTTAAAAAAAAAATTAAATCAATAAGCATCAATTTGAATTACCTGAAGTAATTTTTATTTTGAGTGATGACTTTTTTAAAAATTTTTCTCTCAAATTTAAATAAATGAAAATTGAAGTCAAGAAATAATTTTAAAAAAGGATCAATAATTTAAAATCGATTGTTGAAAATTTTTTTACGCTATTTTTTTACGATTGAAAAAATTCGACACTATAAATAATCAACTAAAAGCTGATGCTATCTTGTTGAATGGTTTAAACTTTTCATATTGACTTGTGCCTATAGAATGTATCTAAAATACGCATGATGCTAAATGCCGGTTCACAGTATTCAAAAAAAAAAAAAAAGATGAAAATCTTCCTTTGAAATATTTTAAACAGTATCGAATATATTTTATATTTTAGTATAAATTAAGGTGGAGTTTGTAAACAAAAATAAAAATTTTTATATATTGAGTTTCAATAGTTTTATAAGAATAAGCCCATTTAGTGTGTGTTCTTTATGGGGATTTTGTTAGTTTTTAACATATAAAAATAAAAACTTTTACGTATATTTGAAATTTAATCTACCATATTGCAAATAGGTTTTTTTTTCAAGAGATGAATACGAACTTCGCTCATCCAAAGCATCTCTTAAACTCAAGTCATTGTAAAATCAAAGTTTTAACACATTGACAGCTTTTAAAAAACGATTAAAAATTGTGGAAAATTTAGTTTCAAATGAATATGTAACGTTTAATTAATTTGAAATGTGATTGTTATGCTTTTAAAGGGTTTCATTATTTTGAAAGACTCAATTAAAACTGTTATTTTAATTTTTATAAAATTTCATTGAAAGAAAAAGTTTTCTAAAATGGAACTTAAAGGAAAAAATGTTCCTAAATTAGTAAATAATCAAAATGTTAATATCTTAAATATTAATCAAGGAAATGAAACTTTTAAACAAACAACTCAATTTACAAATCCAGTTATCACCACTTCAAATTTATCACCTAGTTTTTCTAATTCACAGTGTATTATATCATCTTCTTCAATTTCAAGTTCACCACCAAATAATATACAAAATAATAACGTCCAAATATCTAACTCACAATCTTTTAATTCTTCAATTAAATTAGAATATTGTGAAAGTAATTCAAGTTGCTTAAACAATTCATTAAATGATAGTTTTGATAATAATAGCTTTAAAAGTAATCTTCTGAATAATTCAAGCGAATCAGATAACAATGCTCAAGTTGCTAATTTGCATCTTTCTAATGACTCTAATGAAAATTTACCAAGTTCTGAAATTGGATTAAATAATCCAAATTTGAATTCAATTGAACAAAATTTTTTTCAAAATTCTACAATAGATAGCAATGAAGAACAATTAAATGGTTTTACTGACTTTTCAAACTCAAATAAAAATGAATCAAATAATTATTTTACAACTGATCATCAACCAAATAAACTAATTGAAATATGTGCAACCTGCTCTAATCAAATTACTGATCGTTTTATAATGAAATTAAATGGACATAGTTATCATGAAAAATGTTTACTTTGCTGTTGCTGTGGCTCTTCATTATACAATGTGTGTTACCATAAAAACTCAAAATTATATTGTAAACTTGATTACTTAAGGTATGTAAATTTTTTGTGGCTTAATTATATTTTAAACTAATAATTAGTGTAAATTATGATAAAAAAAGCTTTATGCTTTTTTAATACACCAAAAAGCATTATTTTTTTTTTGATTTATTCAAAAATAATTTACTAGTTTTTTCAAAACAAATTGTTTTTTAAAGACATGTACAAAGTTATTATTTCAAAATTTTAACTCTATTAACTTTAAAACAGTCTGCTACTCCAAAGTTAATTTTTTTAAACTGAAAAAAATTAAATTCTCTTTTTTTTTATAATTTTCAATATCAATAGCTGAATTCAATTAATCAATCAACATTAAACTTTTTCATAGTTTCCTAATCTTTATTAAATTTGAATACAAGAGCTTATTTTTTTATAATATTTTATTACTATACTTTAACTTTTTTGTTTTTTTTTTTATTTTTTGGTTTGCCACATAAATACTGAAACCTTTTAAGTGTTTAAAAAATTGATGGTCATAAATTTAGCAGAAAGATTTTTTTTTTTCTATAAAAATATTGAGCGAAGACATTCAAATTTTATCGAAAATTTTTTTTAAATTCTTCTCTATTTGTCTACAAAAAAAAAACAAGTTTTAACTACTTGAAGACTTAAAAAGTTTGAAACTTGAAAAATTTACCAATAAAAATAAACATACTTTTGGTACTTTTAGTTTTTGTTTTATCTAGTAGCTAATTTTCGAGTGGCTTATAGTTTTTTTTTTAAAAAATGTATCAAACCACAAAAGTTAGAATGTGCTAAAAAATAGATTAAGATAGAAATCATTTAAATATTTTGACGTAAAAAACTTTCATTTAAAAGTATTTTTGAAATTAAATAAAATTATTTGGGAATTAATTTGTATTTACAAAAAAATTAGTTGATTTTGTAAAATTTGTGGTTAATCTTTTAGTAGCTTAAAAAGCATATTTTTTTAAACTTAAAACTCTTATAAAATGTTTATTATTTATTTTTATATTCAAATTGAGAAAAAAAAAATATAACTTCTAAGTCTATTGTGTTGATTTTTTTAAATGTCTTTGTATCAAGTAGTTAGTTTGAGAAAACTGTTAAAATTTATATAGAAAGTACTTATAAAGGATCAATTGATTTAGGTGAAAATTTGCAAATGATAAGTATCAACACTTTATAAAAAGCTAAAGTTTGCAGAAAAAATTTTTTTTTTTTTGAAAAAGAAAAGATTTCTTCAAGAGGGGACATACTTAGGGTTTTGTTTTCATCAGTTTTTGTCATTGAGTTTTTGCTTAAAAAGTTACAACTAAAAATAAACTTACATCATTCAAAAATAAGTTCTCAAAATTTTTTTTTGAATAAATTTTAGCATTTTATTTAACCCTAAAGAACTCGAAAATTCAATAGAATTTTTATTTTTTATTTTGATGAAAAAGAAAAACTTATTTACGTCAAAAACTGAATAAAAAGTCAAATGAATAAGTCTCACAGAGATTAACAACTATTTAATTAAAAATTACACGTGTGTAATAAAGTTTCTTTTTAAATTTTAATTTTTCAATCTTCTAAAACGTTTAGAGTATTTACACTTCCGCTAAATCGTCCAACAACATCCGCCTTTAAACAAATATAAAGTTTTATTACGTAGTTCAAATTTTTATTTTCAAATAAAAAAGACACATTTAGATTTTTTTTTAATGAAAAAACCAAATGGATTTAAAGTTGTGTTTTTTTTCCATCAAATTTTGGGTAAATTTTTTTAATTTTTGAACTGATTTTTTGCTATAAGGGCTTAAACAATTCAATTAGCTTTAGGCAAATTATTTTTATAGAAAAAAAGTTTTTTCTTTTTTAAATTTGGTTACAAAAAAGTTTATTTAATAGTGTTATTTTCTTCATTCATAGTTTTACAAATTTTGAAAAATAAGCTCAAGCCTTAATATAGATGAAACTTGAAAATGTAAATAAAAAAATGATACCTTTGAAAAAAATCAAAATGTACATTCATTAAATAGCTGTAAGCTGTTTTCAAAAGTATTTAAAAATTCAACAAAAATGTCAACATAATAATCTCAATTTTATTTAATTTTTTCAATTTTTTGTTATCTAAATAAACTTAATTCTTTACTATTATTTGCACATTAGATGAAAAAGGGCTTTTAACCTAAAGTGGTTAAAGAATTTTTTTTATTTTAAAAAGTTAATAAACAAAGTCACTATATTAAATGATTTATTAATAAAAATTTAAATTAAACTTTTTGACCAAACAAAAAGCATTCATCAATTGAAATTGATTTTAGTATCCATCAATTGTTTTAAGAATTTTCTAGAATAGTTTTAAAATATAAAATAATCTAAATGTTTTCTATAAACTTTTAAGAAAAAAAAATTACCAATCGACGTGGTCAGATTTCAAAAGCATTTTATAAAAAAAAAATAAAATAATTATCAGGTGAAAAAAAAATTTGTGTCAGCCTCAAAACCACACACTGTGAATTCACAAAGCTAAAGCTTTAACTTTTGCCTTTTTTTTTAAAAACAAAATGACACAAGGAAATTGAAATGATGGTTCTAATATTTACTTTTATTGTATTGATGGTAAGTTGAAAATCTTTTGTGAAAATTGGAAGCAGCAGGAGTTGACGCCGGTTTATAAGCCCAAAAGCTAAAGGATAAGCTAATCGAAATTATAACACAGATGTTGCCCTCAATACGTGAACCAATTTTTTCTTTCAAGAATTTAACTTTATAAAAACTTTTGTGTAAATTTGGATAAAACTTGCTTTGACCTCTCTATTGAACATTATCCTAGTCTATTGTTTTGCAATAGAATAAAAATACTAAAGTAGCAAGTGCAAAAATTTAAAAAAAAAAAAAAGCTAAATCGGACTTTAACTTTAGTTATAAAGTTTTAAAACAAAAAAGTATTTTCTTTCTGGTTAATATACATTGGAAAAAATTCAATAAAAAAATTTGCTAAAAAGATGAAAATTATAAATCAACACATTATGTTAAAATATTAAAAAAAATGACAACCAACAGTAAAAGTTGAAAAGTTTTTTAAAAAAAAATTATGCATTTTTCAGGAAGTTTTAATTTTTTTTTATCGGGTTCAAACTTTTATTTTTTACATGCTTAGTAGCCCATTTTTTTCGTGCAATACTTAGACCACAGAACTAAAAAGCAGTTCAAATTAAAAAAAAAAAAAAGTAGCAAATAAGCTGCACGCCTCTGGTTTATTGTTGCAAACTTAGTATTTTACACTCGGTGTGGTCCATGTTTATAACTGTGAAAACTCCTGCTGAGTTTACAGTGTCTTAGGTACGAAAAAAAATAAAGTACTAAATTTTATAAATACGACGACGAACTAAAAAAGAATTTGCGATATGTCATATATCGATCAACTTCTAAAAACAAATCCTCTCTCTAAAGAATTTAGCATTATTAAACTTAAATATATATGTTTAAAGTATATATAAATATATATTAACATAAACGAGCAATTGATCCTAGTTGTTTTTTTTTGTAAAGATACAACAATCTATGACCTTTGACTCATTTCAAACTTATTACAAAAAAGTGATCTTGTCGAATTTTTTATTCGATCTAGACTTTTATAGGATTTTTATAAATTGGTTGATAATTCAAACAAGCTGAATTTCTTTTTTATTTACTTAAAAAAATTTTTTTCAACTATTTGTTAGCTATTTAAATAAAAAAAAAATTCATCAACACTTTATTGTTGAATCAATTTATTGTTTAAGCTACCCTAAGATCTTATAAAACGGCCACAAACATGCCACGTGTTAAAAAATTATCGTCCAGTCATTCTTTTGCACGCGACTTTTAAAATCATGCAAATAGAATACGCACGACTATTTTTAAGTTTATTAACATGAGGTATAATTAATTTTCACACAAAAATACTAAGACCATAAAACTTTTTACAAGTTTTTGCTTATAAATAGTTTAAATCATTGAAACGGCATATTGCATTTTAAAAGATTTGAATGAAAAAAGATTTTTCAATTATTTTTAGTTAAAATTTTTTGTTTACATTTCTTAAGATAACAAAGTGACTAATTTTGTTTATGAAATTATTATTTAGCATTTTAAAGATTGAAAATTTTAAAAGTTTGTTTTAATTAAAAACAAATTAATACTTTATGGTATCAACTTTTTAATCGGAAATGAGAAAAAAAATTAAAATTAAGAATAAATAAAGGCATCAATGAATGCAAACGATAATTTCCTTTTATAACACTGTGTATTTAATAATAAGGCCACACAAACGGAAATTAAATAATATAGAAATTTCAAAATACAGTTAAAATAAAAAAGATTTCCGGTATAGGATTTTGGGTTGGGCAAGAAAACTTTTTTTAGACTTTTAAATCTTTAAAAGTTTGATACCTAAAAAAAGTTTTCTTTTTTTGGATTAATTGAATAGTAAAACGCTTGAACCATTTTTGCTCAAATATATTTCATTGACTCTAAATTGATTTATTTTTTTTTTTTGGAAAACTATCAAACAAGTTAAGCTCAATAAAAATTTAAATGAGATTTTTTTCACATAAGCTAAAATACAAAAATTATATTTAAAAACAAATGATTTTCAATTAATTCAAATTTAAAAAATATTTTTGAAAACTTTTTTTTTGATTTTTTATTTATAAACTATTTCATTAAAATGCTATTCAATTTGGAACTTAAATGAAAAAAAATCAGCCCGCCACTAATCAATTACCATGTAAAACAAGCAGAAAACAGCTCGTGATATTGGCTTTTTTTAGCATTTTAAATGTATAAGCAATCTTTTTTGAGCTAAAGAATTTATATTTTTTTTAACTACTTTCGAGACAAAAGTTTGGAATTTTCCTAAATAAATAAAACATAAAACAGTACTTTTTTTATCCACAATTTCTTGAGTTAAACTAGAAGAAAAAATTGTTTCGAACTAACAATAAGTCTTGAACCAATTTGAGGTACAAAAAAAAAATTTACAAAATTCAAGTGTGTTGAATGCGGAAGATATATTCTAAAGCTTGTTATAGATCATCTCTAACATATATTTTATAAATAAAAAAAAAAAAATTTTAATCAGCTTCTTGTTAAAATGTCGCTCAGAAAAATTCCAAAAATTTCGCTTGATATACGCCGTCAACGATACATGACGAAGCCTTGGAATGTAAACAATCTATGGCTTCTTGTGAATGAGCAAACTTTTAAATTTAAACCACTATTGCTTCCACATCGTCTAGCTTAAGATCATCACCTTCTATGTGATCTGTATCGATGAAAAAAAATTTTAAAACAGGATTTAAACTCATTAAAAATTTTTTTTAAATTTTATGAGAACATTTTTAGACTAACTAAATTTTAGGTTTAAAATTTTTTTTAAATACTTAGGAAATTTTTTTGAAACCGATTGACTTTTTTTTAACATCTTTTTTATTAAATATTTTTAGAAAAATTTTTAGAAAAAGTTTTTACAAGTTTTTAGTAAAAAAAAGTTTAAGGGAAAAAGTTTTCTAAAAAAAAGTTTTTTGAAAAAAAGTTTTTTGATAGAAGTTTTGAGATAGAAATTTTTATATTTAATTTTAAAGAAAAATTTTTAGTGATAAAGATGACTAGAATATAAAAAAAGATGTTTAAATATAAAAAAGACGTTTTAGTTTGAAATGAAAATGTGATAAAAAAAAGACGTTCAAATATTAAAAAAACAAGAAATCATTATTTAAGCTAAAAAATAAATTCATGTTGAGATAAAAAGTAAGCAATTTTTTAGCTTAGATATATCAAATAAAAAAAAACTAACTTGCACCTATTTAAGTTCTATATAGCTTTAAATACTAGATATATCTAGCCTATAGCTTCAAACTAAAATTTGTTTAGTTTTTCTTATAGGCTAATGATAAGTTGTTTTAAGAAAAAATTTTTGATACTTTTGTTTTTTTAGTATCTAATTTTTTATTTGACTTTGCCATATTTTTCGATTTTTTATAACTTCTTTTTCTGTTTTTTTAATAATTCTTTATTACTTTTCTTTAAATATTTTTCTATTAATTTTTTAAACTCTCTGAAATTCTTCAAAATTAATCTTTTTTTATATTTGATTAGTTTTTTTTTAAAGAAAAAAAACAAAATAAATGTTTGACCAAAATTTATTTTGTTAAAATTTTTTAAAAGAAAAAAATCAGTTTAACCAAAATAAGAGAGACTAATTTTGATTTTAAAATTCATTAGAATATTTATAAAAAATAATTGCTTTTTTTGAGACAAATTATATTTCAATGTTAATCTTTATCTTTATCGTTTTTTTTTATATTTTATGTCCAACTTAAACATAAAAGATGCAAGATGCTTTTTTATTTTTTTTTTTTTTACTATTTGCATCCTTACAAAAAAAAATTTTATTTTAAATAGTGTATGTGTAAAGTGTACCATGAAGACTAAAAACCAAGTGTTGAGACCGGCTGCTGCAATTTTAGTCTCAAACAAGACGACAAAACTAAAAAAAAAAAAAAGCAAGTGTTCAAAGCAAAAAAAGCATACCAGATTTTCATTTAACAGTTTTAGCTTTAGGACCTACTTCGATGACGAGCCTTACTCAAAACACTCAAACTAAAACTCACAAAATCATATTATAAATCTGAAGAATTTACATGCCTTGTCAGTTCAACTTGGTACCGTCAACTACCACACTAATATTAACGCAGCTAATATGTAGAATTACGTTAATTTTTTTTTTTCAAACTTGTTCGAATATCAGAATCCGTTTATTTATGAGTTAAATTTTTGAATTTTTTTTAACTTTTAAATTTAACACAAAACTTTTTTTAAACTTTTTATTGAATCGAAAAATCGATTTACTAACAAATTAATCAACAAAATGATCATATTAACTTGAAATTTTTTTTTTAACTTTTTAAAAAACATATTTTTAAATTTAATTTTCTTGAAAACAGGTTGTTCTCAAAAAAATGTGATGCTTGCAATGACGTTATTTTACCAAATGATTTAGTTATGAAAGTTCATTCAGATGCAATATTTCATTTAAAATGTTTTGCATGTTTTAGCTGTAAATTACCTTTAAAAACTGGAGATCAATTTGGTTTTAATAATGGTTTACTTTTATGTAAACTTCATTTACAAAATGATTTAACAAAATTAAAAAAAAATACAAATCAATTAATTTTATCATCATCAATTAATTCAACTTTAATTGATCCAGTATTTTGTCATCAACAACTCGTTTCACAGCTGGCAACTAATATTTCATCAAATTTTAATCCATTAGAAACCTCAAATCAACCATCACATTTACAAGCACAAAATACATTATGTAATATAACTGATTCTCATCTTAATTTACCCATGAATAATGAACAATTAGGAATACCATCTTTAGCAAATAAATCAATAAATAATGTTTTTAACACAAATGCTCATTTAATTAAAAACCAATCAAACGGACAATGCCAAGAAAATATGATGAAAGAAGAAAAACCGTTTATTCGTAGTCGTAGTGATGGTAGAAGAGGCCCAAAAAGACCAAGAACTATATTATCAACACCACAACGTAGAGCGTTTAAAAATTCTTTTGAAATGAGTCAAAAACCTTGTAGAAAAGTCAGAGAAGGATTAGCAAAAGAAACAGGATTAAGTGTTAGAATAGTTCAAGTTTGGTTTCAAAATCAAAGAGCAAAGGTAAAATTTTTTTGAACTTTGCATATTTAAATTTTTTGATTTAATTATTCAAATTTTTTTTAGTTAAAAAAGTTACAGCGTAAGCAAACACAACAAAATCATCATTCAAATAACGTTTCAAGAAATTTACAACATTTACAAACACCTTCATCATTTTTGAATGATGAAAGTCAGTTAAGTGATTTAAGTGAAGATTTTGAGCATTATCAATTTGGGAATAGTCCAGAAGACAGTAAGTTGATATTAAAAAGAATTTTTTTTTCATGAAAAAATCTAAAAAAATTTTTCATTTAAAGGTTCATATTATTCTCCTAATGACTATTCAAAATCAATAATTGGTAATGGAGAAGAAAATTCTGATATTGAAGATGAAAATATGCAAGAAGAAGATGAAAATTGTTTAAATCAAAAAAAAATAATAGCTACGTGCAATAAAACCAACCCTAAGAGTAATGGAAAAAAAATAACAAACCTACCAAATACAAATTCAACTTCTGATTCTAATAGCTTTGAATTTTCATCAAACAATAATATCAATCTATTTTCTGTGTCTAATGTTAATTTCACTAATGCTATTTCAGATATTTCTAACTTAAGCGAAACACCTCCAATTGGTGTAGCTGTTGCTCAAGCAATCACTTCATCAACAAATGTATTAACTACTAGTTGTTCAAGTTTACCTACAACAAAAAGCAATACTAACCAGTCTAAAACTTCCACAAACATATTTAACACAATAACTAATTCATTTAGTTGTAATAAATTAGAAAATGCAACAAATCCTAATTCAAAGAATATAGAATTTAATACAAAAAATACTATGTCACCTATTGATAAGTTATATTCAATGCAAAATTCATATTTCAATAATTCAACAGATTGTGAAACTTGTATAACTACTAGTTAGACAATATTAAACAAAAAACAATATGTTTACTAAATAAATTAGTCATTGATGGCTTTCTAGTCGAAAAATTGATTTTGAATAAAAAAAATTTTCAAATTTTTTGTTTAAATTTTCCTATAAAATCGTATGTTTTTTTAAAAGAAAAAATCACTTTTTAATAGCTTTGGATGTTTATTTAAAATTCAAAAAAATAAAAACTTTGAGTATACTTGCTAAGTTGATAAAAATCTATTTTTTGTTTGATTTTTTTGTTTTTGAACTTTTTTTAAATTAGCAGTTATTTAAATGCTTATAAATTTATTTTTTTATCTAATTTACGTAATTTATGTTAATTTATTAACTTTTAAAGTAAAAAACTTTTCTTAAAATTATTTAAGAATAATTAATTACCAAGCGATGGTTAAAAAGAAAATTTATGGTTTTTCTTTTTTTAATTATTAGAGTTTACTTAAATATTTTTCTAAATTAGAATTTCACTTAAATATTTTTCTAAATTAAAATTAATTATAATATTTCTGAATTTAGCTAACTTTAATATGATTTTTTTTAAATAAAATTTAATTTTCAAAAAATGTTTTTCAAATAAAAACTCAATTGATTTCTTCTTAAATATATTTTTGATCATCTTTTTGAAAATGAATATTCAAAAATCTTTAAAATTCTGTTTAAAATTTTTTTTAAAAACTTACTTCGTAAACATTTTTTTTGAAAATTAAAATCTTTTAAGATACTTTCTTGAACGTTTTCATAAAAGACAGAATCTTAAAGTTTTTGTTTTAATTTACATTTATATCGGCTATTCCTTTTTTTATTGAAGCGCCATCTTTAGCTTCATATTTATTTAAATTGTAATAGTGAAGTTTTTTTTTTTTTTAAAGAACCGCGCAGTACATATAAACAAACAATTTTTTTTTATTTTTTAATTTTCTTTTTAAATTCATGATGAAATTGTCATCAAAAATTCAAATTTTTTTTTAAAATTTTTTTTAGCTTAAAACTTTAAAATTATGTTTTAAGTTTTCGTCTAACTTGATTTTTTGTTTATCAGTTTTTAAATTATCATAAAAAAAAAATGGTTATTAAACTTTTAATCAAAAATTAAATTATATATTTTAATTTAGTTTTTTAAGTGCAATTTTGTTTTTTGTTTTCATTGAAAGTTTCATATTTTTTTAAATGTATTTTTTCATCATTTCATACAATGACCTCAGTAAATAATGTAACACAATTATGATTGAATTAAATTTTAAAATTTTCAGTATTCTTTTCATAATATTTAAATTTAGCTTTTGTGAATCAAGTAAATCAGGTAAATATATTTTTTAAAAAATTCTTACTTGTAGCATCATTTTATTTTCAAAATTTTAATATTTTTTGTTCAACATAATTAAGCTCTTAATTAATTTTTTCTAAAGTAATTTTAATTGCTTCTTATTTAATTAAGTGTAATTCTAATATATTTTAATTTTTCAAAAATTCTTTAAGTAATTTAGTTTGACTAAATTATTATCAATTTATTTTTAGTTAATTATAGTCTTGTATAAAATAACTTATGAAGTCTTAATTATAATTTTTTTCTATTTAGAAGTATTAGATCAATTCAACTCATATAAAGAAATTAGTATTAAGTATTTCAATTCATTAAATTCAGAAATTATAAAAGATGATTTTGTTCAAGAAAATTGTAATCAAATTGATTTAATACACATTAGTTTTTTAAATTCAACAGTACTAAAACTCAAGGTTAATCTTAATAATAATTTTTTATCTAAAAGTTATAAAGAACAGTATCAATTAAATGGATTAAAACTAATTAATGAAGTATGTATACTTAAATTTTTGTTTTAAACTTATAAAAATATTTTCTTTTAATAGGATAAAAGTGATGATTGTTTTTTCAATGGTTACATAATTAATCAAAAACTTATTAAAAATTCAATATTAAATTCAAGTTTGGTTTTAAATTTATTTAGAAATCAATTGAATGGTTTTGTTAGGTTTAATGAAAAACTTTATTTCATTCATTTTGATGAAAATTTGAAAAAATATTACTTACTCAATAGTAATAAACTGAAAAATAGTAATTTCAAATGTGGTTTTTCAAATTCTGAAAATTTATCTTTCAAAAATCAATTTAATCAGCATAAAATTGAAAAAAGAAATACACAAAAAGTTATAGGTGCTTATCAACAAACTTCAGAAACAAGGTTTGTTGAATTAGTGATAGTCAATGACCATAGTTTAGTAAGTTGAAATTTTTAAAAAAAAAATTTGTTTAATTTATTTGAATTTTTTTTTCTAGTTTTTACGTTACAGAAAAGATAAAGAAAAGTTAATAAACAGAAGTAAACAAATAGCTAGTGTAGTGAATGCTGTAAGTTATTAGAAATTTAATAAAACTCAATTTTTATTAATAACTTTTATTTTAAAAGTTATATAACCAATTAAATATATTTGTTGTATTAGTTGGAGTAGAAGTTTGGACTGAAGAAGATGAAATTGAAATTTCTAAAGATGGAAATGTTACTCTAAGTAGATTTTTAAAATACCGTAAACAAAAATTATTACCTCGTTTATATAATGACAATGCTCAATTAATAACAAATACTAGTTTCTTAGATAGTGTTGTAGGTAAAGCTTTAAAAGGACCTATCTGTACTGAAGAATATTCAGGTGGTGTAAATTCAGATCACAATGAGCTTGTAGGTATTGTTGCTACTACTGTAGCACATGAACTAGGTCATAATTTTGGATTAGAACATGATTTAGATAATTGTACTTGTACTGAAAAAAAATGTATTATGAACCCAAGTTCTGGTGTTTTAACACCTAAATTTTGGTCTGATTGTTCAACTGAAAATTTAAAAGAAATTTTTAAACATGGGATTGATACATGTTTACAAAACTTACCGACAGAAAGTTTTTCTTTTGAATGTGGAAACGGTATATTAGAATCAAATGAAGAATGTGATTGTGGAACAGAATTTAATTGCTTAAAAAAAAATAATACATGCTGCGATTTCAGAACATGTAAATTAAAACCACAAGCTGAGTGTGCTACTGGTGTTTGTTGTGATTTGAAGACTTGTAAATTTTTTAAATCAGAAAGTAATGTTATTTGTCGAAATGCAAAAGGTTTTTGTGATGTTCCTGAATACTGTGATGGGTATTCAGAATTTTGTCCAAAAGATATTTATGTCCATAATGGTATTAAATGTAAAGTAAACGATGAAGAATCTTTTTGTGCAAATGGTAAATGTAGTACTCATAAATCTCAGTGTCAACTTTTATTTGGGCCTAAGGCTGAAGTTGCTATTGATAGGTGCTATCAAGAAAATGCTAATAATGCATCAAAAGCTGCAAATTGTGGTTTCGATTATAATCTTTATGGTGAAAAAGTATATAAATCATGTAAAAAGAAAGACGTTTATTGCGGTAGGTTACATTGCTTGCACAAAAATAAATTAGAGTACGGCTTAGAATCTGCGGCAATTCAATCTATAATTTCAAGAAATAACACAATTATTTGTCAAACAGCAATTATTGATTTAGGTTTAAAAATATCTGATCCAGGTTTAGTTAGAAATGGTGCTAAATGTGGTGAAGATAAAATGTGCTTTAATCAAGAATGTATTTCAGTTCCAAAAAGTTTTTGTAAATACAATTGTAATAATCATGGAATTTGTAATAGTTTAAACGAATGTCATTGTTTTGATGGTTATCATCCTCCATACTGTTATAGAATGTCTTTAAAATTAAGATTATTTCTATTTTTGTTTTTCATTTTCTTTATTATTACAACAATTTATATTGTCTATGTTCAACGTGAAACAATTCAAACATGGTGGATCGTAAAAAGAAGAACAGCTGAAATTAAAAGAAGAGCTAAAAGTAATACTTTTAAGTTAGATAAAGCAAAATTAAATTTAAGAAACCAGAATTCAAATATAAATTTTGATTTAAAAAATCTTGAAATATCCTCACCCATTCCAATAAACCAAGAAGCTAATATAAAAGTAGAAAAAAATAGTTCTAATTATGAAAATATAATTAATAATCCAAATTCTACGACAAACGAAAATTTAAATCGTTTATGGGACGCAAGTGATAATCAATTAAGACCAGAACTTTTAAATAAATTTGTTAAACCAGCTTTAGTACCAAAACCTATTAGAAAAGCTCCTTTACCTCCTGGTCAAACAAATGTTTAAATAAAATTAGTCAAAAAGTTTTTCTAAAAAATATTTGAAAATATTTAGTCATTTAAATAGCTATTATTTATAAAATTTTTTATTGATTTTAATTGTAAAATAGTTTTTTTTAAAATAAAATTATTAATTTATTAAATTTAATTAGTTTAATATAAACATTTTAATTTTTAATAAGTTGAATCTTTAGGTTAAAACAAAATCAACTTTAATAAAAAACTTTATTTGAAAAAAATTTAAAAAACCATAATTATCGGCTAAGCTTAATTTTTTTGCTTTTTGAAGCTGAAACAGTAAATCAGCTGAGTTTTCTAAAAATGTGTATCTTGTTCAAAGTGTTGAATCGTAAAGTTTTTTTAGTTAACGTAAGCAAGTTTTCCAACTTTTATAGACAAATAAGTGATCAAAATATTAGTTTTGCTAAAAAAAATTCACTTGATAATTGGAATAAAAAAAGAATTTCCGCAATTAGACATAGTTTGATAAAGAAAAAAATGAATGTAGATAAAGAGATCGCTTCTATTTTAGAGCCATTAAGAATATCAGTAAAAGAACAAGGTAAATTAATTAAAATTATAATAATTAACTTTGTGACTTATTAAAATAACTAATTTTAAAAATTAATTTTTTTTGAAGGAGATTTAGTCAGAAAATTAAAAAGTGAAAATGCATCGGAAATTGAAGTTAAAAAAGCTGTTAATGAGTTATTAGCTAGAAAAAGAATTTTAGAAGAAAAAGAAATTTCTTTTTTACCAGTTGATAATTCATTTGAAAAAGCAAGAATTGAAGATTTACTTAAAAGAAGATTTTTTATTGCTCCTAGTTTTGAAATCTATGGTGGTTATGCTGGTCAATTCGATTTAGGACCTATGGGTTGTAAAATAAAATTCAATATTTTAGATATTTGGAGAAACCATTTTGTTATTGAAGAAGATTTAATTGAAGTAGATTGTACTTGTGTAACACCAGAGCCAGTTTTAAAAGCTTCAGGTCACGTTGAAAGATTTGCAGATTTAATGGTTAAAGATTTAAAAACAGGAGAATGTTTCAGATTAGATCATTTAATTAAAGCATATTTTGAAGATCAATTAAAATCAAAAGAAAATCAGTCTAAAAAATCTGAATTTGAAGAAATTATAACTAAACTTGATGGTTTTACTAAAGATGAAATGAATCAAGTGTTAAAAAAATATAATATTAAATCTCCATTGACTAAAAATGATTTAAGCGAACCTTTAGAATTTAATCTTATGTTTGAAACATTTATTGGACCTAGTGGCAAATCTAAAGCATTTTTAAGACCAGAATTAGCTCAAGGAATTTTTGTTAATTTTAAAAGAGCTTTAGAATTTAATCAAGGTAAATTACCTTTTGGTTCATCTCAAATCGGTCAAGCATTTAGAAATGAAATTTCACCAAGATCTGGACTTTTAAGAGTAAGAGAATTTACATTGGCTGAAATTGAATATTTTGTTGATCCTGAAAAAAAAACTTTTAAAAAATTTGAATTAGTTGAAGATTTAGAAGTAAATTTATATTCAGCATGTAATCAAATGGATGGAAAACAGCCAGAATTCATGAAATTAAAAGATGCTGTAGAAAAGGAGATTATTAAAAATCAAACTTTAGGTTATTTTATTGGTAGAATACATCAATTCCTCATTAAAATAGGTTTAGATATTAAAAAATTACGTTTTAGACAACACATGTCAAATGAAATGGCTCATTATGCTTCTGATTGTTGGGTAAGTGTTATGCATTTTTAATTTAATTTTTTTTTTAACAATTTTAATTTGAATTAGGATGCTGAGCTTTTGACTTCTTATGGTTGGATTGAATGTGTAGGTTGTGCAGATAGATCTTGTTATGATTTATCTCAGCATACTAAAGCTACAAATGTAAAACTTGTTGCTCAAAGACAACTTCCTACACCTAAAAATGTTTTTATTGTTCGTTGTCATCCACAAAAATCAGTTATTGGTCGTAAATATAAGGGCGATGCTGCAATATTAATGAACTATTTATTTAATTTAAATGAAAGTGAAATTGATAACTTAGAAAAACAAATTGAAAAAGAAAATATATTTAAAATAGAAATAGATAATAAAAATTTTGAAATTACCAAAGACTTTTATGCTGTTCAAAAAGAAGAAAAAACAGTTCATGTTGAAGATTTAGTTCCTAATGTTATTGAACCATCATTTGGTATTGGTCGTATTATGTATTGTTTATTTGAACATACATTTAAACAAAGAGAAGATAAACAAAGAACATATTTCTCATTACCTGCACAAGTTGCTCCTTTAAAATGTTCTATTTTACCATTAGTACATAATGAAGAATTCAATGTTTTCATTAAAAAAATAAAACAAGATTTAATTAAATTAAATATAAGTTCTAAAATTGATGAATCTAAAGATTCCATTGGTAAAAGATATTCTAGAACAGATGAATTATCAATTCCATTTGGTATAACAATTGATCATGAAACATTAAAACAACCACATTCAGTAACACTTAGAGAAAGAGATTCTATGGAACAAATACGTGTTAATATTGATGAATTACCAAATATAGTTTTAAACTTATCTAATGGAAATACTACATGGGAAGAATTAAAAACAAAAAAACAAGTTTTGTAAAAAAAAAATTTTTTTTTTATGCCATTTATATTAAATATTTTTTCATGAAAATAAGTTTAAATCTGTTTTTAGTTTTAATCTATTTTCTTAAATTTATTAAATTTGTCTAAAATTATTTAAACTTCAAAAATTATTTTTAAAAAAAAATTTAACTTTTTAAGAATTTTTTTTTAAAAGAAAATTAATTTCAAGTTCAACATTAATTTAAAATAAAATTTAAGTTAAATTTTATTGATTAATGTTTTAAAAATGATTCAAGTTTAATTACTCTTTAATCTGCTTAAAAATTTAAATCTGCTTAAGAAAAAAAATTTTATAGCGCAAGCTCTATATTCTTATTTACACAAAAAGTTCAAAGTTTCTATTCTTACGAATTTTATTGTAAATATTATTTCAGAAAATTTTTCTTTCTTTTTGCTTTTTTTTAAGTATCAATTAAAATGAAATTTAAAAAGAAAGTTATAAGAATTAAGAATCATGTTTTTTTTAGAATTTTTGTTTATTTAAAATAAATATAAAAAATTATTTAATTTGGAAGTTTTTTTTTATATTTTTTTCAGTTTAGATTTTTTTTTCATCAATTTCAAGTTTTTTTTAAAAGAAATGAAAAAAATAAAAATTTTAAATAATCTATCAAAATTATAGTTTTATACACAAGTTTTATATTTACTAAAATATTTATTTATTTTTTTAAAAATTAGAATATGAATAATCAACTAATTTAAATATGCTACTTAGTTTTTGTTTGGGCTGTAAAAAAAAAAAAATCTCTAAGTTAGATGAAAAATTAGATCAAGAAAAGTCTGATGAAACTAATTTCATTATTTCAACAGAAACAGATACTGTTGATTTTATTACAACATCACCATTATCTCAATGTAAATATAATGAAAGTTCTTTACAAACTCCTATCCATTCTGTAAATAATGATGGCTCAATTAGAATTAAAACAAATGCTATTAATCGTGCTTTACCTGATATACCAATAACATCAATAAATTGTTCAAGTACTACTGAATTACCTTTTAATCCTAGTATAAATTCAAGTGCCAGTGCAATAAATAGATCATTAACTCCACCATCAAATAGTTTTAATGCTAATAATCTCTCAATAATTTCCAATGAAACAAATAAGCCTATGAATTGCATTTTAACAGCTTCTTCATTTAATTCATCAACTCAAAGTCATGATTCTAGTGAAAATGATCAATCTAATAGTTCTGAACATAAGCATCATTCGTATGCTAGAATAATGAACAACACTGTTGTTGATTCTTCTACTGAAAATGATACTGATGATTATTACGATTCAGATATTTTGTCAAAAAGAAATTTAGACTTTCAAAAAGTTACCATTAATGTGCCTGCAACTTGTAATCAAAATTTAGTTATAGAGCCTACTTCTTCAATTTATGCCGTTTCTAGAATCACAAATTTAGAATTACCATATCATGTATCTGATTTATCAACTAGTTCAAATAATAAAAATTTGAGTTCAATATATAGCAATCATTCTAATGCTCAATCATTTGAAACAGATATTGAGGATGAGCCTTCAAAAGAAGTTCCATATAATAAAATCTCAGTTAGAGAACCTTTAGCAAAGGTTCTTGCTGATAATGCAGCTTTAGTTGAACATCATTATACAGAAGTTTATGATGAAAATAATTCTTACTATGAAGAAATTGCTGGTTCAACTAATTCATCTGTTACCTATACAAAAATAGGAGAAATCGTAGCAAACATTTGTTTACAAAATTCATCTAATTCATTTCATGACGCTAAAAAATCAGATAAGTCTAAAGAATTAACTTGTTCAATACATATTCCGCCACCTACAACACCCCCGCCTCCACCTCCTGTTGAAAATCTACTTACTATAAAACATTCATCTAGATCTACATCACCTAATCAAGCATATATCTCAAATAAACCAATTAGTAACTGTGAAGCTCTTTATACAAAAATAAACAAATCTAATAAAGTAAATAAAAAATTTACTTTGCCTCAACAAAATTTAAATGACTTGTACGCTAAAGTACAAAAAAATTTAAAAATCAATTTTAATAATTCTGTTACGTCTAGTAGCAAACTTTCAAAGAATCAAGATTTCAATTCTTTAAAAATTAATCTAAATTATGATAATAAAAAAATTCATTCATCAACTCCAGAAATGACAGATAAAAATTTATTTGTTATTAATACTCAAAAAAAACCACCGCCAATACCGCCACTAGATAACATTCCTAAAAACCCAAAATCAAATTTATTTACTAATAAATCAAATTCTAATTTAACCTTTACCGAAGCAAATTGTTCAACAAATCAAAATAACTTAAGTCCATATTTTCAGCATAAACGAAGTTTTTCTTCAGGAAATGATGAAAGGTATGATCAATGTGATTCTGACGAATTCTTAGAAGATTCAAATTATGAAACATTAGCAAATAAAGTTGTAGAAGATAATTATGAGAAAATTAAAAACAATAAAGAAACTTTTGAAAAAGATTTAAATGAAAATAGTTCTGATAAAGAAATAATTGATACAGGTTATGAAATAATAAATTATACTTCAACAAATAAAGATTTAAATAAGGATTCAGATTCTGATTCTCCATGTTATGAAACTATTGTAAAACAAAACAATGATAATGAATTTGTCTCAGAACCAGATTATGAAGTAATACAAACAACTGTACCAAAACAAACTGTAAATAATATAAATAGTTATAAATTAAATAGAAAAGAAAGTGATGCTTCTACAGATCCAGGTTATGAAAGAATAAGGTATATACCTAAAAAGCAAAAAATAAAAGAAAGAAATCAAGACTATGAGACTTTAACAAAAAACGATAAAGCAGAAAGATTATAAATGAATTTTTTATATGAAGAATAAATTTTTAAATAGTTCTAATTTTTTATTGTATATAAGTATTTACAAGTTTTACAAAATCAATTTATTTATCTTTACGATGGTTTTCTAAAAATTTTTGAACTTTATCCATTATTTCTTTTGGATCACTTACTTTTGGTACGTCATAATTTTGATCCAAATATATACCACTATAAATACCAACAACCAGAGTAAAAAATCTACCAAATATCATTTTATATTATTTTAATAAATTGAATTTATTATTAAAAAAATTTAAAAGCCAAAAATTTGTATTAATTTTTGAAAAATAATTTAAATTAAAATAAAAAAGCTTTTTTTATGATTATTGAAGAACTTTTCAAAATAAATAAAAACATTTTTTTTTTGAATATTTTAAACACTTGATGTCGCTTTCATCTGAAAATATTTTTTGAAAAACTAAATTTGTATTGCTCAAGTAAATTTTTTTTTCTATTTTAATAAAAATATTTTTCTAAGAAATATGGATCTATTATCAAGTTTTTCTAAACTATTTATCTATATTTCTCTTTTCAAATATTGGTTTTCTAATTTGAAAAATTTATTAGTTGTTTAAATGAGTAATTTTTTTTTTTAGTTAACTAAATCATTATTTCATTTACTTATTTATATTATTGTTTAAACTAATTTAAAATTATTTATTGTCTAGCTCATTTTCGAATGGCTAGTTTATTTATATTTTTTTCTTTTTTATAAGCTAATTCATTTTCATTTAGTAGCCTCTTTTTTTTTTTCTTTTTTTAGATTAAACTTTTAGATTAGTTGTTTCTATTTAAGAATTAATTTTACTTTTTTCTCTTTTTTAAATATTATTTAATTAGTTTACTTAAATTTTAATCTTTATTGATGTTCTAAGAAGTTTTAAATTATTTAAAATAATTTCTTTCTTTATTAACTTAAATAACATAATTGGTTTTAACAAAATAGACTTAATCAAAATTCTTTTTAGTTTACTAAAATTATAAATGGTTTAGATTAATTTTTCATTTTATTCAAATTTAAATTTTTTTATCAGCACGTAATATCTTAAATTTACAAAAAGGTCAGCTTTTAAAAACACCTCCACTAAAAATTGATAAGAAATAATTTTCTCTAAGCTAATATTACTAATCCCACTCAAAGTTTTTTTTTAGCTTAATTAACTCTTGCAACTACTTTCTTTTGTAAATGTTTAATATATTTTTTTCTTTTATTTTGTAATGATTTATCAAATAAAAATTAATTTGGTTTTTTTTTTAATTTGAATTGAATAGGATTTTTTTAGCTTAAACTGTTTAGTTTTTGTAGAAAGTTTTTTGTTTATTAGTTTTAAATAATTTTTTATAAAGCTTGACATGATGATTTAAGTTTAAATTATAAAGTTTATTGAACTTGAAAAATTCGATTTGTGTTATGATTAAATGAAAAAAAATTAATTTTTAATTAGTTTTAAGTGAAAATTTTTCTTTGTAATTTAAGCTAAAGAAAAAAATTTTTTTTTGTTGATCTGTGTTCAGTTTATTTCTAGAGTTTTTAAATTGATTAAAATAACATTAATTTGATATAGTTTATTGAATTATTTAAAAAAATTTTTTGTGAAGTTTCATCATAAGCTTATATTTAATTGTGTAAAAAGTTTTTTCACAAAGATATTCAATTAAAGCCAATTTAAACGCCAAAAAATAGCCTATTAATAAATTGAAAATAAAAATTTCATTTGCTCAATTAATGAATAAACGTTATTTATCTTTGAAATAAAAAGAGGATGTTCATTGAAAACTGATTTTAGTTCAAAAAAATTAGTTTTTTTATGAAACAAATTTATCTTTGATCTAAATTTTAGAAAAACTAATGAATAAATTTTTTTTAGTTTTAAATTTTAATTAGAAAGAAATGATTTATAAAATGAACTTTTAGGGACATTTTTATCAGATTTAATAGAAATTTTTTTTTAATTTAAAACATGTGAAATAAAAAGTATAGAGTAAGTTTTTTTTAAATAAAACCTATTTAAAATGCTTAAGAAAAAATTTAATTAGTTTACATTGTAAACTTATGTGTAAAATTAAGTTTTTTAAAATAATTAAATATTAATGCGCCCATATAAAGACTTATTTTTAAAAGCTTTTTAAAATTGACAATGTGTTTCATCTATCAATCAAAAAAAATTTAACTCAAGCTTAATTTTATTTATAAAACATTTTACAATAGAAGCAACACGTATAAAAGAGCAACAGTTAAAGTTCAATTAATTTTAATTAATTTTAGTATTGAGTTTTTACAATTTTAATTAAATGAAAAAAAAAGTACTTGTAAAAAAGTTATATTGAACTTTAAATGAAAAAATTTTTTAACTTAAAAAGAGTTTAAAACAATAAGAAGTTAATACTTATAATTATTTTTTAATGTTGTGAAATAACTTAAATTTCTCGATATTTTGATTTTGACAAAAGAGTATTTGTTTTTATTTAATTTTCTTATTTAACTACTGTTACAACTAAATGAATTATATGAGATTATTTTTGAATGAGAATATACAATATTAACATAAAGATGAAGCATGAAATAAAAAAAATTGATGAGTGGGGGAGCTATTAAAGGCAGTATTTATAAACCTAAATAGTAAACTAATTGAGATTTTGGTTATTGGATTTTTTAGACGTTCCCTATTACCTAAGTTATTAAATTTAAATTATAATTTGAACTAATTGTTCGACCCAACTAGATAAAATATTTTATTGTTTAAGTGGTGGCGTCAATTTATTTTTCAATTAATTATAACATATTAACCAAATAGTAGTTCAATAAGTAGGCAAAACAAAAAAAAAAAATTTTATATACCCAAATAGTTTTAACTTATGGTTTGCAGAAAAAAAAATTGAAGTTTTGTCTTCCTCCAGTACTTCATTAAAATAAATTCATAAAAGACTAATTCTCAAAATTTAAAGTGTGGGTTGTAATTTTTTTTTCATTTTTTTTTTTTAGTTTGATTTCAGACTTTAATATACTTTTTTTTTCTACTCAAGTATAAATCAACTTTACTAAAAATTCTTTAATAAAACTTTTAGAATTTTTAATCATTTTTTATTGAATTTTAGATCATTCATTTTATAAATTGATCTTAGTTTTTTTTTTTAAAAGTTTTTTTGTAAATTTACTAGAGAATTTTATTTAACTCATAGTTTTTTTAAGTTTAAAACTCTTATTCTTATCAAAAGTCATAGTTTTTCTAAAGTTTATAAATTTAAAGTTTTTTTAAAGTGTAAACACTTATTTCTAGTTTTATTTTGGTTTTATAATTTTTATTTGCTTCTTTTTTAACTTATAGTTTTATTGAAGAATTAAACTTAAGAATCTTCTAAACTTTTTTTTTCAATTAAATTTGAACTGTTAATTTTTTGTCAAAAAGTTTATTGTCTTTCCAATTGTTTTTATTGTTTAATTAAAAAAAAACTTTTTTAGAACAAATTAAAAAATTTTTTTTAAAACTTTTCAATCTTAATTAGATAAAATATTGAAATTCAAAGTTTGTTTGAAAAATTTTTAAGTGTTTATATCTGTGAGAATTGTTTTATTGTTTATTTGTAAAAAGAAAATTTTCTAAAATATTCTATTCAACAATTACTTATTTTAGAAAAAAGAATTATGATCATAAATAATTAAGACAGGAAAAAGCTAATTTTATCTTGTTTAACATTGCTTTTGATTTTTTTTTATCAATCATTATAGATCAGCATAGTTTTTTTTTTTATAAACTGTTGAATTGATTAAAAACAGAAGTTCTTTTGAATGTGAAGTGCTACTATTAAATTTTTTTTAGTTTTTTTTTTCTAAAATTTTTCTTAGTGATTTATGATTCAAAATTATTGTTTTCAATAAAACTTCACTAAGATTCTTTATTCAAATTTTTACCATTTTTAGCTTAAACTTCAATTTGTAATTACATTAATTTTTTTTTGCAATATTTTTTAGACAGAAAATTTTAGTTTTTTTATTCAAAAGTGTTTTTAGAAGAAAAAAATCTTTTTTTTTAAATTTTTTTTCCATAAAATTTTTTATTTTTCAAAAATAATTTTTTTGTTCAAAGTTAAATAGCTATTATTGTGCAAATCGTTCATAATTTTTTTATATTAATTTTACAAACTTTTGAAAGCAACAACTTTTTTCTAAGCTTTAAATTGGGTTTATAAATGTGTTTGAATTAACTAAATCAAATTTTTAAATAGTTTTATTTAATCAAAATACTTTTTTATAACATTTAAATCTCAACTAAATGATCTACTTTATTTATTTGAAAAAAAAATTTGATAGTTTATTAAAAAAAAGATTGATTTAAATTGATTTTCAATCTTATTAATCTTTATTTGAAAAGTTTGAATAGTTTTATTAAAAATAAACTAATTCTATCAACAAATAAATCTTTTTTTATTTTAATACAAAAATGGATTTATTCAAAATTTTATTTCTGTTTTTAAGTATTTTTAATTTACCTGTTGCGTTTGTTAAAGGTTGGTAAAATTTTTTTTTTATGTTTTTTGAACTAAGTAAATTGGGAATGTAAATTTGAGTTTATAATAAAATCAATTTGATCAGAAATTTTTTTTTAATAAAAATTTGAATTTTTTTTTAGCAAATTATCAAACAACAAAAATTTCTTTAGCTCAAATAGCACATTTTTTTAAACTTTAAATTTGATTCTGTTTCATTAATCATTAAAAAAATATGAAAACTGTTAATGATCTGATCAAAATAATTAAGCTAGTTTATTAATACTTCTTTATATTCAAAATGATCTATAGAATTTGAAATTTGATCTATTTGAAAACATTTGTTTTTTTTTATTTGTCTTTGATTAAATTCTACTCAAATAATTTCTAAGTAAGCTTAAATAGTATTTTTTTTTAAGTCTATTATGTACCAAGTGAACTAAAACTAAAACAATTTTCTCATTCTAATGATAAGCTAAAAATCTTTACATTTGTAAAGAAATATCTTTATTGCATTTTTAGATCAAAACTTAATAAACTTTATTAAGATGTTAAAAAAAAGTTTTTGAATAAAAAAACAATTTAAAATTGAACATTTAAGGTAAATTTTATTTTACAACCAGATGAAGCATAACTAATGAACAAGTTTAATTAAAGTGTTTTAGTTTACATTTAGAAGATAAAAGAGCCTTATGTGTTAAGATAAAAAAAATTTTTTTTTGTTAGGGTGGATTGTATTTTGAATGAAATTTTGGTTCATTATTTTATACAACTATGGTTTCTTAAGTTTAAAAAACTTTATTTATTTTAAAGCATTAAATAAGATCTATCAAGTGAAATATTAAAATTATAAAGGCAGGTTTTTTAAGTTAATAAACTTAATTAGAATTTTTTTTTTTAAAGGCTCCTCAATTAGATTTTAATGTTTTTCTAAATCACTAAAGGCTTGAAATTTTCTTTAATTTTCTCAAATTTTTTTGTTAAAATTTTTTATTATTCTCATATTTAAATAAACAATTCTTCATCATAAACAATTCTTTGTAATTTGAGTTTTTAAAATTGATTTTAATTATAAGTTTAATTGTAATTTCAAACTTCATCAATTCAATTTTAGTTCAAAACACATTATAATTATTAAAACTCTTAATTCAATTAATTAATTTAATAAAATTTGATTTCTAATCAATAGCTAATTAATTTTTTATTTTATTCAAAAACTTTTGCAATAATTTTTTTTTTTTTAAGGAGAAAAAGATGTCCTTGTTAATCATGACTGTTATTACTTTGAAAATTATGAAAAAATTTGTGAAGAAGAAGGTGAATTAAGATATCCTGATAAAGATAAGAATAATAAGGCATTATGTTGTTATAAAATTGTTGAATTAAATTGTTTAAAAAAAAAAGTAGATACAGTTTGTAGTCAACATAAAAATTTACATGATAGAATTCAAGAGAAATATAGTTTAAAACTTGCTCAAAAAAGTTATGTTTGTAGTCATTATCATTATGAATGTCCGGAAGAAGTATATAATATTTGGATAATGATTATATTGTTTTTCTCTTTTTCAATTGCATTAGCATCATTTTGTATTATTTGCGTAATTTATTTAAAGAGTTAAAATTATAAAACAATTAAATTGTAAATAATTAATTTATTTGTAAATTAACGCTTAAATTATTAGATATTTTTTAAAAACAATTTAATGTATAAAACTATTTTTTGATTCACAAAAGTATTTCAATTTAATGTAAATAAAATAATATATATTTCGATGAGAATAACTAGTCAGTTTTCTATTCTTACATTTTTTTCTAAATAAAATTTTTCTAAATTTAAATTTTTAAGTATTTTTGTTAAATCACAAATCTGTATTCTTAAAATAATTTGATTATAGAAACTTTTTTTGCAAAAAATTATTCAGTCTTATTAAGTTTATTTTTTTTGAATCATAATTTTCCTAAAAAAATTTTTCTAAACCATAGTTTCCCTAAAACTAATTTTTCTAAATCAAATTTTCTGAAATGTTTATTAATTTAGAAATTTTTTTTTTTTTGATAAAAGTTAAATGAAACCAGAAATTAAAATGATTTTAAACAGATTAATATTAAAATAAAAAGATAAACAAAAATTTGTTTAAATTTTGAATAAAATTAAAATTTTTTTCCATTAAGTTTTTAAAAATATTTTTATATTACAAAATAATTATGTAGATGTCGCTTAAATCATTTTTTAATCAAATTGAATTTTAAATGTAAAATTTTATTTCAATCTTATTTTCTTAATTCTAAAACACTAAAATTGTTGATAATTAAAAATCTTTTACTCAGTTTATAAGAATTTAATTTTAATTGTCTTAAAAAAAAGAATTCTTCAAATTATGTTTTTTCAAATTAAAATATCTATGAGACGTGTAATATTTATTGAGAATACTTTAATTCAAAATTTATTTTTGAATCAATTTTTTGTGAACTAATTTTCTCTGAGTATTTTTTTTTCCTCTAAAAAAGTTTAAAGAACTTTTTTGGCTTAAAATTTTTTTTTAACTTTTCAATTATTTATTTTGATTATTAGCGATGATTAGTTACTAATAAAAATTTTTGTTTTTCATTTTTTAAATTTTTGACTAATTAAATGAAAATATAAAAGAAAATTTAAAAGAAAATGAATTTGAAAACTTATAAAATTTTAATTATCATTAACATTTTTTCTTAATTTTTTATTTATATTTTTTTTTAAAAGAAAATTTATTTTTTCACAAAATCTCAAATTTTTAAATTAAAAATTAATCGTATTTCAAAAATATATATTTTTTTTTTAAAGTTTTAGATAGAAAAATTTCATAATATTTTAGCTAAATAAAATTATTCATTTAAATTTTAATAAACAAAAAAATATTTTTTAGAGAATCTCAATAAACATATTTTATGTAAATGAAAATTCAGTTTAATATTTCAAATAAAATTCAAGATTTTTTTTTTGTTAAAATACTTCTTTAAAATTAATTTTATATAAATTATTTTAAATGAAACTGATGAAACAAAAACTATTTGCAAAGTAAGAATTCTTAAATATGAAAAAATATATTCGAAAGTCTTTTAAAAATATATTAAGAAATCAATTAGATGAAATTAGAATATTTAATTTGAAAGAATTTTTTTTTAGAATTATTATCAAGGATGGCATCTGGTTTTTGCAAATATAATTTAACATTTTTAGTTGTTCAAGTAACTGTAAATATTAAAATCAAATTTCATTAAATTCTTTTTAATTATTTAATTTTTAAGCTTAGAGAATTAGTTTTTGTTGATTTAAAAAAAAAACTTTATTATGGGCCATTATCTGAAATATATAATTCATTTGTTGGGAATAACTTAAAGTAAAATTTTTTTTTTTGATTTTCTTAAATTTCTATAACTTTCTCTTTTAGATTAGAATGTAATGTGTTTATCACAAAAATTATTGGTGGAGAATATTCTAACTCAACAAGTAGATGGACAACTGGATCATATAAACTTCTTGAAGAAAAAGTATTTTTAGCTTTATTTTTCTCATTTAAAATAGATAATATTTTTATTCATTTTCTTAGAAAGTTGATTTAGTTTTACAATCCACTTCCTATATTAATGATTTGTCATCAATAAGTCTAACAAATCCTCTTGTTATAGAAGTGTAAGTATAAATATATTATAAAAACAAATTTTTAAGCTCTAATTTTTTAATTTTAAGATTTGTAGCTTCTCATCCTATTGATAAGTTTATAGTATCAAACTCAAGTATAAGTATTTTTGAAATGATAAATTTAGATTCATCTTATTTTGTATTAACTATAGTTTTAAACTTATTTTCTTTCATACTAATATTTTTTTCCTTATTTAAATTAACTAAAAAAACAACCTATTTAAAACCTAAATCAAATCCTTATTTAAAAAAAATGAAACTTCTCATAAGAATTTTAGTTAAAATTTTAGATAAAAAATTTCAATTTGTAACTAAAAAAAAAGTCTATAAAATGGGCTTATTACTTTTTTTGATATGCTTTTCACATTTTTATACAAAACTTTTTATAAGTAATAGTTTGAAAATGTATAAGGTTTGTACTTTTAATTATCTTAAAGCTTTATTTGAATTTTTTGAAAAAATTCTCTTCAATAAATTCTCTTCAATAAGTTTTCTTCAATAGATTTTGTTTAATAAATTTTGTTTAATATATTCTGTTTAATTTTTAGGTTTTAATTGATACAAGTCAAATAATAGAAAATGAAAAACATTTAATGAGTACTAATAAAAAAGTTTGTTGGGCTAAAAGAGATGTATCTTACGCGATTGCGTCGTATAAAAATGAAAAATCAGTTTTCAAAAAAATTTATAAACAAAAAACTTATAAAGGATGTTTTGCTGTTGAATTGTTTTATAGTTTTGATCCTAAATTGATAAAAGAATTTAAAAAAAAAGGTTTTATATTTGCATCTTTGCTTTTTAGTGTTGTATTTGCTAAAATTTGGGCAACAAATAGTGATGAATATTTTTGGATTTCACCAGAAATAATAAGTCGTGAATTATCTTTTTATTTTAGAAAATCATTAAAAAAATATCAAATTAAACATATTCAAACTAAGTAAATTTTTTTTCTTATTTTTTTTTTAAATAAACTAATTTATGAATTTCAGGAGTTTACAATTTTTAGAAAGTGGTTTATCTACATTTAATTATAGAAAATCTGCAAAAATTGTTAGTGGTCAACATTATAATTTTAAAATATTAAGATCGATTCAAGAAGTTAAACAAGAATATACTGAATTTGTTCCAATTAATATTTTAACTTTTGCTAGTTTTCTTTATTTTGTGTTTTATTTTTACTTGATCATAATAATAATATTTTTTACAAATGAAGTTGTAGTTGTGATCAAAAAAAGAAGAAAAATTTTTTTATCTAAAACCTGTTGATTAAATGTAAATGTAGTCTATAAATATTTTTTTTATGATTCTTCAAAATATTTGTAACCAGCCACAATTTTTGTTTACATAAGCCTAACACAAATAGAATTTTATTTAAAATTTTTTTTTTCAGAGTGAAGCTTATTTTTTAGTTTTAAAAGCATTGTCAAAAACATCGATTGGTTATTGATTCATGACGTCTACTCTTTCTTTTCTGAGATTAAATACCTTTAGGTAAGTTTTTTTTTGATATTTTAAGCTTTTTTTTTCAAAAATAATTTTTAAATCTTTATTTGAAATGATTTTCTTTTTATAATTTAACATGACAAAAATTTTTTTTTTAAACCTTACTAGTCATACTAATTAAGTTTTATCAAAATTTTTCACAGTGGTTAAACATAAAATATTACTATTATTAGTTTTTTTAGTTAATTTTAGACATCACTAGTATTTGTCATAAATATTTCTTGATCATAAAGAATCGGTAGAATGTTCTATGTAAAAAAATTTTAGCTTTCTATTATCTTCAAAATTCTAATTTTACTTATTAATTCATACTCATTTAGTTTTCAAATGATTTTTATTCTAAATTTAGTATATAAAACTAATTTGGTAATTTAAGTTTTTAATTTGTTTTATGATTATTATTCGATTAAATTATATTAAAAAAGATTTTAATTTATAAAAATTTTATTAAAAAACTACTAAAAAAATTTTAGTAAAATTACCATATTATTTTCATTTAAGAGAACTTAGCTAATGATCTTTAACAAAGAGCCTCAAATGTAAATTTGACTTTATTGCTTTTTTATGATTTTAAATAAATTTTATAGATGATTTTGTTATATACTTTGTGTTAATGATTTAAGTTTATAGAAAATTTTAATTTCACTTTATACTGAAAAATTTAGTTTATACTGATGATTTTAGTTTATACTGATGATTTTAGTTTATACTGATGATTTTAGTTTATACTAAAGACTTTAAATTTACATTATAGAAGATTTTAAATATACTTTATTTTGATGACTTTAATTTTACTTTATACTGATGATTTTAAGTATACTTTGTATTGATAATTTTTAAAATATACTTTTTTGTTGATTATTTTCAATTGACTATTTTGAATATACTTTTGTATTAATGATTTTGGTTATGCTTTACAGATTATCGAAGATTTATTTAATAAATGATTTTGGTAAAAAAAATTATTTTAAACTTCAAAATACTTATATTTAAATAATACAAATAATTTTGTAAATACTCAATAAAATCATTTTCTTATTGACAACTTTATTAATCAAATTTGTTTTTATTCAAAATTCTAAAACATTTTTTTTTAAACTCATTTTTTTTATTAATGATAAGTTTTAAGCCAAATATAAACAAATTTTTTTTTTACTGTTTAATAGTTTCAAATCAAAGCATAATAATTTATGAATGTTTCAACCTTGTTTTATAGGCCAGGTCTTTTTTTGTTAAGTCATTGCGTAAAATTTTTTAATTCTTCTATTATGCTATTTAATCTACTAACTAAAAGACCATATCATATTGTTTTCTTTTATTAATTTCAAGGTGGTTGGTCATTTTCTAAAAAAAAGACTTATTTTTGAACTTTTATTTATTTATGAACAATTTTTTCATCAACTTTTTAGATAAATTATTTTCAAAAAAAATATTAAACACTATTTTAAAATGTACTATTTTGTTAATTTTGGTTTTTATTTTAAAAAAAAAAGTTTTTTTATTTTTTGGCTTTTCAAATTAAGTTGTTACAGTTTACATAGTTTATGCACTAGAGAATAATTTTTATCCTATAATTGTTTTCATAAATCTATGATTTTTTTTTGAAACACTAAAAAAAGAAATAAAAGTAAAAAAATAAATGACCATAGGTCAAGCTTAAAAAATTTCACCGTTATTAGTATTTTTAATTTTAAATTACGTCACTATTGTCTATAAAAATAAACTAGACATTGAATTTTAACTATTTATTGGTATTAAAAAAGTTTAAAAAGAATTTTAGAATTATTTTTAGATTTTTAAATTTATTTTGAGTGATAAAATTTAATTGCAGATTACAAGCAAAGATTTGTTTTTTTCCAAATAAAAATAATTAAGAATTAAAAATGTTCATTTTATTAAATAATTTAAAAGCTTCTTATGTGACTAAATATTTTTTGGGTAAATTCTTTTTTTAGTTGGTTTTTTTTTAACAAAAAAGTTTTTTTTTTGAAATTTTTTTTTTAGAAGTATTTTTTATAATCATTAAAGACAATTTATAGATAACTTTAACATAATAATTTTTTTTAATTAAAAATATTACGTCCTTGATAAAGTTTTAAATATTTTTTCAGAATAGTATACAGATTTTGATTGATACTCCGTTATTATACAGTTGGTGAAACAGTTTATAAAAAAAAACCTTCTTTTAAACCTGTGAAAAAATTAATTTTTAATATGTGTTAGAAAATGTAAACTTAATTAAGCTTAAACATTTATCTCAACTCATTTATTTTTTACAGTTAATTTTAAAAAAAAAATAAATTCATACGTGAAATCTTTATTAGCCCTCATTCACTTCATTAGCTTGTCAAGTAGGAAGTCAAGTATATGATTACATTAGTAAAATAATACATGTTGTTTACATTGACATGTCATTTTACAGTTTAGTTTAGTTTCCCATTAATTTTTTTTTTATTTTTGATACAATCATTAGATCTAAAAAGGAAATCATCTTCTTTTTAAAAAAAATAGTTCTCACATTCCATTTCAAAAAAGGGTATTGATATTTATGTTGATACGTGGATAATACTTACTTCAAGTTTATCATCATCATATTTGATTGCAAATTGATTTTATACATAAATAAAAAAAAAACATTTTTCATTTGACTTTTTGCCCTTTTAACTCAATTACATAGATCGTTTCTCTCTACTCTTTTTTTAGACTAAAAAACATTTTTCACAATATGGTATGGTGTATAGTTTTTTCCATATGGTTCTCACACTTAGCTCGTGTCCAAAGATTTTTTTTCCTCAAGGGAGTTAAATTTCTAAAGTTGAGTTTTTTTTTTTTAGTTTCTAATAAACCAAAAAATTTATCAAAAAAAAAAAGAGTCAAATTTTTTACATCATTTAGCCTTTAAATTAACTTTAATAAACCTTACACTTTCTCACTGAAAAAGTATATTGAAAAAAAAACCTCTATCCACTTTACTTTTATATATTAGTTTACAAACGCTCTTCACTTTTTCAACTCTCTCTCACCCTCAAACGTTTTTTTTTTATTTCCTCAATCTACATAAATTGAAATAGTTCTTAAGTACTTTGTTAATCTCTCTTTTTGTTACAAGTAAAATATTCATGAATCAAAACTTGAAATTGATTAATAACTTTTAATACTTATAAAATCAATTTAATGTTTGTTTTAATATGAATAATTAATTATAGGAAAATTTTTAAAGTAAGGCATGAGATTTGGGTGATGAATAGAAAATAGAGCAATTAAATTTTGTTAATAAAAAAGTATTCAATTTAAAGTTAATAGATTTTGACATTATCCATATTTTTTTCAAATAAACAATAGTGATAAAATTAAAAGAGTAAAAAGCTATTCTTTCCCATGACAATAAAAGCTGCTTTATAATGAAACAAATTAAATTAACCCTTGACTTTTTGCATTTAAAAACTTGTATGTTGGTCAATAATTTGGCGTTAATTGGTGAGAACTAATAAGAAAAAAACTTGTTTTAATAGTTTATATTATTATGACTTTTCTGTAGCTAATTCGATTAAAAAACAAGAAAAAAAAAATTATCGGAAATTGAACTCAATTAGATACACATTGAAACCTTAAAATTAAATTAATCCTAATTTTTATTCCCATAAGGTTTTATTTAAAAAAATTTGTTTCAATAATTTTTCATAAATTTTTTTACACAAAAATTTTAAATTTTTAAATTATTTTGGGAATTTTTTTTTCGCTTAAAATTTTAAATTCCAAACTTGTTATTTTTTTAATCGAACCATAAATAATTTTCTGAGAACTGGATTTTAAGTAATTTAAAAGTTTTTCGATAAACTTTTTAAAATAAGTAACCGTAAATAATTAATTTTGATTTTTAACTTAATTTAGCGAATCATGTTTAGATTTCATCAAGTTCATTTGTTTATACAAATTTTTTTTTACTTGACTTTCTAAGTAAACTTTTTCAAATTTGTCAATTTTAAATTAGTTATTTTTTAAAGTTTCCTTTTTTAGGTCTTTTTAAAAATTTTTTTTTTAGTCCTGATCCTGCAATTGTGACCTGACAAAATTTTAAAATTTTTTGCTTCATTTTTACTGACAGCGACACGTGTTTGATTTTTTTTTACTTAGAACTTTAAAATGCTTTTAAATTTTTAACTATTATTTTATTCATTCTTAGTTATAAAAAAATGTAGCCACTTCTGATGTTTATAAATGTTTTTTTTGAAATAAAGAACTTTCTAATTTTTTTTTTCTAATTTAAAGCTTTTATTCTTACAAACTTTAAATTGATGAAAATTTTTTTAAAATTTTTTTTTAAATTTTAATAAACCGGAAATAGTATTGACTTGGTAAATGTTATGATGTGAGAATATTCAGTGTTAAAAATAATAAAAAATGAATTATTTATCAAAACGATTATGTTTTTAAAAATTAAAAAAGCTTTTTTATTGTCTTTAATGATGAACTTTTCTATAAACAATTTCTTTTTGAAAAAATTGTATTTTAAAATTTATCTTCCTAAAAATTTTTTTCTAAAATTAATTTGGTTGAAACTTTCAGGATTTGGTAAAATTAAAGTTATAAGATTTATTGTAAAAATTATTTAATCAGAATGTAGTTTTAAATTTATGTCTTTTAATGTTTTTTGAAATGTTTGACCTATAATTCTAGTAGTACTTAAAATTTATTGAATTAACTATAAAACTTAATTTCTCACAATTAAAAACCTTTTTTAAATTTGAAAATTATTATCTTTTATTGATGTATTCTTTTAAAAAAAAAACATAAAATAAACAAGGCTTGATTCTATAAAAAAAAGAAGAAGAATTTTTAATGGGTAGGTTATAATGTCCGGCAAAATTCAATTGTATAGATAAACTTAAGTTTTTCTATTAAAATAAAATTTATTAGAACCATTGTATCAATTTTCGATATACATAAAAAAATCAATTTATATGTTCCAATAATTTACATTAACAAATTTTTTAATTTTATAAAAAAACAAATTTTTTTTAAATGAAAAATAGATAAAAAAAATCTTTTCTCCTCTTTTAAAAAAAGGTCAGTTCATTAATAAATGTTTTTCAAATTGAGCTTTGATTATAACTGTTTTTTGATTTCTAAAAAAAAATATTATTTTAGTTTGTTACAAGTTTATTGAAGCATTTTATTCTTTTTATTCTCAAAAAAGCATCGTGTGTCTAACAAATTAAAATAATAAGATTTACCAAAATTTTAACCACACTAATTTAGGTCTCGAACTGTTAATCTCAAATAGTAAAAAAAAACTCTCACAGTTTCCGCAATTTTAACTATTCTTGAAAATTTTATTCTCTACTAATTAATCTATTCAATCTAACTAGTTTATTGTTCCGTTTTATCTAAAATTTTATGATACTAAAAAAAAAACTATTTTAGGTTCTCTAATGTTCTTCTTCATATATCACTAAGTTGTAAAGTAATCTAAATTTTTATATTAAAAAAAAAACATTTTACATGAAAAAATTAAAATAAGTTGAACCAACTAGTGATCATCAATTTTAGAAAAAAAATAAAATTTTTTTAGTTTACGCGAGAACACGTGGACAGTTTTTTTTTACTAGATCCATACTTTAAAACATTATTTGCAAATATTTTCAACATTCGATGCTTCATTTTTTAATAATCTTTACATCTTTTTTAAAGGAATAATTTTTGATGTTTTTTTTTCCTATATTTTTTTAAAATAACAAACTAAGATATTTTGTTACATTTGTAAAAAACCATTCAATTAAAAAACTAGTTAGTTAATCAATGCTAATATTCATAGTTATAGGTTAGACAAAGTATAAAATTACAAAAATGTTTTTATATAAACAGAGTATTTATGTCAATCATTAAACAATATGAACAATAGTTTGTGGTCATTGAAATACATAATTAGAGATTAATTTAATTGACTAAAAACTTATGTTTATTTTGTTAATTAGCGGAAATTTTTTTTTTCAATTGATTTTGAACTTTTAAACTTTTTACCAGAAAAAAATTGTATCAAAAATCTTTTAATATGTCAATAACAGATTTTTATTTTTAGTCTTCTTAAAAAAGTATTATTTTGCATATTTTTTTGATCTGATTTCAAAACAATTTTAAAATTCAATTTTTTCATCTAAATATTTACTCTTTGAATTATTTTAAAATGAAATGAACAATTGATCACCTTTATTTAAAATTAATCTGAAGTTATAAATTCTAAAAATTCAATAAAATAAGTATTAAGGGAAAGTATCAAAAAAGTATATGAAATTCAATTGTATTCAAAATTAGACATTTTACATATGTTACTTTCTATGCTAATTTTGATTTCAATTTAATTCTTAATAAATTTTAATTTTGAATATTGTGCGAAAAACAGGGAACTGTGTGAAAAGAGTGTTAAGTTTGTTTTTTAGTACTAGAACAAGTATTCTGCGGTTCACGTTTATCACACACGCTCATACAAACTAAATACTCTCCTATTGTAAAGGGCATAAATAGTTAAAAAAGAAAGTTTTTTTTTGTAAAGAATCGTATGCTGAACCTTCCCTTACGTTTTCACGACTAACGAACTTTAGCTTTTACAAGTACTTAAAAAAATAGTACTAAATTGCTAATACACTAAACTGTTTAGGACTTTGTATAAGGGCTTTTTACAAAAAAAAAAATTCAATTGAATATTGTAGTTAATTTGTTATATACATAGATATAAGTGAAAAAAGTTTTGTATATTTAGATTAGACTCGCTTTTAACTTTATATACAAAAAAGAAAAAAAATCAGGCTTATGTTGACTAATTAAGCCAGCCTCACAAATTTTCTTTTTTTCTAATTTGATTTTTCAAGTACTATATAACTTTTTTATATTCAAATTATTACAAGATTTTAACATTTAGATACCACCCAAATAATACTTTATTAGATCAGTTAAATAAGTGTTTTAACTTTAAAAAAAATTGGCAAAAAAGTTTATGAGTGGGAATGGTGTAAAAAATGTTTACAAACAAAATAGCAAATCTATTTAAATCTTTATTACGCGCATGCCCTTTTTTTAAACTTAAATAATGACAACAATTCAAATTTATTTTTGCCGCCTTATATTTTACTATAAATATGATTACAAAATGGACTTGTTTATTTATTTTAAATTTTATAACAGAATAATCAACATTCGAATTTTAGTTTAAAACTTTTTTATGTGACTTTTAATTTTTTAAATAAAAAGTAAATTTTATCAAAGTCTAGTCAATTATATGTTAAACAAAATTCAATAATGGATTATTCAAAAAGATTTAATTTTATTAATAAAAAATTTGATCAAAATAATCAAATTATTGTTCAATCTAGTTTATTTAGTAAACTAGCAAGTTTTCTTTTAAATTATTGTTTATCATCAACTGAATTTTTAAATTCAATTTTATTTTTTTCTTTTAATTTACTAAGAAAAATGGAAGAAATAAATAATGATAAGAAATTAAGAAATGAAATGGAATTAAAATTTAATGAAGATACCTCTAATTTACCTGATATAATTACTAGTCATCAAAACTCAACTGCTATAGAAAAAGTTAAATTAATTGAAATTGGAAAAAAGTTACGTTTAATTGCTGAAGAGTTTGAAAAAAAATTAAATCAACATTAAAATAAATTTTAAAACTATCATCTAAACAAAAATTTAATCAACTTAATTTTATCTTTGGAAGTTTAATTACAAAATTTTATTAATGGTAAATCGAACAATTCAACATTTAAGCTATTAATAGCCATTTTAAAAAAAATAAGTAGCTGCTGAAATTTTTTGCTGATTACTAAATTATTCATCATTTTTGTTAATCAAATTCTTAAAAACAAAACTTTTACAATTAAGTTTTTGTTATGAAATTACAATTATTTATGATTAATTTAATATTCATAATTGGAACAACAGAAACAATAGAAAATTAACAAGAGAGTATTTAAAAACCAGCTACAATTAAATGAAAACTAAATTTAAAAAAATATTTTCAAAATCATTCATGTACATTCCTTTCAATCATAATTTATAAAAACTAGTCTAAACGTAATTTATCTAGTCTAAAAATTGTTATGTATATAAACAATTGTAAACACAAATATTTGTAAAAATGAATTTTATTTATCAGAAGAATTTTTTTTAAGTTTTATTTGATAAAAAACTAGTCACTATTTTTTCAAATGTAAATTTCTTTTGTAAATAAAATTTGTCCATAATTAAATTATTTTTTATTACTTAAAATTTGACTTATTGTTTTTAAATTGATTCATCAATAAATTTTAACTAGTTCAACTTGTTTAGTTTGCTTATTAATTAAAAAAAAAGAAATAAAATTAATGGCCCTATGAAATTTGAAAACTATTAAAAACACACCCAAAACTATTATTTAAAAATTTAAATACTTAAAGCTAAATGGCTTGTGAATAATGTGTCTCTTTGGACAAGGGAGCAAGTTGTAAATTATTTAAAAAAAGAAATAATATCAAAAAAGGAAATTTGATTTAAAATCCAATTTTTAATTTTAAGCTTTAAGTATCAATTAAACGGCAAATAATTTAATTATTGAATCAAAATAATAAATTATCAAAGTATTGAACTATATGAATATTTTTTTTGCTCATTTTTTGTATCAAAAACTGGTTATAGGCTCAAAAGGTGGAAATTAATTAATTGTAAACTATTTTAATTTTTTTCAAATCAATCTTATTTAAACATTTTTTCGTCAAGACAATTAATTATTTTACACCAAAAAAAAAAACTATAAATTTAGTTTAATCAACGCAAAATAGTTTTTGCTTTGTTTTCAATTGTTTATTTTTGAGTAATTTTCTGATTTATAAGTTTTATTTTTTGAAGATTTTTTTTTAAAGGTCAATTTTTTTATCAGTTTTGAAACTATTTTTGTCTCAAAAATTGAACCTTCTTTGATTTTTATCTATTGAAATAGTGAAGATTATTTTTTAAAAACTAGGACTTAAAATCATTAAAACTGTGAAATTATTAAGACTTAAAAATTATTAGAGCTACTAATTTATTAGGACTATTGAGTTGTTATAAATATAAAATTATCAAAATTATTGAATTATTTTTATTTTGAAATTATCAGAACTATTGAAAGTATCAGAACTATTGAATGTATCAGAACTATTAAAATTATTAGAACTATCAAAATTATCAGAACTATTGAAATTATTAAAAAAACTGTTGAATTATTAGAAAATTGAAGTTATTAAAACTTTCAAATGATTTAAACTTCAAAAATGTTAAGACTTTAAAATTAACAAAAATTTGAAAAATTATTAGGACTATTTTTTAAAGCTATTGAATTATAACTATCAAATTAAAGCTATTAAAATAAAATCTTTTTTTGGACCTTATTATTAATTTGAGTATAAAATTTTAAAATAGTTTTATAACTTTTTAATTTTTACTAATTCATTACTTATCAAAGTCTTTGTTGAAAAATTTTTTTTTGTCAAAAGTATATTTTTAGTTTTTTTTTTTAAATCCGTATGATTATCTTAGTCCTCTCAATTTCAATAAACATTAGTTCACAAAATGAAACTAAATAATAATTTGAAAACTTCATATAAAAAAAAAACTAAGGAGCGTCACACTGCCAAAAAAATTTGATATCGAATTTCAAGAGGTTTAAATACTATATTACACGTGTTTGATGTAAACAAATTCTAAGTTGATGAGATATACCTAAAAGAGTAATTTAATGTTATTAAATCTAATTTTAAAAAAATATAATTGTTTGAAATATTTAATAACAATTTTTGACCTAGACTAGTTAATGGCCTGTTAAGATGTCAAGATAAATACTAGTAAAATGAAATTTTTTCAGACCAGTTAATAGATTTAAAAGATATAATTTCTAAAATTAGTTTTTGATTAAATTAAAAAAATTCTTAAGTGTTTTTGAAAAAAAAATTAATCTTAATACAAAAAACAAAATTAAGATTAACAAACTTATTAAGCTAATTTTTATGAGAATTTTCTTTGTTAAGGTAATTTTTCCGTTTTAAAATTTTATTACAAAAAAGAAAACAATTGATTTTCAAATACTTAATATGTTTACCATGTTTTTTTTCAAAGCTATTGAGTTCTTAATTGAAGAGCTTATTGAAAAGTTTAAATTTTTAAATTATCTTTTGTTATTAATTTACAGTTTTTTAATAATAGTAAACCACAAAAAATATAAATAGAATTTTATTTTTTGTAAATCTGACAATGATCTGTTACAATAACAAATTACTTTTTAAGCCTCTTTAAAATATCAAAAACATTTTAATAAAAAAATGTTTTTCTAAATTTAACAATTTAATCAATTGACTAGAAACAATTAGTTCAAAAGTTGTCAAACAAACAATTTTTAAAATAGAAAATTTTTTCATTCATTAATTTCATTGTTTATGTTTTTTAATTTTTTTATTAATTTTTCTATTTTTTTTTTTTTTAAAATTTGTTTTCTATTTTTTTTTTTTCTAAAATTTGTTTTCTATTTTTTTTTTCTAAAATTTGTTTTCTATTTTTTTTTTTTCTAAAATTTGTTTTCTATTTTTTTTTTTTCTAAAATTTGTTTTCTACTTTTTCTAAATTTTTTTCTATAATTTTTTATTCAAAAACAGTTACAAAGTTTTATAAAATTTTAATCTATATTTCAGAAAAACATTTTCTATTTACAATGTTTCTTTTTTGTTCTAATTTTTGAATTAAATTTATTTAAATTTTTTAAAGTATTTTATTTAATTTGAAAATTATTTGAGTTATTTGTTTTAAGATAAGAATATAAATAACTTTTTAAATTAGAAAAACTAATTAAATTAAATGTTTTTTGACTCTTTTTAATCAAAATAAATTAGTAAGCTTTAAATTTTTTAAGTGAAAGCTATTTTAAAATACTTTCACCAAAAATTTTTGGGAAAATTAATAAAACAAGACTTTTGAAAAAAAAAAATTCAATTAAATTTATGTATAACATAGATAATTCTCATAAAACTAATTTGAAGATTGATCTATTTTTTTTTTGTAGTAGACAACTTGTCAATAAAGTAGATAATTCAGTTTTGTGGTTAAGCTTTTTGACATGCGAGTTTTGATAACTGTGAGATACAGTCTAATTTTTTTTTTCCTGATTTGTTTTCATAAAATAAAATCTCATTTAGAAAAAAAACCTTTATAAAGCTTTCTTGATAAGTTTTAGCTTTTCAATTTCTTGCTTAAATACATTGCTTGTGAACAATATGTAATTTTTAAAAAACTATTGTTTTGTCTTTATGTAAAAAGAATACGTGTGTTAAAAGTTTTAGAAGTATTAAAAAAAAACCACAGTGAAGTTAGAATTATAATTTGTTTTTTTATTATTCAAAATGTCGAAAAGTTCGTCAATTTAAATTTACATAATAATCGTCTTTTAATTTCACATGAAAAACAATTGTTAAGCAAGATTGTTCATTTTGAATGAAAATAAAATGGTAAATTCATTAGTGGACTCTATTGTATTCTATTATATGACTTCTTCAATCTCATCTTTTTTTACATTCCCTTTATAAAATTGTTTTTTAACCTATAGCGTGTGAGTTTTTTATTATTTAAAAAAGACCATCACCATTCTATGTTTTACAAAACTATATTAAAACATTGGTTTATCAATATAAAGTTTATTTATACTTTTTGTTTATATTTTGTTAAAATTCCAACATTTAGTAATAAATTAAAAAAAATTACTATGATGAATCATTTAGCTTAAAAAAAACATTGTGTTCCGGAAATAATACTCAAAATTATCCAATACGATCAATTAAGTGATCAATAATCAATTGAAGTTGCTTTTTGATTTATTTGAATAATAATTTTATTGTTGATTAGTTAATGTTAATTACAATAATATATAAAAAAAAATTCTCATCATATTTACCAATATTTTGGTCAGTTTTTATTGATTTGTAACATATTTTTTTATTCTTAACAAACTCTCAAAGAATATAACACCCAATATTTTTTTTGCATACAATTAGAACTTTTTTGTTAACTTAAATAATCGATTTTTTTTTTCAATGTGCTGGACTGTTGAAAATTTATTAACTTTGTCATAATTAATATTTGAATATTTACATTTTTTATTGCTGAATAAAAAAGTCTAGTTTATTAACTTTTGAAATAACTTTGAAAATCCAATGAAAAAATTCTTTTTATCTAGTTTTGTTCAATATTATACAATCCATCTTTTATTATGCAATAAAATTTTTCTCATTTTGTCATCTATTTCCTTTAGAATATATTAAAACTTTAAAGTTGTTAAAAATATTTGTATAAAATGTTCGTGAAAAAGTAAAGAAATTAAAATCATTGATCTATAAATAATCATTATTTTTATTCAAAATCTCATGTCCAGGCGTATCATTTTGAGAGGACTTTATTTTTTATGTTAAAAAAACATACAATTAATATGTTGTTTTTTAATTTTCTTGTAAAAAGTTACTAAAAAAATTTAACAGTTAAATTAATCAATCAAATTTTGATTTAAAAACAAGCGTGTTTTGACATAAAAATTATTAAAAAAAATCCTGGATTTGTATTTTTTAAAATTTGAGAAGATGTAGTTAATCAAATGACCCAGCAAGACCATTTTAAAAACGAATTTTTTTTTGAAATATTCATAAAGTTCAATTTAAAAAAATAAATAAAAAATGCAATTAGAGAAGTCACATAAAAACATGATTTTTTTAATAGCTTTATTTCCGGTAATCTTTTATGGCTTGATAAGACTTGATCTTTATAAAATTTCATCTATTTTAAAGGTTTTCTCATTTTTATTTTATCGTTTTTTTGAAATATAATTAAGCATATTCAAATTTGTTTTTTATAAATTTTTCTCTATTTTAAATTGTTATTTATAGTTAAATAGCTATAGTTTTATTATTTTTTATTCAGCATCATTTTTTTATTCTCAAAAACTTTATTTTCTTATTTCACCATTTACTTATGCTTTTGAAACTGTTAATTTTAAAATGCTAATAAAATGATTTTCAACTTTTTTTTTATTTAAACATTGACCCAAGCCCCAAACACTATTTTTTAAGTCATTAAAATTCATAGTAAAATAGTTTATAATCCTAGTTCAAATTGCTCAAGATATTTAATTGCAATTTTTTTTTTATGTGTACAAGTTTGAAGTTAAATGATTAATAAGCGAATAGCTTAAGAATTATAAATTACTAAATACATTAACATAAAAAAAAGGATTAAGATAAAATTCAAAGTTGGTGATATAATGAAATTAAAAAAATAGCTATTTTATAAGTTTAATTTTATTTTCATTTTACTTAACTTAAATTTATATCTAAGTTTACTTTTACTTAATTTTCTGTTTTCAAGTTTACATTTCTTTAATTTTTAGATTGTAAGTGAACTTTTTTTAAGTTTGAAGATTAACTTTTATTTATTCTTTTCGTTATAAGATTTCAAGTGAATTTATATTTTTCTATTTGATTTTGAAATATACTTTTATTTGTTTTTTGCTAGTTTAAACAGCTTAAAGCAAAAATTTTCTTATTTGAAAAAAGCGCCCTCCAAGTTGAAAATCTTTAAAACAATAAAGATTGGTTTAGAAAAAAAATGGTGCGGTTATTTTTTTTTATTTTTTTTTGTTGTGAAATATAGATCATGCTTTATCTCCCAATACTTAAAATGTGATTGATAATTTTTTTTATTGTACTTAAGTTTATATAACGAATTTTCAAACATACTTATTTTCATTTTTTAACAAGTGTTACCATTAATTTTCATTATTTATTGACAAACATGTTAAAATGTGGCTTAATTTAATTTACTCATTACTCATTTTAATCTATCATTTTCATCTTTCATCCCTTGGTAATTTTATTTTTTATTTTGTTTAAATTAAAATATATAAAAATGACTTTATTTTAGAAACACTCAAAGATGATGGATATTTACTGTTTTCAAATCAGACCAATATATTTAAATTTGATAATAGTTCAAAAATATACCATTCAATTTTTACTTGTTCTCGGGATGATTCAATAAAAAACTTTGATTTAAGTATTAAAGATAACTTGTTGTTTTGGATAAATGAATTAGATCATAAAATAAATGGTAATTAAATATTATTTTTTTAACTTAATAACTTAAACTAATTAAAAACTTAAGTCTTAAAAATAAATTCGTCTGTTAAAAGCAGACCTATTATTTTGAAAGATTTTTCTTCTCCAAAAGTATTAGCTGTAGATTGGATAACAAGAAAAATTTATTGGATTGATTCTAATCCATATAGAATTGAAGTTTCTGATTACAATGGAAATAATAATTCTATAATTATATCATTGTTAGATCAGATACCTCAAACTTTAACTTTAGATCCATTAAATGGATTAGTTTTTTGGAGTGATAAAAACAATCATGGCTCAATTTTTAAATTATCTATGGATGGTAATGAATCAACAAAAAAAATAGTAATAAATAATACGTATGCAGATAGTATTTCAATTGATTATCAAAATAAAAAAATTTTTTGGTCAAATTTACATACTAAAGAAATTTTAGTTAGTGATTATGATGGTATAAAAGTTTCAAAACTTAAATCAATTTGGTGTCCATTTTTATCTGTTATGAAAAATTCTTTAATTTATAGCGATTTTATAAGCAAAAAAGTTTTTCAAACTAATTTATTAGAAAAATACAGCAATAATCAGCTTTTTGAGTTTAATTCGAAATTAACTAATTTATACTATTTTAGTGAGTCAAAACAATCTATGAAAAATTCTGAATGTTTAAAAAATAATGCTGGATGTTCTAATTTATGTTTATTATCAAGTGTTTATCCATATTATAGTTGTGCTTGTCCTCATGGCTTAAAAATTTTAAAAGATCAGAAAACGTGTCCATCATTTCCAGAAAATTTAATTTTTTTTAGTTCTAAAGGTGAAATGAAATATATTTCTTTAGACACATTCTCGTATTTAAGTCAGTCTATGAAAATAAAAGTTGGTAAAATTTCTTCTCTTAACTTTGATCCAATTGATCAACGTTTTTATTATATTGAAGAAAATAAAATTAAAAGTTCTTTTTTGAACGGATCAGATCTTAAAAGTAAGATAGAAATAAAATCAAATTATCATAAAATGGCTTTAGATATTTTGAATAGAAACATTTATGCAATAAGAAGTTCTAAAGAATATTTAGATCAATATAATGACGAATATAATTTTTCGATTGACCTAATTACTATGGACTATAAATATCAAAAAACTTTAATTAATACTTATTTGAATAAGCCTAAATCAATCGCTGTTGATTATTTCAATGAAAATTTTTATTTGTCAGATGAAAGTGAAAATCCAAAAATAGAAAAAATTAGTTTTGATTTAAATAAAAGAGAAACTATTATTAAACAAAATATTTTGCGTCCAGGTTGTTTAATTATTGATAATTCAATCAACAAGTTGTTTTGGTGTGATACAGGTTTACATAAAATCGAATCTTCAGATTTAGACGGTTTAAATAGAAAAATTTTATTAAATTTAAGTTACACAAGCATCTATGAAATGACTTTATTTGAAGATTTTATTTATTGGGTAGATGTCTTTAAAGGAAAAATTGGAAAAGTACATAAATTAACAGGTCATTTTGAAATTTTATCAGGTTTTACATCAAAACATGAAAGTATTGAAGCATTAAAAGCTGTTTCAATATCAAAAGATTCAAAAAATCTACCTAGTTTTAACTATTTAAATTGCAGTCATATTCAATTAAGCCAAAACAATTGTAGTTGTGCAGATGGATTTAATCTAAAAGAAAATGGAAGATCATGTGAATTAGGTACTAACCCATGTACAAATGAATATATTTGTGATCATAATTGTAGACATTTAGTTGGAAGTTATTATGAATGTTTTTGTAATGATGGTTTCACATTAGACCAAGATAAAAAATCATGCACAAAGCGCAATACTGATTTGAAAAATTTAGCTTACCACAAAGGTAGAGCGGGGTTTTTTAAATGCAAAGTAAGTTTATTTCTCAATTTGTATATAATTTGGAAATTTTAACTTAGATAGTATTTTTTATAAGTTAACTTAATTATACTAGAAAAATTTCCGTAAATTAAAAAAAATTTTTCTGGGTAATTGTGTCTTTAAGCAATTTACTTCGTTCCAAATTTTAACATTTTTTATTTTTTTCAGATAAAACAAAAATCTTGTTCTCATCAATGTGTTTTGGTCAATAAGGATGTACATTGCAAATGTCCCGATTCAATGTATTTAGATAGAGATGCAATTACTTGTTTGTACTATGATACGAAAAGTGAAAAATTATTAATTAGAAATAAGTCAAAAAATGAAATTCAGAAGGTTGAAATTGTTTCTCAAGAAAATAAAACGTATACTTTTGATTATATTCTATTAGCCTTGTTTTTTGTTACAGCAATTTCAGTCATTACCTTTTTTTTATTTAAATATTTTGTTATTGAGAAGGAAAAGGATCCTAGTTTTAGTTTTCCAATTGATCAAAATTATGAAAAAAATCAAAAAATAACAGATTTAAATTTATCTAATTTAAATAACTCTTTATCGTTTTATGATAGAAGTATAACAGGAGCTTCAACAGTTATAGATGAAAGTTTTTCTTTAACAGATCCTCCACCAAGTCCTAATAAACATTTGATTGATAATGATGAAAATGATTTAAAAAGTGAAATGTCTAGTATGAAGTATAAAAATTTACCAAAAAAATTATTTGTAGTACAAAATAATGTTAGTAAAAGTGAGTTAGACTATTTTGTTCCACCACCTACACCTCTTTTTAATCAAAATGATAACTTTAGCAGTTATAGTTTTTGTAGTTTAAATTCAACTAAATCAACAGAAACTATTTTTGAAATGACAAATGATCCTCCACCATCTCCAGTAACTTTAAAAAGTTTTAGTTAAAAATATGTATTTAACCCTGCCCTGAGTACAAAATTCCAGTCATAAAAATATTAAAAAAATCATAATTCAACTTAAAAGTTAAACTTTGATATATAAATTTGATAGTTCAAGAAAGAAAATTATTAAGAAATAATTTTTAGATCTCAAAAACTTATTAAATATTCAAATAAATTAAGCTTTAGAGAAAATTTTCATTAATGTTTATTTTTTTGTAAATATTACACTTTTCTTAGTAAAATAATTTTTTAAATTCATATTCAACTAATTAAATTGAAGCTAATAAAAATAGTTTTTTCAAACTTGTTAAAAAATAAACATTAATTATTTTTACTCAATTTCTAATATAAAATTTTTTTTTAAACCGTTTTTATTAAGGACATCTGAGAAATCTTAGAGTTTTCAAACTAAACCACAGCAATCACAAGTTACACATTTGCATGTTGAACAAACACAGCTACCAACGCACCACAAAAGTGATCCAGCTATAACTATGATTACGGCCACTACAATAAGGATAATGGTTACAGGTTCCATTTTTTTTTTTTTATAAAAAATTTTAGTTTAATAAAACAATCAAAGTGATACTCTTTTAACTAATGAATCAGAGTTTTATTCACAATTGAAATATAAAAACACTTTATAAGATTACTTCAAGCTCGATAATTTATCTTTTGATAAAGATTTCAATACTATTAGTAAAAAAATTAGTAATATTTAATAACTAAGGTAAAAAAAGTTCTTTAGAAAAAAAAAAAAAAACTAAACAAAGCCTGAAGTATGAATAAATATTTTTAAATTTGTAAACAAGTTTTTATAAAAAAAAATCTGTTAAACTTTGGCCTAAAAAATTATTTTTAATTTTACCTTGGCAATGCCATTGTTTAAAATTTATTATATTTCAATAATTTAATTCCTATAAAAAAGTCTTTCTTAAATGAAGTTATTTACCTTGATTAATTAATTGAAATAAATAATTTTTTAAAAAGATCAAATTGATGTTCAACCTTGATTTTATTTTTAATGTTTTTTTTTAGATAAATTATTTTGAATAATGAATGGAACATTCAAAAATCTTTAATTTTCAAAATTTATTGAAACATTTTTATTGAAATGTTTTAATTAATTTAAACATACTTTAATTGAAATTTCTTATCAATTTATGTGTTTATCTTAAATATGAAAATAAATTTTTTTTATTAAATTTGATAAAACTTTGTTATAATTGTTCTTTAGTTTATATTTGACTCATTTATTTTTGTTTTTTAGATTAATTTTTATATTTTAAATTATTTTTAATAATCCTTAAAAAAATTAAGTTAATTTTTCACTTTAAGTAGTTTTTAATGTTTCTTTCATATTTTTCTAAATAAATTTTCTAACTTCTTTCATTTTCTAATTTTAACTTCTTCACATTTTTCTTTAATTTTTTTTTCTAATTTTTGTTTAATTCATCTTTTTACGTTTTTTCATCAAATTTTTTTTTAATTTTTTTTGATAGTCTAACATTTTTAATTTTTCTTAATATTCTTTAATTTTATTTAATAACTTTTAGTTTTTTACATTTTTTAAAATATTTTGAACATGTTTAACCCTTTTTATTTTTTTTTTAGGATTCTCAACATTATTTAATTTTTTTTTTAAATTTAGAACAATCTAAAACAATTTAAATAGTTCCTCTTTATAAAGTTTCATTTAAATTATTAAAAGTTTAAACTTCAAACATAAAAGTTTCAAAATTTTGTTATTTGTAGGAAAAAATCAGTATAAATAATTTTTTTTTTCTCCTTTAAATTGGCGCTTTAAAAAAAAAGTTTTTTTGTAAACAAGTGGTTCATTTCAAACTTTCAAATAAGATAGTGAGCAAACACTTTGTTTTAAATTTTTTTTTTGAATCAACTATTTTTTTTATATTCGTGAAATAATTTAGTTTGTTTTTAATCTTTTTTATTTCATATCAACATTTATATTTTTTGATTATTTTTTGATTAGTTTATGAAATTATTTTTTTAGTTTTTTTTTACAAACTTTTTATAATGATCTTTGTACCTCTCATTTAATTTTTTTTTTAATATTGACAATTAAATATACTTTGTAAGTATTTTAAAAATTATGTTTTTTTAATCCGATTAATCATTTTAAAAATTGAATTAATAAATTAAAATTTAACTAATTAATTTTTTTTTAATTAATTTTAAGAATTTAAATCAATTAGTTATTTTTAAACAGTTTTCTAAATCAATTTTTTTATAATCTTATTTTAAAACTATACTGTGAAAAGTTTCTAAAACTCTTTTCTAAAATTTTTTTTCTAAAACTCTTTTCTAAAATTTTTTTTCTAAAATTAATTTGTTAATTTATTTTTTAAATTTGTTTACTGAAAAATTGTTTAAACTTTTTTACTAATATATTTTTAAACTCAATTAAAACAAATGGATTTATATTTCAAAAGAAAAACTTTTTAATATATTTTTTAAGTAATTAGATTTCCTTAATTAATTTTTAAATTTAATTCTTTATTTTTCAACTTGTTGAAATTATATTTAAATTTTTTTCAAAAAATTTGAATTTCAAAAATATGTAAATATTTCATTTAATCAAGAAATTTTTGCTTAAATCAAAAAAGTCTTTTTAATCTGGTTATCTTTTATTTAATGTATGGCATAAAATTAAAAAATTTTATATAATTAGATTTAAAAGTTTTGAATAGGAATGTAATTAGTATTGCGATGATTTATTTTTTCTCTATTTAATAATCAAACTATATTAGAAAAAAAAAAAAGTTTTTTCTCAAAATTATATTCTTTCAAAAAATTGATTTCTTAACTTAAAAATTATGTTCTTTTAATTATACTAAATTAGTTTTTTGAATTATTAAGAAATAATAACTTTTATTGTCAAAACTTTTTTATCTTTTTTTTTAAAACTGTTTATTTTAATTCGACCGTATAAAATTGAAAGTTTTTATTAAAAAAAATAAAATGTAATTTGAACTTAAATTGAATTTAAAACGAAAAAAAATTAATGCAAAAAATATTAAAATTTTTAAATAAAAAAATAAAGAGTTAGATTTACATCTATTAGATGGTAAAAAATAATTCATTTTTCTAGAACCTGTTTTAGTCCATTATTTTTTCTTTTTGTTTTGTTTTTGAACTTTATAATTTTTTAAATGGTCAACAAATAAATTATAGACTTTAACAAAAATCTGATAAAGTTTAATAAAAAAGAATAGTGTAAGTAATTAGGAAAGTAATTTAAAATTTGATGAGTTTTTGTTAAAAAAACTTTTAATCTTATATATCTTAAAACTGTTTAATAGTTTCTTTATTTAAGAAACATCTTTTTTTTTATAAATTTTTAAACTCAAGGTTTTAATTAAAGTCTTTATTGATTATAAATATTGATTATAAAGTCTTTATTATTCAAATACACATCTTTAAATTAAAAATTTTTTTCAAATTTCATTAACAGGCAAATTTTTTTCTTAGAAAATGACCAAATGTAATGATAACATTGAGATAAAAGAATCTTTAGCTGATCGTTTAAAAGCTTTGAAGACGAACCAAGAAAGTTGGAAAAATCGTATAAATAAAGATGATTATGTTTCAAAGAAGCTTACACCAAATAAAATACAATCTAACCAAGAAATTATCAATAATGGAAACGAAAAAAATAATATTAAAACAAAACTTAATAATTTAGAAAAAACTAAGTTGGAAACAACTAAGATAGAAACAACTAAGTTAGAAACAACTAAGTTAGAAACAACTAAGTTAGCTGACCGTTTGTTTTTACTTGAAAAATCTTCAAAACAATGGAAGAATCGTGTAGCTGATAAAGATAATAAAATGTTCACTATTTCAGGAAAAATGGCTTCAGTTGATTATGTAACAAAAAAAAATTTAAAAATAGAAGACCAAATCGACCCTGTTCTAAGAAAAGAACAATTTTTTAAAAAAATCAAAATAAAAGATAAAGAAAGTGAAAAAAAAAATATAATAAGTTCAGAAGAAAAAAAATTAGATCAGAAAAAAATTGAAATACCTAAAATAGATGCAAATTTAGATTTGTTTTTTAAACCTATTAAATTTGAAAAAGTTAGTTCTTTAAAGAATGATGATAATGATTTTTTGACTGAAATCGATTGTCCAAATAATAATTTATTAATAATAAAAAAAAATGTAAAACTTAAAAATAGAAAGGCATCTAAAGGAAATCCACTTAAGAAAAAAAATAATACTTTAAATTTCATTAAAGAGTCATATGAACAAACTAAAGAAAGTTTTTCTGAAAATAAAAGTTATTCTGATAAAAAATTAAATGATAAAAAAACAAATTTCACATCAATTAAAACTGATTTAGATCCAAAAGCAAAAGCTGGTTTAGCTAGTAAAGAAAATTATAATTTAGTAGCTAACAATTTGAAAAAATCATCAGATAGTCAAAATTATCTAGATTCAAATAACCTTTTGAACATTAGTAATAAAAATAAAAAAAATTTAATCCAAGTCAAAGGCAGGAAAAGAGTTCAAGTTAGGTTAGTAGAACCTAGATTAAAATCAATTAATGAAGGAGATAGTTATATTTTTATTACAAGTAATTTAGTAATTGTTTATATAGGAAGATTTACTAATATAATTGAGCGTACCAAAGTACTTGATGTAGGTAAAAAAATATTTAAACGTAAAGAAATGGGTTTTTTAGGGGGTAAATTTATTTTAATTGATAATGACAAAAAATCAACTTTTAATGAAAACGATGTAAATACTTTTTTGAACTTAATAAAAACTGATTCAACTGAAGAAAAAATTTCTAAAGCTGGTCCAGTAGAAGAAGATGAGCTTTATGAAAACTTATCAATTAAACAAAATGAAGTATACATACTTGACCAAGAAAATTTACTACTTAAGCCTTATGATGAATTTTGGTGTAAACAACTTTATCAAGACAAACTAAATTCTAATGATGCATATGTTTTTGATTTTAAAACAGAGGTTTACATATGGTTAGGATTCAATTTGACTAATGAAATGAGAAATTTAGCAATTAATTTAGGACAAGAACATTATTCGCAAAATGAAAGACCGTCTTTTTCTTCTCTTTATAAATGTAATCAAAATATGGAAATGATTTTATTTCAAGAAAAATTTATTGATTGGATACCAAGATTTAAAAACTGTACAAAAAATAACTCAAAAGATTTGAAAAAAAAAATGAATCTTAAAACTTTCAATGTCAATGAAATGTTAAAAGAGCCTGAAGAAGCAGATTTTATTTTAGATAATACTAATCTAGGTAGAGGAGATTTTTATAGAGATGAAAAAGAATTACTTTTTATTGAAGTTGTGACTGATGAAATAAAGTGTTGGAATATTAATGAGTATGAAAAAATAAATGTAAAAAATGAAGAGTTAGGCCAATTTTATGATAATGAAACATATGTTGTTAGATGGAAATATCGAGTTAATCGACTAGGAAAAGAATTAGATATTAAAAAATTTAATTGTTTTATTGATAAACCTTCAAATAAAGAAGAAAACTTTTTCAAAAAAGCTGATCGATTAAAATTTAGAAAAAGTAAAGAAGAGTTAGAGAATAATATTACTGGCCGAGAAAGGTATTGTTATTTTTATTGGCAAGGTTCAAATTGCTCGGTTGCAAATAAAGGTTCTGCTGCTTTAATGGCAATTGAATTAGATAAAGAAAAAAGTTCACAAGTACAAGTTAAGCAAAATGAAGAGCCTCCATGTTTTTTAAGATTATTTAAAGGAAAACTTGTAGTTTATAGAAATGATAAAACTGAAAAAGATATAAACAGATTATTTTTAGTGAAAGGAATTTTTAAAGAAGAAGCTTTTCTTTATGAAGTTGAATGTAATTTAGAATCTCTTAGAAGTAAAGGTTGTTTTGTTTTAGTCAATTTTAATGAGAAAATTATTTATTTATGGATAGGTAATTGTATAAATGCAAATCAGTTAAAAATAGCCAAAGAAATTTTCCACAACTTAAATAATTTTTCATTCTCTACTATTTGTTTTTTGAAAGAATTTACAACTGAAATTATTAAGCAGTCAGAAGAAACAGAAAGTTTTTTCAAAAATTTTTCATCTCAGCAAAGTTTGATTTTCTCTAAAAACAAAATAAAAAAGATACTACTTTACAATAAAGATAATGAATGTTTAATTTTCAAATTAAGCTCAGTATCTGGAGAATTTTTTTATGAAAGATTACAATGTTCATATTCATCAAATAGCTTTGTGAATAATTTTCCTTTTGAACAAAAACAAATATATAATGTAGATCAACCAGCATTTTTCTTGATAGATGATGGTGAAACTGTTTATTTATGGCAAGGTTATTTTCTTAAAAATAATGATAATTCATTAGTTGGTTCAATGACTATAAGATATTCTCAAGAAAAAAAATGCGCTTTAGAAACTGTTTTATCTTATTGTCACAGTAAGTATTATTTTTAAATTTTCAAAGACAAAAATTAAAAAATTTCTTTTTTTAGCTAAATATCAGAATAAGCCAGTTGAAGCATTTTTAATTCATGCAGGTCTAGAGCCTGATAAATTTAAACAACTTTTCCCAGAATGGACCAATGATGAATCTATAAGAAGTTTACAATTAAAGGTAAAATATATTAAATTTAAAACTTAAAACTAAAAGCAATTTTCATTTTAGGAAGGAAAAAAAGATAAGGAATTGACTCCAGTTCATGATGTTTTGACTAGAATTTGTAATTTGAAAAATGAGTATAAACTTGAAGATTTAAAAAAAAAACCTTTACCAGATGGTATAAATCCTTTAATAATTGAAAAATATCTTTCAGACACAGAATTTCAGGTAATTTTTAAAATTTTTTTTATTAGAATTTTTTAAAAGGTTTTTCTTCTTTTTTTAGGAAGTTTTTAATATGACAAAATCTAGTTTTTATTTACTACCTGTTTGGAAACAAAATAAAATGAAACAAAATGCAGAATTGTTTTGAAATTTTTATTCACGTTTTATACAATTTAAAATTATTTTTTATACAGACCGATTTGTTAAATTTTGAAAACTTAATTATTTTTTTATTTTGTAAATTTTTTTAAACAATTTAATTATAAGGAATCATTAATTTTTTAAAAAAATATTAAAAAAATTATTTTTAATAGCAGCTGATATTTAGGATTAACTATTTCAGAAAATTTTTTTTTTTTATGTTCTAAATTGGATTTTTAAAAATGATGATCAGCTTTTTATTTTTAAAGCTAAATTTACTTTATTAATATTTACAAATTATGTACCTCAATGTTTTTACAACGCCCAATATTTAGAAAAAAAAATTTGCTTCTAAAACCAAAAATAATTTGTTTAAATAAGGTATGATGATAATAAAGATTTTTTTTTGTGCAGGTAAAAATATAATTGTTACCATATTGATAGAATTTTTCTTAATAATTTAAAAAAAAACAAAGGTTTTATAAACTGCTTTTTTATGCAAAAATGAATAGATGTATTTATGTTGTGAAAAAAATTGGGTGTTTTATTGAAAAACTTTGACTGTTTATTTCATAAAAAAGTAGGTGGACACTATCTTTTATAACGTGCAATTGAAATTAGCAGAATTTAAAATTTTATAACTTATTCATTTTTCATCTATCAAGAATTAAATAAATTTTTTTTTTTAACTTATTACTTTTTTATTTTAACAGCTGCATTTACCATCTTAAAAAATGACCAATTTTAGAATCAATTAAAATTTATTAAAAAGATTTTTAATAGGCAGATTTTTTTTTTGTTGAAATTTTTAAATTTTATTGAATTTTTTTGCAAAATTAGCTAATAAATTAAATTTTTTTTTTAAATCAATTTCTTCATACAAAATTTATTATTTTTTGGATCATTTATAATTTAATTTATTGCTTCATTTATTAATGAGTGAATTATAAAAATTTATTTTTAATATTTTTTTGTAAAGTAATTTTGTATCTAATTTTAAAAAGTTTTGGTTCTTTTTAAAATGTAAGATTAATTTTCTTTTTATATCTTTTAATGAATACTGTGGCTAAGACTACAAAAAAAATTCAAAACAAATTTTTTTTTTTTTTTTTGGTTGTGAAGATCGTTGGCAGTATAAATAATTTTTATTAACTTTCATAGACAAAAAAAACTGTAAATTGCATTAGCAAGTTACTTTTAGTTGTTTTTGATGTTAATAAGAAACATAAAAATCAGTTCATTAGAAAGAAAAAATGTAACAATTATACAAAAAAACATTGACTATTCATTATTTCTTTTTATTGTTATTTTTTTTTCAATTGAAAACTTGATTCAATTTATCTTCAAAAAAAATTGTAAATTAGATGAAAATTTTACTGAAATATCTTAATTTTCAAAACTTATGTTAAAGTTTTTTAGTTACCTTGTTTATTGAGTTTTTTGAAAAAAAATTAACACAAAGGAAAAATTTATAAATCAATTTCACTTCGATTTCTATTAAAATCAATAATTCTCTTTAAGAAAAATTCTTTATTAGCTTAATTATTTTTAAAGATTCTTAATAAAACAATTACTTATTGAATATTATTAAAAATTTAACCCAAGTAAAATCTTAATTAAATTTTTTTGTTTCATTGTTTATCTCAGATTACTTTTTTCTAAAAATTTTTTTTTTTCACTTTTTCATAATTTAAATGGATGCAATTTAACTTTTATTAAAAATAAAAGCGCGATTTTATTTTTTTTTTTGTAATTATGGTAAGTTATAATCTTATTATTTCAATCAAAGTATAAAACTTTTTTTTTATATTTAATAGGCAGAAAATAATTGACAAATGGATATCTAAATATAAGTTTTGATCAATTCTTTCAATTTTTTTTACTTTATAACGCATTGCTTGTGTCAACTAAAAAAAAAATATTAAATTTATCCAAAATCAATGACAAAAATGATTTAATTTAAGTATATTTTATAAAGAAATCTATTATGAAAGTATCAAAAAAAAGTTTTGTTTTAGCTAATTTAAAAAACTCATTACCATAAATTTAAATTTTTTAACGAAAAAATAATTAAGTTTTACTAAAAAAAAAAAGCAAAAGTTTAAAGATGTCAGCTTAATGATGAAATATAATTTGATTTAATTTATTTAAGATTGAAATAAATTATCTTTGATACTTCTGAAAAAAATTAAACTATCAAATTACTTTTCAATAACTGAATCAAATTTTCATAGAATCAAATTTAAAATGGTTTAAATAAAAATTACTAACAAGTTAATAATTCAAAATTCGATATTTTGAAATAAAATTAAAATAAATTTTTTTTCATAAATTAAGTTTAAAATAAAAGTTTCTAATAATAAATAATCAAGATTATTAAAAATAATTCATTAGGTACTCAAAATTTTACCTTCAGCTAATTAAAATTTAGTAGTGACATAAATTAGAAAAAAAATTAAATTAAAAAATTTTAAAAAAAAAATTAGAAAACAATTTAAACAATTTTTGGCTAAAATTAAACAAAAAAAAACTTAATCAATCATCATAAATGATTAAAGTAATAAAATCTTGATTAGGAATCAATCTATAAGTTAAAACTTTATTGACAATACACTGTACATTACTGATAATTTAACAATTAATTAATCATTTTTTTTACAATTCCTAAACTTTAAAAAGTTGCTTTGATTTAATTTTTTTTTTGTTTTTTTTAAATTTTTTTGTCAAGCTAACTTTTTTATTTTCAAAAAACCTAAAGTCAAAAAACAAAAAGCCTATATACAAATCATTTTTTTTACTATAAATGATCTAATTAAGATATATTTACAAAAAATTAAGTAGAGATTATTTGCGATTGGCTTTTGTTTTTTTTTCTCTGGTAAAATAAAATGTTTAGGCTAACTTGGCATTTTATAAAATTAGTTGTTATTTAATTAGTTTTAACATTTATTTAAAAATTTTTTTGTTGGCTAAAATTGAACTTTTCATACTTTATTTTATAGAAAAATTGAATATAAAAAAAAATTTGGAAGCTGATGATTTATCAATTGTTGACTATAGCTTTCTTTTTAAAGAAAAGTTTAAGCAAAGAAAAATTAAAACTAATAAAATTTTAATTTTGTTTTTTATGAACATAGTGTTTGAAGATGATATTGAAGAAGAACTATATAATTCAGCATTTTGAGTAGCAAAAGTTACTTGATCAGTAAAATGGGCTATTTGTTTACTAAATCTTGAAACACATTTAAATTTGAGGTCACTTTGAAAATGATGTTTTTCTAATACCATTATAAGTCCTAAATTTTTGTTTGAATATTGTTGTAAATCACTTGAACTTACCTATAAAAAAATAAATTAATTTAATTTTTAATATCAATTTTAGATAAAAATTCGTTTATTTAAATAATTAAAATTCGATAATTAAAAAGTCTAAAATTTTTATAAACTTTACTTTTTTTGTTTGTTTTTTTTTGTTTCTATTCATTAACAAAAACTTTGCGTGCAAAACAATAAAAATGTTTATAAAATTAGCAAGACTGTTTTCAATCTTCAAATTTCTTGAAATTTTCACAAATTATTTAAACTTAAAAAGTACTTCATGAACTACTTAATTTTATTAAAGTTTTTATAGAGGTTTTTTAATTTTATTCACAAAATCTATCAATTTTAATGAATATTTAAACTTACAACAGCTTCGTCATTGATAAACCATTGAAGTTGAGCATTCGTGCTTATTGTTGTACAAGTTAAGTTAAGAGTATCGCCTACTCTATAAGTAGTTTTTCCGCCAGTAATTACCGGTGTTTCTTCTTGTGGCAAAAAAAGTTCTTAAAAAAACAAAGAGTTTATTAAAAATCAATTTAAAAAAATTAACTACTATGTTTAATGAGTTTTCAAATTTTAAAATAAAAAATTTTATTATTTCCTTCCTTAATTTAAAATTAATAAACATACCATTTTGAGTATAATGACCATTTGCTATTTTATTTTTAGCATTATCTAAATATTGTGCTGTTTCAAACCAATAATCTAATCTTAAATCTGCTGAACAATGTAATCTTAGGAAACCATCTGGTTTAAAATGACGACTATTTGGTTTAAAATTTAAACCTAATTTTGTTACCATTAAATTATTAGAAAGTGTTTCTATTGGATAAGGAACTAAATATTTTGAAGTAGCCTAAAATATTTTAATAAAGAGTTAGAATTTTTTTCGAATAATTAAAGGAAGAGTTTATTATGAAAAATTTAGAAGTTTCATTAAAAAATTTTTATTAGAAAGGTAGAATTTTTATTGAAAAAATAGAATTTTTATTGGAAAGGTTTAAAACTTTCATTAAAATGGTTTTAGGATTTTTATTAGAAACTATTTTAATTGTAAATTATTCTTTCGCTAAATTATTTTAATTGTAAATTAATTTTTTTGTAAATCATTTTAATTATAATTTTATTTTCACTGTAAACTTATTAAAAATTATTTTAATTAAAATTTAATTTTTAATTGAAAACTAAAATTTAATTGAAACTAAATTATTTCTTTTTCTAAACTTTAATTAAAGATGAGTTTTATATAAAAAACTCATTTTTCTTTTATAAAAAATTAAAATAGTGAAATCAAAAAGTATTATTTTAGTTAATTGTTAAAAAAAAAAATATTCGAATCAAGAAACGACCTAAATTTTAATATAAAAAAAACCAAAAACTTAATGAAAAATTATTAAAGAGTTTGCGTGTTTTTTATTTCAAGTTGATTAAACTTAAAATAGCGTGATTAAAACTATTTATCACGTGTTTTAAATATTTTTTTTTTAAAAAATCATCTTCAGCTTCTTTTTTGTTAATTCAAAATTTTTCTAAAAAAAAAAAATTCTTAAATCTTCTTAAGAACTTTATGAAAAAAAAATTTATTAAAACCTTTTTTTTTTTTGTTTTTTTCTTACATGTTTTTCATAAAGATCTAAAGAACGTCTTTTTTTTTTTTGCTTAGCCAGCTGCAATTAAGTGCTATTCATGTTATTGTCTCTTTAAGTTTAAACTTATGGATAACAAGCTGTTTTTCTGTATTTTTTTTTTTTAATTTTTATTTTTATATGAACTGAGTAAAAATGCAAAAAAAAAATTAAAAATTATATAAAAAATATTGAAATTTTCTTAATATAATTTCAACAAATCAACTTTTTTTAAAAAAAAATTACTTTTTCTTTAAATTTAAATAAAAAGAAATTGATTTTTTTTATTTTTTTCAAAACTATTTTGATCTGATTTTAAACTATTATCTACTTTATAAAAAAAATTTATCTTTTTTAAAAGCTCATCAAATTTATTGGTAAATTTTATATTTGAAGTATTTTATAAGTTTTTTTATAGAAAATTTTAATTGCCAACTAATTGCTTAAAAAAATTTTAATAAGCTTTTATAGACAAGCTTGATTAAATACTAAACAATTATTAATAAGATTTGATGTAAAATTTTGTAAAAACATAAGTTTAAATTAAAGTTTAAAATTTAAGAACTTTTTAAAAATCATAGCTATTTCCGGTATTAATTTTCTTTTTTTTTTTTTAAACCAATTTTATTAAAGAAACAATAATTCAATAATATAATACTTTTACTAATCACTTAATATATAAGAATATTTACTTTCAAAACTTTATTCATTAAAAATTTTATTTGTCTTTTTTTTTTAAGATAAAATTTTTTTTCTTCAAAATTCTATTTTTGTTAAAAAGTATATAAAATTAGGAATAAATCGATATGAAGCTAATTTGAAACTTTGATTGTGTAACAAAAAAAAAAATTTTTAAAATGGTCCTATTGTATAAATTGGGGAAAGATTTTTTAATAATCTAAAAAACCACTTAATATAATAAAAACATAAAAATTGACAAAATAATTAACAAAAATTTTTAAAAAAAATTCAGTACCTATAAAACTATCAAGTGACAAATTGTTTACTTTAGTTTTCATTAATAAAATAACAATTATATAATTATGTAATTATAAGTAATAATTCAAAAAAACATCTCATTAAGAAATATCGAAAATGAATTTATTAAACTTTTTAGGAAAAAAAAAATTTTTATCTCAATTGTTATCTTAATTAGTGATTTAATTAATGGGCGTTTTTTTTACTACTGATATTTGATACTTTTATTTTGTGTAATACAAATAAATTTAAAATGGTTTTTATTTTTAAGATTAAAACCTATAAAACTTTAAATAATTCATAAAGATTTTTTAATAAAAAAAATTTAAATACACTTTAGTTTTATCATAAATTCAATAAAGCATTTAAGTTTTAATTGAATTCATCAAAAAACCAACTTAAAAATGATAAGTATCAAAAAAAAAATAAATTTAAGACAAAATGACAAGAGTTTATAAAACAATTTTTGAAAAATATTCAAATGATAGAAAAAATATTAATAATTTTTAAACTTAAACTCAATTAAAAATTGATTTTTTCGATATTCAATAAAAAATAATTTTATTTTTATAGAAATTAGTATCTTGTATCAAGTTAATATAAATTTTTTTTTCCAATAAAGTTTTATACTAAAAACTATTTCTATAAACTATATTTTTAACTTGTTTCAATAAAGTATATTTTTTAACTTGTTTTAGGTTTTATATAAATTTTTTTCAAATTTTTATGAATATTAGCTTTTTGAATTTGTTTCAATTAATTTTTGATGAAAAGTAATTTTTTATTATAAGCTTATTTTTAAAATTTTAATAATAATTGATTTTTGAATTTAATAAGAACTTTAAAAGTTAATAAAAAATAATTTCAACCTAATTTTCTTTCAAAATAATACTTACAATTCTATTGTTTATATACCATTGAAGTTTCATTGGAGGTTTTGAAGGAGCTGATAAACATGTTAAAGAAATAGGATGATTTATTTCATACTCAAATTTACTTCCTTCTATTCGAATTTTTTCATTAGGTAAATCTAAAAATAAAAATTTTAAAAATTAATTTAATGAAATAATTGATCAAAATAAAAAATTATTTTATTGAACAATTTTCTTTAAAAAAATCTTTGAACGATTTTTCAAAATCATCTTATAAAAAAGTTTTGTCTTCTACGTTTAATAAATTTACAAATTTAAAGAAAATTATAAACATGACAAACTTAAAATTAAAGTTTATTTAAAGATACTTTAAGTTTAAAAATTTATTTTCAGTTGATAAATTGTTTTTTTTTTTTACCACTTTAAATTAAAACTGATACTTTGTTTGATAAAAGAAAAAAAAAGTTTAAAGCCTCTTATTTTTTTTTCTTTTTTGAAATATTTTTCTTTCAATTATTTTTTACCTAAATTTATAAAATGTCTTTTTATATGCTGATAAGTTAAAATTTTTTTTTTCTAAGTATTTTTAAAGCTGGAATTAGTCTTTTAGTTTTATTTTTTTAAATCATAAATTTGACCTACTGAAAGTTATATTAGGTATATTAAAAATATATTTCAGTAGCTTTAGGTGTCGAAATAAAACAAAAAAAAAGTTTTTATAAATAAAAACCAATATATTTGAATAATGATATATTTTAAGTAAAAATTTTCTTAAATTTGATGCTTGATTTATTTTTTATTATAAACAAGTTTATATAATATTCAAAAATATGATAAATTCACATAAAAAAACGATAAATATAAAAATACAAAAGTTTAAAAAAATCTTTAAAAATGAAAAAAATAATTGAATCTCTTTAGAAAAGAATTATAAAACTTTAAGTTTTAAAATGAAACAAAATTGAATTAAGATTTACGACTATAATTTAAGAAAAAGAAAACTTTTGATTGGTTGTTAAAAAATTTTTCTTTTTTAAAAGTCTGACAACTATCAAATAGAATTGATGATTTTTTATATACTGTATCCTAAAAAAAAATTATACTTAAAAAAACCTCTATTAGTTAAAATTAGCTAACATAAATTTAAGAAAAAAAAATCAAACACGTTTTGTAATTTTTTGCTAAACATTTTTTCTATTTTAATAAAACTTATTAAGTCTAATAATAAATTCTAATAATTTTTTAACTTTGTAAAAGTTTAATGAAGAAATTAAATGTGAAACTTTATTTTAAGTAAAAGGTAATAAAGACTTAATTTGGTTGTATATTCTTTAAATACATTTGAATTAATTTTAAATTATCTATAAATTATCTATAAAATCAAAAGTTCATATAAAAGTACAAATTTTGAGAAACAAAAAAAAACATAAAAATAAGATAGAAAAGTATAAATTAAACAGAATAAAAACTAGAAATATAAAGTAGTAAAGAAATGTATTAAAATGTATAAAAAGAAAAAAGTTTAAAGTCTAAAAAAAAAACAAAAAAATAAAATTCAAAAAGTTTATTCTAAAAAGAAATAAAAAGTTTTATTAACTGAAATTTATTATTTTCAAATATTAAATGTTTAATTAAGTTTTTTAGTAACTTTTATTAGTTTATATAACAGCTTTTTAAATTTATTAAAAGTTTGTTTGTTTATAAACAAAAGAAAATTTTTAAATAAAATAATTTGAAAAATAAATTAACTAAAAAGTTCTTAATTAAAATTTTGTGTAATTTGAAAATAATTATCACCATTTATTGTTAAATTATTCAAATTATAAAAAGTGAAAAAAAAAGTTTTTTGAAGAAAAGTTTTGTAAAAAAAGTTTTAAAAAAAACTTATGGAAATAAACCTATTGACATCTATATAAAAAATTAATAGAAAAAAACAATGAAAAATAAAATAAGAAAAAATTTTAATAAAGTCTAGAAAAAAATATTCTTATTTATTTTCATTTAAATTAAAAATTCATTTTATATACAAAAAAAAGAAAAACTAATTTTTTTTTTTTGAAATTTGGAAAAAAAAAGTTGAAAACAACAAAATCATCAATTTGAAAATTTAATCTTTTAAATTTTTTTGTTTATTTTCCAAAAAAAATTAGCTAAAAAAAATCATATTTTTTTATTTAAAACAGGTACAATTAAATATAAAAATCAGTCGTGCATCTAAAAAAGTAAAAACTTTCAAAGACAAGTTTCCGGTAAAAACAATTAAATTTTATTATTATGGTACTTAATCATTAAGGCTTATTTATTTTTAATAATTTGAGTAGATTAAGATTTTTTTATGGTTCATGTCAACATGATGATATCATGAATGCAAAAAATTATCTAAAATTATATATATTTATAGAAGTTTATTAAAATTTTGATTTCTAAAATGAAACACCTATTAAAAATAAAGATTTTTTATTAATAACTCTAAGAAACATAATTGAAAAAAACTTTGGCACTAGTTTAATATTTATTCATTTGTAGTAAAAATTTTGATGAGAATTGAATGTACTTAATAAAAAAATCAATCTTAGAAAACAATTTTACTGTTTATCAAAATGTCTACAGGTAATGATAGTTTTTTTATTAGTCAAATTAAACTAAAAATTTAGAGTACTTTTTTTTATAAAAAAAAAAGTATTATTGGTATAATTTTATGAATGAAATAATGCCATTAAACTAATTACAAATTTTTAGGACACGATATTTTAAGAAGGCGGTTTTTAAGTATCAAAATATGATTATTTGGATTTTATTTTTACAGTTTTTTATTGTTTTATTTTTTTTTAATAATCACTTACTTCATGCTTATAGTTATTGAACTAAAAAATTATTTTCATAAAAAAAAAGTTTTGAAACAAAAATTCCTATAAGATTAAATTTGATTTTTAAAATTCAAAGCTAAAATTTTATGTCAAATATAAAAAATTTTTTAAAAAGTTATAAAATTTAAGTGATTTATTTAGCCTTTTGGCTTTAATAAACTGTATCAATAATTGAACTTAACATTCAGAACATATGTTAACATTTAAAAAAAAACAAGGTTTACATATAAAAACCTCAAGACATAAAGATTTCAAAATTTGAAGATAAAAAAACTGTGATTTAAAAAGCTTGAAAAAGTTTATAAAATAAATTTATTAAGACTTTTTGAAGATATAAAAGCATCAAGTTTTGAAACATAAAACACAAAATTAATAATCAGAACATTAAAATAAAATGTGAAAACGAAAAAAGAAAGAATTAGAAAATTGAAGACATATAAAGAAGATATAGAAGAAATTAAATTTAAAAAATATATGAGTTCAAAATTCCAATATCTATAAAAAATTATTGATAGTTTTATAATACATAAAACAATATAAGTTAATAAACCAAATATCCTAAAGTTTATTAAAAAAGGTTGAAATTAAATGGAATGAAATCTTATTAAGCTTAATTGTAATTGTTATTTTAAAATAACTAAAATTGAATTACAATAGTTGTAATTGAATTAAAAAAGTTGGAATTAAATTAAAATAGTTGGAATTGAATTAAAATATTTAAAAATGAATTAGAATGTTCAAAGCTGAATTAAAATGTCTAAAGTTAAATTTAAATGTTCAAAGTTGAATTAAAATGGTAAAAGTCAATTTAAAATTTTGATTAAATTGAAAAAAATAAAAATTCTTAACAAGCTAATTTGAAATGTTTTAAGCTAAATAAAAATGTTTTAATAAGTTAAATCAAAATGTTTCAACTTAAATTAAAATCAATATCAAAAATTTTTTCTAATGTTACTTTATCAAACAAATTTGGTTAAAAAAAAATTTTTTTTTTTGAAATATTTGTTAATCAGTTTGAAGTTACGACAAATAAATTATAAAACATTTAAAACATTAAAAGATTTTTATTAAAAAAAATTAATTTTTAAGTTTCTAGGTACACCCAAACTATTAAAATTAAAAAGAAAAAATACTAAAAAAATATTTTTTTTTTAAAAACCTTTTAAAAACATTCAAAAATTAAAAAAATTTTCAATTTAATTTTCTTTACTTAATCATTTATATTTTTGATATAATTGACTTCAAAAACTTAAGTGTTTTGTTTAAAAAAAATTGATAAATTTATCTATGAAATATTTAAAATAAATAGTTGTTCAAAAATTATAGTTTATTTTAAAAATTAAAAAAAGAGAAAATTTTTTATAATCAAAAAGATTCTAATAATTGATTTAATAAACTTTCAAAAACTTTCTTAATAAAAAAATATTTTTGTTTTTCAATAGTTTTGCTCTTTTGAATTTTAAAAATACGAAATTTTACAAAAAAAAATTTACAAAAAAATTTTACAGAAACTTTTATTTCTTTAAGTTTGCCTGGAAGCCTTAATAAACTTTTTTTATAAAAAAAAACTTAACAAAAAATAAGATCAAAAGAAAAATAATTTCAAAATGAAATTTGAAATAAAATTTCAAGAGGATCAAAATTTTATCAAGATGTTTTTAAGTTTTGGAAAACTTAAAGTAATTTTTAAAATTTAAAGTTTAAACAACTCTTTAATAAAAATATTTTAATTTCAGTTTCTTTAATTTTAGCTAATAAAAACTTATTTTTTGTTTTTACATGAAAAATTTAAAGAAATTTTTTTTAAAGAAAAAAAATCTTTTATTTAGATTCAATTTAAAATTGAAAACTTTATGCAACAACAAAAAAAAAAAATTTTGATAAAACTTTCTTTTGAAAAGTGTCTTGACTTATAAATTACAATAAACAATATAACAGCAGGTAAGCAATTTAATATTTTCATGAAACTGTTATAATAAAAAAAAATTTTAAAAGTAAAAATCTGACTACAACAGCTCGTTTACATAAAAAGTTTCAAACTTTGATTCAAGTTTTTTCTTCAAAATTAAATCAGACTTTGAGAAAATGAAAATTTTTTTTTTAAAACCAGGTTAAAATATAATGCATAATAAAAATAAAATTATTGAAAAATCAAAAGTGAAATCACTGAAAATTCAGAAAAAAAATAAAAAGATGAAAAAAAGTTTTGTAAAAACAAAAAACTAAAAAAAATATTTTTAAATAGATCTAAAAGAGTTCTGATAAAAATAAGATTAAAAAAAAACAAATAAATGTTAAAGAAAACAAAAAAAAATAAAATTTGTTTAAGAAAAGAGTTAAGACAACAAAAATCTAATTTAATAAACTAAAATTAAATTTTGAAATTTCAAAATAATATAGGTTTCCGGTTTTTAAGTTTTTTTTTTAACTAACTTAATTAGGTATAAATTGCTGTGAATTAAAAAAAAAAGTCAAAATTTATTCAGAGCTTAAAAATTGGACATAAAAAAATTTTAACAAAGTAATCACTTTTTTAATCATTGCTTCGAAATATTTTAACAAAACTATATATTTTTTATTTAGATACAAATTTTCAAGTTAAAAATTAAAAATTCTGATAATAGATCAAAAAAAAATTTTTCCAAATTAGTTTTTTTCAGGTAATGATTTCATGATTCATTTTAAATTATTTTTTATACTAATTAATGATAAAAAAAAACTTGACTTATCAAAAAAAAAGAAATTTATAACTTCATGAATGCCTAGTAAAATAATTTAAGAATTTTAGGAAAAATTTTTGTTACATTTTTCAATAAAAATTAATTCATTTTTAATTTAATTTTTGTTTCATTTTCTAATCTAAAGTTTAAAAAGATTTAAAATAATTTAAAAGTAATTATAATTCAGAGAATTAATAAAAAGATAAAAGTTTAAAACAAAAAAAAAATTCTTAAATTTTTAGCAACTTAATTTCAAGTTGCGTGTTTCTAATGAAAAAATAAAATTTGAAATTGACGAATATTTTTTTTATTTTCAAATTTAGACTTTAAAATGAATAATGAATTTTGAACACACAATTCTAATCTATTTTATTTACAATTCTAAATAAGAAAACTAATAAAAAATTGTGTTCATCTTTTATAAAGCTTATTATTTGCACTTAAAAAATACATTTGAATAAAAAATAATTTTAAAAAGAATTTTTTTTACCTAAAATTATTGATCTGATAATGATAGAAAGGTATTCAAAAAATTTGAAAAATTTTTCAAAATTTTTATCTTACTAATTAGCAACAATCAAATTTTATGGTTCATTGATGTTTTATTAAAGGTAAAAATTTTTAAAACTTACAATAAATTTTTAGCTGCTTTAATGCAGTAGCAGTGATAAAATTATCTGTAGAAACTTCACAACTATAAGTTCCTTCAGAAAATAGATCTGTCCGTTTCAATGTCACGTGTGTTGCATTGCATTGTTTCATCTAGGGAAAAAATAAATTTTAATAAAAAAAAACTAATTTATTATTAAAAGCTTTATTCATTTGATAAATTTATATTAACAAATAAATTAATTAGATTAATTCAAATTTAAAATTGTATTAGTAAATCAATTTGAAACATTAATATATAAATTAATCTTATCATTTATAAAAATAAAAGCAATTAGAATGCATTAAAATGTAAATATTTAAATATCAACATATAAAATATTTTGATCTTGGTTAATTTGATTAAACTCCTCCTATTGTTATTGACTGCTAATTAGCAACTTAATTCAAATGCTTAATTAAAAATTATGGCATCTAATAATGTTCATTTCTATTTCATAAAACAAAAAAAAAAAAAGAAATTTTTTTTATTATCACGGTTAAGTTAAATCAAACAATTTGTTTTAATGACGATTGCTAATTGCATTTTATTATACTACTAGTTTCTTTTCAAAAAAAAAAAAAATTCTTTTTTTGTTTTCATTCTTTTGACTTTTTAATTGATTGAATTAAGTGAATCATTTTAACTTAAATTTTTTGCACAAAAATTTCATTGAATTTTAAACATTAAATTTCACTAATGAAAAAATTGGTTTAGTTTTATTGAAAAAAAGTAAATAAAAATTTTATAATAATTAATCATTGAGTTTTAAAAAATAAGGTAAAAAAGTTTCTAATGAAAATTAATACAGCTTAAAATATTTTTACTACAACTGAATTAATTATTTTAGATATTGACATTAATTCAAAAAAAAATAATTTTTTTCTCAGTCTATTAGAATTTTACTTAAATTTATTTTACTGAAAACTTTATTTTTTTCTTTGAACCTATTTCTTATTTTGTCTTTAAACTCAATTCTTGTAATTTTTGGAAAACTTTTTCTTTATATGAAGCCATTTCTTATATTCCTTTAAAACCATTTCTTATATTTCTATAAAATAATTCTTACTGATTCTTAAAAATTATTCCTTTTAATTCTAAAAACCCATTCCTTATATTTAAAATGAAACCTTATTTTTCCTTTAAACTTATTTCTTATATTTAGATCATTTAAATGTTTATTTTTATTTAAAACATATTTATAAGAAAATTTGTTTTTATTTTTACCAAAAACTTTAGTTTAAAACTTCTTTCAAGTTCAAATTTGTTTTAAAATTAAATTATTTTCGTTTTAAATATATTTTTTTACCCTTAATTTAACATTAAATTCATTTTCAATTTGGGAAAACTAAAAATTTTATGATTAATTAACAATTTACCATCTATATTCTTATTGAAATATTAATAAATTTAATTCGAAATTTTTATAGATATTCAAGTTATTTGATTTTGTGTATTTTTAAATTAAACTTGTTTATAATCAAAGTACCTTCAAAATTATTTTTTACTAAAAAAAATTTTCCATTTAAAGATAAAGTTAAATTATTTTTTTAATGAATCTTTTATTGAAACGCAAACTTAAAAAAAACTAATTTTGAATTTATATCAAATTTTGAATTGGTCAGGTAAAATTTCTTTTTAGTCTCAAATTATCTAAAAATATATTTTTGGGTTTATGTATAAAAATTTATTTTTTTTTAAATTCATAATTATTTTGATTATAATGTTTAAACTTTAATTCAAATTTGTTTTTTTTAAATGAAAAAACTATAGTAAATTGGATTTAAATTATGAAAAATTTAGTTTTTAATAAAATAAGAACTTAGTTATAATAATTAAAGTTTCTTTATAAAATTTATAAAAAGTTTTTTTATAAAATTCATAGAAAGTTTTGCTATAAAACTTGTAGAAAGGTTATTAAAAAAAACCATATAAAGTTTAGTTAAAAAAATTATAAAAAGTTAAGTTTAAAAGTTTAGTCGCAAAAAATTATAGAGAGAATTCAAATATAAAAATTATAAAGAATTTAGATGTAAAAATTATAAAAAACTTAAATATGAAAGTTATGAAGAACTTAAAAATGAAAGTTATGAAGAATTTGAATCAGAAAAATCATAGAAAATTGAAATAAGAAAAAATCATAGAAAATTGAAATAAGAAAAAATTATAGAAAATTTAAATAAGAAAAAAAATCATAAAAAATTCAAACATAAAAAATCATGGGAAAATATTAAAAAAATTAAAATCTGAAGCTATTTTAAAAATCAAATAAATAACAAATTTTTTTAGATAAAAAATTTCAATCATAACTTATCTAATTTCAAAATAATTTTCTATAATATTGAATTTTCAGTATGCTCAATTTTCTCATTTAAATAGCCATAAACTAATTTAAAGTAGATTTTAAATAAATATAAAAACAATTTCAAATTTAAAAATATCTAAATTAAAGCTTATTAAAAGAAATTTAAAAAAAATTTTTAAGAATTTTTAGTTTAAAAATTTATAGTTTAAACTTAAAATTGTTTATAAATTTTATTTTTATTGGAATTATTTTTTAGAACTTTAAATTCTACGTGCAGTAAAAAAATATTTAAGTTGAAAAAAATATTTTTTGATCAATAAAGTTGAATAATTTATCTGTTTTAACAAAAATCATTCAATAAATTTCCTTATGTATATTGTTTTAAAAAAAATTTATCTTAAATTGTTCAATTTAAATGATAAAAAATTAATTAAAATATTTTAACGATTAAGATCATCTAAAAATATAAAAAACATAAACTTTTTTCTTTTAAAGTAAAATATTAATTTTTTATAAACATCAAAAAACCATATAATTAAATACTCTTAAGTATTTTATAATGTGAATTTTGATTTTTTTAAAAATTTTAGTTCATAAAATATTAACTTCAAATTTCAGATTTCTAAGTCAAAAATAAACTTATGAATATTGAAATTTTTTTATTTTCACTGAAATGTATTATAAAATCATTAAACTAAATTATTAATGTAACAAAAATCACAAATAATATTTTCAAGAATATTTTTGATACTTTAACTTAATCATCTTTTGTTTTCTGATATTTTTAATATTTGAAAACTTGTAAATATAACTTTAAAAGTTTATAAAGTTTTTTTTAATTAACATATAATAATCATAAAAGTTCAAACTGAGAAACACAAAAAAAAGGAAATTAGATTGATAAAAAACATTTGATTTTTGAAAATTTTATGTAAAAACTTTTTTAAGTTTAAATTTGATTTTTAAAATTTTTTGAATATCAATTTAAAGTTCATACAAAAAAAGAAAAAAAATTTTATCAAAAAAAAAAATTTTATAAAAAAAGAAAAAAAAATTTTCAAAAAAAAAAAAAAAAAAAATGTTTTGTAAAAAATTTAGTCTCTAAAAATGTATCTTTTAAATAAAAACATTTTAAACAAAAAAAGTTTTAAATAGTTTTCTTTTATGATAAAAAAGTTAACAAAAAAAGTTATCTTTTGTCAAAACAACTAAAAATAAGCAATATAATTTATTAACAAAAATTTTTCAAATATTCCAACACATTAAACATAAAGAGTTCATAAAAAAACAAACCAAAAAAAAACTACACAGGTAAAACTTATTTGAAAATTAATTAGAAAATATTTACGTAAGTAAAAATTAAAAAGATAAATTAGCAAAATAGAATGTTCACAAATTTTGAAGAAATAAAACTAAGATAAATATTATAAAATTTACCTTAAAGATAAAATTTTTTGTAACGAAGTTTATTAGTAAAAAACTTAATTTAATTTTAAACACTTTAAAACTATCGTTATTATTTATTAACTGTTATAGTTTATTTTATCAGGTAATATTTTAAACTATATTTATTATACTGTTTCATTATTTTATTTTTATTTTGCTCATACTATTTTGCCCATATTATTTTACTCACACTATTTTACTCTTACTATTTCACTTTTACTATTTTACTTTTACTATTTCCCTTTCCCTATTTTACTTTTACTACTTTACTCATACTATTTAACTCTTATTATTCCCCTCATACTACTCTCTCTTTATTATTTCTCTCTTATTATTTTTCTCTTACTATTTCAATCATTCTATTTCAATCATTCTATTTCAATTACAACAATTCACTCACAACTATTTTACTTTTACATTGAATATTATTTTTCTTATATTGTTCTGTTAATACTACTTTACTTAAACTATTTGAGTGATATTAATCTGCTAATAATATTTAGCTAATACTATTCTATTAAAACTTTTTTGATAATTTCTATTTTAACCCTAATATCTATCTTATTTTAAATCATTATATTTTACTTATATTACTCAACTCAAACTATTTTTCTTATTTCAATTTTTAAATTAATATAACTAAACTTTAATTTCTTTTCACTTAACTTAAATTGTTTTAAAATTTAATTGATATTATTATAAATTATAAGATTACTAGTATAATACAAAACTATTAAATTATAATTTTTTATTACCTTATACTATATTGATTAAATTAACTATAAATAAACATAAAAAATATTGAAAAATAGTTTTAATTAGTTCAAATCAAGTTATTAAAAAATAATAATTAAGTTTTTGAAAACGATAAGACTTCATAATCAACAATAGGATTTAGTAATTTGATTTTTAATTAATAAAGAAAAATGATTTAATAAAATTGTTAAACCTTAAAAAATAACAAACTTTAAAAAACAAAAAAACTTTTAAAAACCAAAATTTAAAAGGGAAAAAATAGTTACATTTATCAAATTGTATCAAATGAATGTTAAATGAAAATTTTTTTTGGTTTTTTTTTTAAAATTCTGATTTCAATTTTTTATTTTTTTTTTAGTAGTTCTTTATTAACTTTAAAATATTTCCCTTTAGAATAATTAGTGAAAATTTTAGCTAAATTTATTTTAATACACTTTAAGTTAAAAATTAATTTATAGTTATAAATTGTTATAATTTAGAATGAAAAGTGAAAAAAATATTAATTACCTAAGTAAATTTATGCATAAAAAAAAATCTTTTTTTTTAAATTGATGAAAAATAATTAAGCTTTAAGTTAATAAATTTTCTTAAATTAGTTAAAATAAATTTGAAAAGTAAATTTTCAAGTTTTAACAAAAAAATTTAATTTAACTTAAATTAGTTTTTTATTTTAATAAATTCAAATTTGAAAATAATTTCAAAGTTCAAAATAATTTCAAAGTATGTAAAAAAAACTAATAAAATTAGGTGTCAAAAATTGTTTGTTTTAAAAAAGGTTTAAGTTTAAAAGACAATTGGTCATAAAAATTTTTAAAATTAAAATTTTCTTTGTTTACAAAATTTGTTTTATTTAGCTTAAAAAAACTAATTTAAAATTATTTACTTTCACAGTAATAAAGATATAAAAATTTAAAGCAAATGTAATAAAATAATTACAAAAATTAAATAAATAAGAACAAAACTCGTCAAAAAATTTAAAAACAAAAAACTTCCAAAAAAAAGGATTTAAACGTGTAATAACTTTAAATTATTTTTGCTTTAAAATGAAAAATCAATTTAAGTAACTTGATCCAAAATTTTTTACTATTGATTTTTATTTGTCTAATTAAAGAAGTTTCTTTTTTTTTAAAACACTTTTTCATTTTTATTTTTGAAATAAAAAAAATTTGAAACCACTTACATTTAAATATATTCCTTTCAATTTAAAAAATTGTCCTGGCTGTGATTCATCACTTGGTAAATATCTAAAAATACTTTTAGTTTTTAAAAAACTTTATATTAAACACTAATAAATATATTCACCTGTAAAACTCAACATTATTTTTGTACCATTTTATAGAATACAGTTTTTCACGACTAGAATCTAATCGATAAATACATTGTAATGGAATGTTGATTGAACCATTTTTTAAAGAATCCGGCATTTCAAGTTTTTCAATGTGTAGAGCTTTGCTTAAGGCTAATTTTTGAACAAAAAAAAAATAAAAATCAACAAAAAAACAAAATTATTAAAAATAAACTTTTATTTAAAAAGTGAAATTAAATTAAAAGTATTTAGAAATACAAAAAAAAACTTAATTAAAAACAGTAAAAAGAAATTGAAAAAAGCAATCAGAGCTCAAAAATATTTTCAAAGAAAATCAATTTTAAAACAAATAAAAACTTGGAATTTAAAGAAATAAATTAAAAATAATATTAATTCAATGAAAATGCCTTTTAAAAATCAAGTTCTTGATTTTTTGTTTTTAAAAAAAATACTTTATGTACTTCAAAAATCTATTTCCGGTTTAAAAACATTACTTATTATAGCTAAATTTATCATAATTTATTAATCATAAAACTTAACTAATTTATTTCTTCAAAACTAAAAAATCTTCTTTGTATAATTATTTTAAAGTTTACACTTTTTTTACAGTTTACTTTTAAAAAATCTACAAAATAGTTGTCTTTCTAAAACTATTCTTTTAGTCATTATACTATAATTTTGATTTAAATTATTTTATGATAAATTAACTTAAGACTCATTTATAAATTTATGGTTAATTCAATTTAAACAATTTTTTATAATTGTGCATTTGAGAACTAAATATTTTATTTAAAGCTTATGTATTTTAAGCATGAGTTTAGTTTGTGTAAAAAAAAACCAAACCTTTTTTTTTCAGTAATAAGGTGTAATATTTTTTCTTTAGATAAAAATGTTATGAAAATGTTACAACTTAAATATTATTAATTGATTTCAATTTTCATATATTTTTTCTCATAAAATTTTAGATTATAATGATTTTAATTTTATGAAAAAACTTTTTTTTAGTAAAAAATACTCCAAGAAAGTTATTTGATTAAAATAGAAAATACAGTTTTAAATTTCTAATTTTATAATTAAAAAGAAAAAACTTAAAAGAAATTTAATGAAAAGCTAATATTTCATTTAAAAAAGTAAAACATAAGTTTAAACTTAAAAAGCATTTTACTATCTAATAGAAACTAAAAGAAAACGGAAATAGAAAATATCAATATGAAAACTTTATCTTATAACTAATTAAAAAACTTATGATACTAAAGTATTTTTATTTTTAATGATCATAAAATTTGAAAAAGAACTATTCTGATAGAAATTTCTCTTTCTTTTTTAGCAAAAAATTTTTTTTATTGATTACATTAAATTTACTCACCAATTAAATTTAAAATAAATAAAACAAAAAAAATATTAAGGAAATAAGATTTTAGAAAAAAATCTAACCCCTTTAATGTTATATCCGTTATTAAAGACATTTAATTTCTTAATAGAAAAATTTAAAAATAAGAAAAATAAATTTAAGTTAATTTTGTCAAAAAACTAATTAATAAACTTTTCATAAGTTTTCTTATATTTAGACACATATTGAAAAAAAATCAAATCAAATTAAATAACTGCTGATGATAAAATAAAATAATGTAAACAAAAATTTATTTATAATAAAAACCACATCATGAATATTAAAGCTAAGTTTTTTTTTCTAATTTTGCAACTCACTTGTCTAACAATAAAATTTAAACTGTGTGTTAAAGTGCTCTCGTATTGACTGATATTCTTTTTCTAAAACAGCTGTATATTTTTTTCTAGTTATTTTATAACTTTAATATTACATAAATACGCATGTACAAAAATTTTAGAAAAAGAATTTTCTTTAATTTTCTTATTTTTGAAATCTAAGTTTCTAAAAATTTAATCAACGTTTTTCAATTTTTTTTTTCTAATTTTTTCTCAGATCTTGAAAATGAAATTTTATTTTCTTAAGATGAATTACAAAATTAAAACAAAAAATTAAAATTTTTCAACTTAAATTAGCTGACTAGTGAAAGATCATTAAACTACTTTTTATTTAAAATATTAATATTGTTTTCATAGAAATTTTAATTAGTTTTTTCATTTGAGTTAAAACTTTAAAACAATTTAAAAAAAATTAATTTTAAATTGTTATGCAAAAATTAATTTATATTTTTATTGAATTTTTAACTATTAAAGACTGACAATAAAGCTTGTTTGATCTAAAAGTATTAAATTTGAATAAAGTAAATAAAGTTAATATTTATAAGAAGAAAATTTTAATTAAGAGTATCAATTAAAGTTCTTTTAATGAATATTTAAATGTCGATTTTATATTATTTAAAATTATTAGATTTTAATGACATTAAAAAATTGTTATATTGAACAGTATTGTTAATTAAGAAGAAAAATAGATTCAGGTAAATTTCAAAAATTGTTATAAAAAATACCTTAATTAACAAAGGTAAGTAGATTGATCATTTAAGTTTTTTTTTAAATGACAATAAAAATCTAAATGTTTTATTTCAATTATTAGAATAATTATTTTCATCATTTTAGTTAATATCCTTTCTATTGAAAATCATCAAAAAAATTTTATCTAATGTTTTTTCACAATCAACATTTGTTTTAAAAATTATTCTTGCTTTGTTATGAAAATACCTCATTTAATACAATTTTTAAGATTATCTATTGTACAAATAATTTATGTCAAAAAGAGTCAAGAGTTTCAACCTAGTTATGAATACCAAACGACAACCAAAAGAATAAAATATCAACTAAATTTTAAACTCAATCACAAGGATTTGGATGATCAACCATAAATGATTTGATATTAATTTTTTCAAAAAAATAATTTTTGATTATCATCATAAATAAAAAATTTATTAATGTTATAATTTAAGATATTTTTTATCTTTATAAAATCAAATACATTTTTAAAAATACATTTAAATCAATTTTAACTTCTTGATTCCTCTTTATTTACAATATAAATCGAATTAGACATAAATTAAAATGTTAAATTATCAAAAAGTAATAACTAATATTAATATTTATTCTGAAGATTGGTTACACTGGTTAAATTATAATAAATTTGATTAAACATTTTTAAAAAAAAGTTAAAATAAGATTAAGAAATTTTTTCTTTGTTAAATTAAATTATTTATATCAATTAGATTTATAGACAAAGTTTAATTTTTGAATATTTAAATATTTTTAGTAAAAGTCATGATAAAAATTTAGAATAATTATACAAAATCGTAATTATTCAAAGTTATTTCAAGTTATTTCAAGTTTTCTTCAATGAATAATTTCATTTGAAAAGTTTTTTTTTTATGAAATTTTTGTTTTAAGTTAACAAAAAAATAAATTATTTATCAATTTAATGTTTTCAAAAAGCTAAATTTTTTTTAAGTATTTTTACAATGTAAATTCAAAGTATCAATATTTTTTGCATAATATAAATAAATTAAAACCTCTTCTTTTATGCAAACTTATTTCTAGTTATTTAAATAATTTTTAACTATGGTTTATTGGTATTAAAATATATAAAAATTTATTCATGAAACAATTTTTATTAACTTTTGAAAATTAGATTATCTGTTTAAAAAAAAGTTTTTACAAAAAATTTTCAAACCAAAATTATAAGTTTATGACATTGAAAACTTTTTTAGTTTACAATTATGAACTTATTTTTTGAAGAAAAAAAGTTTAAATATTTACTTTACAGTAATTTGTGTGTCTTTTAGAAAATAAATTTTTGTTCAAATAAAATTTTAAAGTATTCAAAATTTAAGTTTCTCAAAAAATTTTAATCAACTAGCTCATAAACAAAATTTGATTAGATTTTAAAGTTTGAAAAATAAGAGCAAAAACTTGAATTAAGTGAAAAAATAAAAGTTTATTAAGGTACTATACTTATATTTAATGATTAAAATTAAATTAAAATCTTTTCACAATAAAAAATATCTTAAGATTTTTATATTACTGAAACTTTTTTTATTTAAATTCAATGAAGCTTAACGTTGAATAAATTGATTGGTACAGCTATTCTATTTAATTAGTTGAATAATAAAATTTATTGAAGAAATAAGATAAAAGCTAATGACAAATTATTAAAATAAAAACTTAAAATATTAAGTTCAAATTTATAAAAAGAAGATAAAAGTTTAAAACAGTAAGATAGTTTTCTATTGTTAAAAGGAAATTAAATTGATATTTGACAAAAAAGTTATATTTTCAATAATATATTTTATAGGAAATAAAATTAACCTAAATAATCAATTCAGAAAAATAGTAAACTGTTGTTCTTAAATTTTTCATAGAGTTTCTAACTTATAAATTTACTTAAGACTAAAATAATATATTTCCTAAGACTAAAAATTAAATTTTACCTCACATAAACAAACAGAAATAAAATTTCTTAAATTTATAGTTGATATAAGTTTGATTTTTGAAATTTTTTTCATAAACTTAATTGTTTTTACAAAAAAAACCATTTTATTAATTATAACATGAAACTGAATATTAACCAATAGTTTTAAATTTGTTAGAGAAATAATTATTTTTTGATGATTGTATACTTATACATTTAATAATCTTATAAACTGTATATTGTATTTAAAAATTGTTTTTTCCTATGGAAAAAAAACTTTACTTCCTTGTTATGGAAAAAATTAATTATTTCTTAATATTTTTTTTCTTAATTTTTTTCCTGTTTTTTTTAATTAATAAACTTTTTGTTTTGTTTAATGGTATCTAAAATTCCTTTTATTAGTATCTACCTTTTTTAAATATTTATAGCTGCTTTACAAAATTTCACAAAGATAATCAATAGTATTTTTTGTTCAAATTTTTTCTATCTAAAAGTTTTAGGATTCTTAATTTTATATTTTAAAATATTTGCTTAATCTAAATTGAAAAAATTTTTTTCAAATTTACAACATAGATTAGTAAAAGGTAAATCAACAATAAAAGCTTCAAAAAAAGTAATCGACACAGCCATGAAAAAAAAAGATAAGAAATATGCACTGATAATGTTATTTGACAAAAGTCAGGCAAACGATAATCAAAATCATTATAAAAGCAGGTGTAATCAAAATTCTGATAAAAATAATCAAAAAACTGTTGGTAGGCAGAAAAGTAAAAATAAACAACATAATATACAATAGATATACCGGATGTTCACAAGCCGGTAAGGCTAACCCACTTTTAAGGAAAATAGGTATAAATAGTCTACTGCAGAAACTAAAATGCTTTAAAAACTTAAAAGTCCCTGCATACACAGATGATTTATGAATAATAATGATTTAAAAAAGTTTCAGGGAAAGATTAAACAAAACAACGGAGTAATAAAGTTATGGTGAGTGTCAGCTGAGAAGTAATTCATTTTATTTTTTACTCATCCTAAGATAACTTTTACATAATATATAGCAAACTCAGGTAATATTACAAACTAAACTATGTTTTATAATATCATCTCAATAAGGATTTTGAATAAAGAATCAATAATATAACTGAATAATAAAGTTAAATTGTTGTGTATTAATTGTATACAACCATTAATATGGAAAAGCTCTTACGGCACTAAAACTCTTTTATATTTTTATTATAAGTAAGTTTCTAAGTTTAATAAATTTTTGCTATTGACTATAAGGTTGTTGCACATACGTATAATGCTATGCCTTATCAGTCCATCTTTATTATAAATAGGGAATTTCCAATTAATGATTGTAGTTTTGCATCTATAAATGTTTTTTGGAGTTTAACTTTGAAGTTCATTTGCAAGTTTAATGATCTTGTCATGTAAATTGAAATATAATTTGATGTTAAGAATGAAGTTTATTCTTAGAAATTTGGCTAGTCTTCTAGCTCATTGAATTAAAAAAATATCAACATAGATATTAATAAATTTTGATTTTACAATAAAAAACTTTTTCAAATTTATACAGAGTTATTTGAATGTTTATAATATTTTTTTTCAACCTGAAAACCATATCTGAATTATCATAAAAATCAGGTGGTTGTTGCATAAAAATTATGTCTATTAGTTCTGAAATAGTTATTTATATCTTTTTTCTTCATACATTGCTTGTTGTTTACTAAAAATTTTATTAGTAATCTTAAATTGCTTGTAAATACCATTGGTTTATAAAAATCAAAATTCTAGCCTGCTGCCGTCTATACACTACATTTGTATATAAACGTTTATCTTTTATTTACATATTTTTACATTCTCTCATGAAAACTTCATTTATAAATTTTATACCTAAATTAATATCTTTTTTTTAATTTTTAATAATTATTTTATGAAAGCAGTATAGATTGCACTTAAAAAAGTGAATTTGGACATTTCCTGTTAAATTAAAAATGAATAAGTTACTATTGTAAAATTTTAAAAACAATCCTATTAAAAATAAAAATATCATCGGGAATTGTCTAAGAAAAACTCAAGTAAAAAAAAGTTGAACGCTATTTTAGTTTATAAAAATTTTCAAGGTATAAGTGTTAATTCATAAAAATTATAATTTTAGAGAAATTTTTTATTTTCTTAATTTAATGATTTTTAAAAAACATATTAAACGTCTAAATTAATTTTATTAATATTAGAAAAATTATTAATTAAAAAAACAATTAAATTAAAATATGTCATCAAGTAATTTGATTAAGAAATATATTATGAATTTAAAGACTAATTTATGACTAAAAAATATATTATGAATTGAAAGACTAATTTATGACTAAAAAAAATTTTTAAATAATCATCACTAATTCATTTCTCATTTATGAAAACTTTTAGAAATGAAGTTAGAAAAAAAACAAAAATAGAAAAAATTTTTAAGTTTAAAATAAAATAGAAAAAATACTTATTTATACATAAAAATTTCTGAAAATTGAAAACAAAAAACTTATTTATACATATATCCGCTTAAAATTAAGTAGTAAAACGTTTTTCATATATTAAAATTAAATAGCTTAATATAGTGATAACAATTAATTAATTAATGTAAGTTTATTTTTAAAATAAAATTGATTTCTCATTAAAAATTAGATTATATATTGAATGAAATAGCTTGATTTCTTTATAAAGTTTTCTAAAATTTACTGTTTTAAACAAACCTTCCAAAGATGAATTATTTAATAAAAAAAAATAAGAAGACACATGTTTTTCAAAACATTTATTATAACAATGAATTAAAATTTAATTTTTAAAACCAAGGTTTTAGTTTTTTAAAAATTAAAAAAATAAATTGAAAAGTTTTTTTGCAATTAAAGAATATCTATTTTTTAATTGAATTTTTTCAATTAATTAAGGTATAGATGAAGTTAAAGAAAATTTTTTTAAAACTAAAAAACAGTTATAAAAATAAAGATTTAAAGAATCTTGAAATACAATCCCACATTTAAAATAAATGAATTAAACCAAAGAACTTTGTACATTAATGAAAGGAAAATTGAACTAAAGTATTATGGCTTTCTATGTATATCGAGAAAACCTTTAATTATAATGATAAAACTTCAATTAAAATTTAATTTTTAAGCTTGAGATATTTTTTCTTAAAACTAAAAGCATATTTTTTTTTTTAAGGTTGCTTTACTCTGAATTTATTTAAAAAATTAATTGAATAAAACTTTGTCATTTAATTTTTTTCTTTGTTCAAATCAAGACATTGATGATAAAAATGGAAAATTTTTTTTCTAAAATAGATTTTTGTAAAGATCAATTTTGGGTAAGTTTTTTTTTTATTTGATTTTGTACAGAATTAACTTTTTAGTTTATTAAAAGAATATAAATAAAACTTGGGATACAGATCAACCGAAATTAACAAGATGTTTATCACAAGTTGGATTTTCAATCATACCTTTTATACTAGTTTTTTTCTTACTTCTTTTCGAATCGTATAGTATTTCTAAAAACAGGTCTAGGAAGATAGCTTTAAATAAAAATAACTTCTTTCGTTATGTTTTATGTATTTTATTGATATCATCGAACATTTATTTAATCATTAATTACATAATTATAATTCATCAAAATGACTTCTTAAAATCATCAGATTACCTTTCAGGGTTTTGTAAATTATTATTATCTGTAAGTATATTCATTTATATTAAGACATTAAAACTTAATTTATTTTTCCTTTAAAGATATTTTTGTTATTAATATTTCATCGTCATAGATTGAATGGTATTAAAACAAGTGGTACTGTTTGGATTATTTTATTGATACAAACTACCTGTTCATTCGTTTTATTTTTAGACACTGCTCTGTATAATTCACAAATGTACCTTAGTTCAGAGTTAAGTAACACAAAAACTAACTTTGTTTGTTACTTTGTATTGTTTCTTAAGAACACATTATATAGTGATTCAGTAGGTATAAATGATGAAAAAAAAAAAGAGAATAGATTAATTGATAATATTGAATTAGAAAACAATGAAATAGAAGAAGTTGAAGTTACACCTAGATCTAATTGTTCATTTTTTTCTAGAATAACTTACACTTACTTAACTGAATTTATTGCTTTATCTAAGAAAATAACTGTAGATATTGATAAAGTTTTACATCTTGATAAGCATATGAAAGTAAACTTTGTTGTAAAAAATTTTGAAAAAGAATATTTAAAAGAACAAGAAAGAATAAGAAAAAAAAATGAGAGACTAACTAAAAAAAAAGCAATAAACTCATGGAATTTTATAAAATTAGGGTTCAGAGTTTATGGTAAAATATTCTGTTTTACTAATTTTATCAAATTGGCTATGGATCTTTTAGGTTTTTTAAGACCAGTTTTATTAAAACTAATGATCGATTTTGTATCTGATCAAGCTATTCCAAAATGGCATGGTCTTCTGATTGGCTTAAGTTTTGTTGGTATAGGTGTCTTAAAAACAATTCTTTATAATTATTATTATGAAAAAACTTATTCTATTGGTCTAAACTTTAAATCAAGTTTGATGAACTTAGTTTATTCTAAATCATTAAAAATTAACTCAGAGGCTAGGGGAAGACGAACTACTGGTGAAATAATAAATTTGATTTCTGTTGATGTTTCAAGATTTCAAGAAGTTATTCCTTTTTTATCTTCAATTTGGTCATCTCCTTTACAAATAATAATAGCAGTCTACATGATTTATAATGAATTAGGTATTTTAATTTGAATTCATTAATTAATTAAATAAATAAAAACTTTTTTTTAGGTGTTTCGGTTTTTGCTGGAATTTCTTTAGTTATCATAATTATGATTTTAAATCTTTTTATCATAAATTATTTGAAAAATTTTTATTTAAAGGAAATGTCCATTAAAGATGAACGTATCAAAATAATGAATGAAATATTATCAGGAATAAGAGTTATTAAACTTTATGGCTGGGAAACAGCATTTAAAAAGAGTGTGACTAATCTTCGAGAAAAAGAAGTTAAGCAAATTAAAAAATATTATTTATTAGAATTAGTTAATTTTTTCTTATTCGAAATTTCGCCTACACTGGTTTTAACTCTGACGCTTAGTGTTTTCACTTATTTGAATAATACTGTTTTAACACCTCAAAAAGTTTTTGTTTCAATCGCGTTATTTAATTTATTACAATTTCCTATTGATATTTTACCATCTGTTATTAGCTATTTAACCATGTGTAAAGTTAGTTTATCTAGGATAATTTCATTTTTAAAAGATGAAGAATTAAAAAACTATGTTGAGCATGAATATGACTCAGAAAATGCAATCTCTGTTAAAGGAAATGCCTGCTTTAATTGGAATCAAAATTCAAATGAACAACCTCAAGAATCGATTCCTGAGAATGATTCTGAAAACCAAACACTTTTAGACAAAAACTTTAAACTTAAAAATATAAATTTAGAAATTAAAAAAGGTACTTTAGTCGCTATTGTAGGTAAAGTAGGTTCATCTGGTAAAAGTTCTTTAATCAATGCTATTCTTGGTGAAATGAATTTAGTAGAAAATGATCAAGGCAACAAAGGTTTTGTTAACATAAGTAATGATCAAAAAATTTGTTATGTATCTCAACAAGCTTGGATACAAAACTGTACATTAAAAGACAATGTTTTATTTGGTAAAGCATATTGTGAATTTAAATATTCAGAAACTTTAAAAGCATGTGCTTTAGCAGAAGATTTAAAATCATTGCCTAATGGTGATGAAACCGAGATTGGAGACAAAGGTATTAATTTAAGTGGAGGTCAAAAACAAAGAGTCAGTTTAGCAAGAGCAGCGTATTCAGATTCTAATTTAATTATATTAGATGACCCTTTAAGTGCTGTTGATATTCATGTCAGTAAGCATTTAATGAGAAACTTATTGAGCTCTAAAACTGGTCTTTTGAAAAATTCAACGAGAGTTTTAGTTACAAATCAAATAAACTTGTTGGATTTTGTTGATCAAGTAGTTATTCTTGAAAACGGAAATATAGCAGTAAATTGTTCTGTAGATGAGTTCAAAATACTCCGAGAAAATGGAGAATTGGATAAGTACGATTTAAAATTCGAAGCAAATCAAGAAGCTGAAAAAAAAAAAGAAGAAACAAAAACAGAAGATAAGTTAGTTGATAAGTTTGAGAAAAAAACTAGTACTGAAAAAGAAGAAAAAATCGAAGTTGGTAGGGTTGATTTAAAAAATTATTTTATTTACTTCAAAAATGTTGGGTACATCAGTTGTTTTCTTGTTTTTTTGGCATTTTTGTTTGAGAATTTTTTCTCATTATTTGCTAATATTGTACTTTCTATTTGGACATCTGTAGTCAGTCAACCAATAGATGAAAAAGAAATAGAAAAAGCAAATAAACATTACCTTATGGCTTATATTGGAATTTCTTTGACTCAATGTGTCTTTGAATTAATTGCTTGTTTAATATTTGTGTATGGAGTTGTAAAATCTCTAAAATTATTTCATCAACAACTTTTACATAAAATTCTTCGTTCAAAAATGAAGTTTTTCGATATAACCCCTATAGGTAGAATAGTTAATCGTTTCAGCAAAGACATTGAATCAATTGATAAGACCATACCTTACAATATACGAGATTTTCTGCCTTTTTTTTTAAGAATTTTCGTATCTTTTGTTTTAATTGTTTATAAAATTCCTAGTGCATTTTTCTTTTTTTTGCTTTTAGTTGCAGTGTATTATCAAATTCAAGTAAGTCATCTAAAATTTTAATTTAAAGTTTTTAAAAAAAATTTTTTCTAGGATTATTATGTTGGGTCTTCTAGACAAGTTAGAAGGTTAGAATCCAATTCAAGATCCCCTATATTATCTCATTTTGGTGAAACAATAAATGGTTGTTCAACAATAAGAGCTTTTGGTAAAGTTAATTTATTTGTGAATACTTTCAATAATAAAATGGAAATCAACAATAGGTGTTATTATTTTAATTTATTATCTAATCGTTGGCTCAGTCTTCGTTTAGATTGCTTAGGTGTTTTAATTGTTTTCGTTATAACAATATATAGTGTTATTTATAGAAATGAGTTTGATGGAGGACAAAGTAAGTATCAATTAAATTTTCTTTTTAAATTTAGTTATAAATGTTTATTTGTAATTTTAGTTGGTTTAATTATGAGCTATTCTATGAATATTACCGATTATTTCAACTGGATTGTTAGAACTTTTTGTAGTATAGAAACAAACGCTGTCAGTATTGAAAGGATTCACGAGTATATTAATAACGAAGAAGAAGATAAATTAGAAAAAGATTTTCAACCAGGTCCAGATTGGCCTCAAGGATCGATTCAATTTGTTAATTATTCAACAAGTTATGGAGATGGTTTAGTTTTGAATGATTTGTCTTTAAAAATAAATAGTCAAGATAGAGTAAGTATATTCAAAAGTTAGTTAAATATTTATTGAATTTTTGTTTTCCAAGGTTGGAATCGTTGGAAGAACCGGTGCTGGTAAATCTTCATTAACTTCTGCTTTATTCAGGATTATTGAGCCTACAAATGGTAAAATTTTAATCGATGGTATTAATTTAAGTCAAATAGGCTTGAATATGCGTTCAAAGTTATCTATTATCCCACAAGACCCAGTTATTTTTACTGGTACAATAAGGTTTAATTTAGATCCATTTGATAATTTTAGTGATGATGAAGTTTGGAAATCTATTGAACTTGCTAGTTTAAAAGGCTTTATAAGTTCTCTTGACAAAGGAATTTATTATGAAGTTACAGAAGGAGGTTCTAATTTAAGTGTTGGTCAAAGACAATTATTATGTTTAGCACGAGCTTTATTAAAAAAATCTAAAATACTGATCTTAGATGAAGCTACTGCATCAATAGATTTTGCTACTGACGAAATAATACAGAAAACAATAAGAGAAGAATTTAAGAATTCTACTATATTGACTATAGCTCATAGAATTAACACTATTTTAGACTATGACAAAGTTTTAGTTTTAGATAAAGGTAAAGTAGTGGAATATGACAGAACAGAAGTTTTGTTAAAAAATCAAGAGTCTATTTTTTATAAAATGGCTAAAGAAGCTAATCTTGTATAAAAAAATTTTAGAAAATATATTTATAGTAATTTAAAAATATAGAAATAAAAAATAGGAAAACTATTTAAAATATTTTTTCTTTGAAAATAATTATGCTATTGACTTACAAAGTAATTTCGGAATGCTAATTTAAAATTAGCGCTTTAGTTTTAATTTATTAATTTTTAGATTAAATATAAACATTGAATGCAACATGTAAAATAAAAAAAAATCTTTTTCTATTTAAATTATGTTTAACCTTTTTTGAAATTTTTAATTAGTTTATAATCAAAAATAAAATTTCATTCAAATCATTTTTTCAAAAATAATAAACAAATATTTTTATCATTTTTCATGAATAAAAAAATGACTCCTATTTTGATAAGATGGTTTAAAATAAAAGTTTTCAATGAATTAACAAGCTAACACTTTTTTTAGAAGTATGAATTTTTTTCTTGAGCAGTTCAATTTATGTGATGATCAGTTTTTGGTAAATAAATTTTTTTTCTAACTTAGAAATATTTTTTTTATTTTTTATTTAAGGATTTGAATGAATCTTGGTATACAGATCAACCAAAACTGACAAGATGTTTATCACAAGTTGGATTTTCAATCATACCTTTTATACTAGTTTTTTTCTTACTTCTTTTCGAATCGTATAGTATTTCTAAAAACAGGTCTAGGAAGATAGCTTTAAATAAAAATAACTTCTTTCGTTATGTTTTATGTATTTTATTGATATCATCGAACATTTATTTAATCATTAATTACATAATTATAATTCATCAAAATGACTTCTTAAAATCATCAGATTACCTTTCAGGGTTTTGTAAATTATTATTATCTGTAAGTATATTCATTTATATTAAGACATTAAAACTTAATTTATTTTTCCTTTAAAGATATTTTTGTTATTAATATTTCATCGTCATAGATTGAATGGTATTAAAACAAGTGGTACTGTTTGGATTATTTTATTGATACAAACTACCTGTTCATTCGTTTTATTTTTAGACACTGCTCTGTATAATTCACAAATGTACCTTAGTTCAGAGTTAAGTAACACAAAAACTAACTTTGTTTGTTACTTTGTATTGTTTCTTAAGAACACATTATATAGTGATTCAGTAGGTATAAATGATGAAAAAAAAAAAGACATTAAATTGGTTAATTTAACTGAATTAGAAAACAATGAAATAGAAGAAGTTGAAGTTACACCTAGATCTAACTGTTCATTTTTTTCTAGAATAACTCATATTTACTTAACTAAATTCATTGCTTTATCTAAGAAAATAACTGTAGATATTAATAAAATTTTACCTCTTGATGAGCATATGAAAGTAAACTTTGTTGTAAAAAGTTTTGAAAAAGAATATTTAAAAGAAAGAGAAAAAGTTAAAAAACGTAACAAAAAACTTGTTAAGAAAAAAGAAATGAATTTATGGAATTTATTAAAAGTTTCGTTAAGTGTTTATGGTAAAAGTTTTTGTTTTGCTAATTTCATCAGATTAATTAATGATCTTTTAAGTTTTTTGAAGCCTATTTTATTGAAACTGATCATTGATTTTGTATCTGATAAAAATACCCCAAAATGGCACGGTTTTCTTATTGTAATAGGTTTTATTAGTGTAGGCTTGGCAAAAAGTATTTTACACAATTATTATTGTGAAACATTTTTTTCATTATCTTTATGTTTCAAGACAGCTTTAATGAATTTAATCTATTCAAAATCTTTAAAATTAAGTTTATTATCTAAAAAAAAACGTACAACAGGAGAAATAATGAATTTGATGTCTGTAGATGTTTCTAGAGTTCAAGAAAAAATACCTTTTCTTTCGGAAATATGGTCATCTCCATTGCAAATTATACTGGCAGTTTTTATGATTTACAATGAACTAGGTATTTGAATTTTTCAAGTTATTGTTCAATAAAAAGAAATTAATTTTTTTATTTTTAGGTATATCTGTCTTTGCTGGAATATCTTGTATTGTTTTGCTTATGATTTTGAATAGTTTCATTTTAACTTATTTAAAACACTTTAATGCAAAAGAAATGTATTTCAAAGATAAACGAGTCAAATTGTTAAATGAGGTTTTAACAGGAATTAAAGTGATCAAGTTATACAAATGGGAATATGCTTTTAAAAAAAATCTATCTGATCTTCGCGCCAAAGAAATAAAAAATATCAAGTATTTTTATTTCTTAGAAATGGTCAACTTTTTTCTTTATGAAATTTTACCAACAATAATTTTACTTATTACTTTAACAGTTTTCTCTTACGGAAATAACACTGTTTTAACACCTCAAAAAATTTTTGTATCAATTTTATTATTTAACTTGATGCAATTTCCTATTAATATATTACCATCAGTTATAAGTTATTTTATTATTTGCAAAGTTAGTTTAAACAGGATAATTTCTTTTTTGAACGAAGAGGAGTTGAATAACTATGTGAAAAATGATTATGATTCAGAAAATGCAATTTGTGTTGGAGGGAATGCTTGTTTTAAATGGGACCTAACTTCTACAAATAAGTATCAAATATCAAATTTAGGCAATGAAAATTTAAATGATCAAACAATCGTAAACAAAAATTTTGAACTGAAAAATATAAATTTAAAAATAAAAAAAGGTACTTTAGTCGCTATTGTAGGTAAAGTAGGTTCATCTGGTAAAAGTTCTTTAATCAATGCTATTCTTGGTGAAATGAATTTAGTAGAAAATGATCAAGGCAACAAAGGTTTTGTTAACATAAGTAATGATCAAAAAATTTGTTATGTATCTCAACAAGCTTGGATACAAAACTGTACATTAAAAGACAATGTTTTATTTGGTAAAGCATATTGTGAATTTAAATATTCAGAAACTTTAAAAGCATGTGCTTTAGCAGAAGATTTAAAATCATTGCCTAATGGTGATGAAACCGAGATTGGAGACAAAGGTATTAATTTAAGTGGAGGTCAAAAACAAAGAGTCAGTTTAGCAAGAGCAGCGTATTCAGATTCTAATTTAATTATATTAGATGACCCTTTAAGTGCTGTTGATATTCATGTCAGTAAGCATTTAATGAGAAACTTATTGAGCTCTAAAACTGGTCTTTTGAAAAATTCAACGAGAGTTTTAGTTACAAATCAAATAAACTTGTTGGATTTTGTTGATCAAGTAGTTATTCTTGAAAACGGAAATATAGCAGTAAATTGTTCTGTAGATGAGTTCAAAATACTCCGAGAAAATGGAGAATTGGATAAGTACGATTTAAAATTCGAAGCAAATCAAGAAGCTGAAAAAAAAAAAGAAGAAACAAAAACAGAAGATAAGTTAGTTGATAAGTTTGAGAAAAAAACTAGTACTGAAAAAGAAGAAAAAATCGAAGTTGGTAGGGTTGATTTAAAAAATTATTTTATTTACTTCAAAAATGTTGGGTACATCAGTTGTTTTCTTGTTTTTTTGGCATTTTTGTTTGAGAATTTTTTCTCATTATTTGCTAATATTGTACTTTCTATTTGGACATCTGTAGTCAGTCAACCAATAGATGAAAAAGAAATAGAAAAAGCAAACAAACATTACCTTATGGCTTACATTGGAATTTCTTTGACTCAATGTGTCTTTGAATTAATTGCTTGTTTAATATTCGTGTATGGAGTTGTAAAATCTCTAAAATTATTTCATCAACAACTTTTACATAAAATTCTTCGTTCAAAAATGAAGTTTTTTGATATAACACCTATAGGTAGAATATTAAATCGATTTACAAGTGATATTGAAACAATTGATAAGACCATTCCTTATAATATACGAGATTTCTTACCTTATTTCTTAAAAATTTTCGTATCTTTTGCATTGATTGCTTTTAAAATTCCTAGAGCAATACTTTTTTTTTTTTTGTTGATTGTAATTTATTACCAAATTCAAGTAAGTTAAATATTGAATTCATTTATATTTAGAATAAAAATTAATTTTTTAGGAATATTATATTAGATCTTCAAGACAAGTTAGAAGACTGGAATCAAATTCAAGATCACCTATATTATCTCATCTTGGTGAAACAATAAATGGTTGTTCAACAATAAGAGCTTTTGGTAAAGTTAATTTGTTTGTGAATACTTTCAATAATAAAATGGAAATCAACAATAGGTGTTATTATTTTAATTTATTATCTAATCGTTGGCTTAATATACGGCTTAATTGTTTAGGAATATTGATTGTTTTTATTGTTTCTATTTACTCTGTTTATAATAGAGATGAATTTGATGGAGGTCAAAGTAAGTACCAGTAGAATTTCTTTATTATTTTATTTATGTTTTTTTTTTCAGTTGGTTTGTTGATGAGCTATTCAATAAGCATAACAGATCTTTTCACTTATATATTAAAAACGTTTTGTAGTATAGAAACAAATTCTGTCAGCATTGAAAGAATTCATGAGTATATTGATAATGAAGAAGAAGATCATTTAGAAAAAAATTTGAAACTAGATTCTGATTGGCCTAAAGGAGAAATTGAATTTATTAACTATTCAACTAGTTATGGAGATGGTTTAGTTTTGAATAATTTAAATTTCAAAATTGATATTCAAAATAAAGTAAGTATATTCAAAAGTTAGTTAAATATTTATTGAATTTTTGTTTTCCAAGGTTGGAATCGTTGGAAGAACCGGTGCTGGTAAATCTTCATTAACTTCTGCTTTATTTAGAATTATTGAGCCTACAAATGGTAAAATTTTAATCGATGGTATTAATTTAAGTCAAATAGGCTTGAATATGCGTTCAAAGTTATCTATTATCCCACAAGACCCAGTTATTTTTACTGGTACAATAAGGTTTAATTTAGATCCATTTGATAATTTTAGTGATGATGAAGTTTGGAAATCTATTGAACTTGCTAGTTTAAAAGGCTTTATAAGTTCTCTTGACAAAGGAATTTATTATGAAGTTACAGAAGGAGGTTCTAATTTAAGTGTTGGTCAAAGACAATTATTATGTTTAGCACGAGCTTTATTAAAAAAATCTAAAATACTGATCTTAGATGAAGCTACTGCATCAATAGATTTTGCTACTGACGAAATAATACAGAAAACAATAAGAGAAGAATTTAAGAATTCTACTATATTGACTATAGCTCATAGAATTAACACTATTTTAGACTATGACAAAGTTTTAGTTTTAGATAAAGGTAAAGTAGTGGAATATGACAGAACAGAAGTTTTGTTAAAAAATCAAGAGTCTATTTTTTATAAAATGGCTAAAGAAGCTAATCTTATTTAGATATTAATAATTTATTTAAATATTTTTTTTTTTAATTTTACTTACCACAAATTAAAATTTTTTTTATTTAATTTTAACTTTTTTTGACAATAGTTTTCATGTTTTAATTATAAAAGTTTGTGTTTTGATTTTCTTTTTTAAATTTAATTCCCTTGTAGATTCGAAAAATTTCATTTAACTATTCTAATTTTAACTTTATTTTTCTTTTAATTTAAATTTGTTCTAATTATAAAGACTTTTTTAAATTAAAATTTTTTTAATTAAAAAAAAAAGGATTTTTAATTTTTGGGTTATTTTTCAATTGCTGAAAATATTAATTGTTTTTTAATTCTTTATTTTATAGATTTCGGTTTCTTTGAATTTTTTTCGAAAAGTTTCAATTAGTCTTAACCTAAAGTTTGTTTATTATGTATTTATGTTCTAAATTTAATTTTTCTATTGGACTTCAAAATAACTTTGCTGGTAAATTAGTTGAAATTGTTGAAAAAAAGTATTTAAAAGGATTGCTAGGTAAATATCTACAAAAGTTTTTAGATGGCAAAAAGAATCAAAAGTTAGTGAAAGTTCTAAGTTTTTAAAAATTAAAATTTTTTTTTTCCAAGTTATTTGTGTTCAATTCAAAAAATTGAACCAGAAATATTTAGTAATAAGTCAAGAAAAAATTTTTTAAGTAAGTTTAATTAATTAGTTTTTTGAAATCTCCCAAATTTTTTTCTTTTTTTCAACCTCTTTTTGATTTTTTGCTCTTATTTTGATAATATTCTTCTTCAAATAAAAAATTTAAATTATCTTTTTTTAAATTACTATCATTTTTAACTTAAAAATCACTTTCGGTAGTACCAATACAAAAAAAGGTTAAAAATTAATTTCTTTTTTTGGTCAAGAAAACTAATTTTTTTAAAATTTTTTTTTAAGAAAATTGATTTCATTTTAAAAGGACAACATCCTTTCATCGATGTTGAAAATGTTTCTCTTACACCTATTATTGTAGCAGAAGAGTAAAAAGTTAAAAATATTTTCTTTGAACTTTTTAACTTAATTTTTTTTTCTAAAGTTATTTAACTTTACAAACATTGGATGGTAACATGAATACAAATGAACTAGAAAAACTTAATTTAATTGGCTCAATAGATTTTAAGTTTCTTTCTTTTTCATTGGTTTTAATTTTTATTTTTTTTTTATTTTTCTATTTATTCATTTTAATAAGAAAACATTTTCATAAAGAAAAAATCATCTTTTTTAAAACTTTTATCTTAATGATGAAATGTTTGATTTTCCATAAATCAAAATTTAGAAATTATTTTTATAAAGTTTCATCCATTAGCTTTGTTTTTTATGTTTTTATTATTAAACAATTAGTTTCAATTAATATTAATACATCAAAAGTTGTTTTAAATAAAACTGATTTTATTGTTGATGAAATATCTTTATTTACAAATCAAAAAAAAATTATTTGGATATCTTCTGAAAGTGATATTGAAATTTTTGAAAATGCTCCTAAAAATACCTATTTAAATAAAATTTATGTTAAGAAAAGTGATAAACCTGATAAATTTTTTAATAGTAATGATCTTAGTCTTATAAAAGAAGCAACATCAAAATATTTTTTTCTTGCAAATAGTTTAACTATTTTTGGCTTATTTAATTATTGTTCTGCTTTTTTAACTTTTGATTATTTTATCAATATAAAACCTTTTTATTCAATTTGGAATGTTTTTTATCGTATTCAAGCTGAAAATGATGAACGTATTGATTTTTTAGATGAATGGTAGGTTTTTTCCTTTTAAAATGTTTAAATTTAATGAGTACTAGTTAATTTTAAAACTAAATTTAGAATAAATTTTAAAAACTTTACTAGGCTTGAACTTAGTTATTGATACTAATTAGTTTTTTTTGTTTTAGTTTATCCAAGTATTTTGAACTTGGTATTATTAATTATTCTATCAAACATTTAAAATCTGTACGGTTTTCAGAAGGTGCAAGAGAATTTAATCTTTATTTGGACACAAAAAGTTATGTCGAAAGTAATACTAAATTTAGAAATATAAAACTTTTTCAACTATATTATGTTTATCTGTTTTTAATGTTTTCTTATTTGTCTTTTTTCATTTTTTTTGTTTTTGAAAAATTATTTTTTTATTTTAAATTTTTTTTTTTTTCTTGATTAAACTTTTTTTTTCAATTTGCATTCCAGTTTTTCTTAGCTTTTTTTATTATTTTTAAACTATCTTTAAGCATTACTTTCTTTATTTGAGTTTTTATCAAGCTTTGTATAAGTTTTTAAAATAGCTTTGTATAAGTTTAAAATAGCTTTGTATAAGTTTAAAATGAAAATTCAATTAAATTTTAAAAGAAGCTAAAATAAGCTTAAGATAAATCAAAGTGTCTAAATCTAAAAGTTTAACTAAAATGACAAACTGATAATTTTTAAAAATCAAAAGCTTATACTTTTAAATAAAAATTTGATTCATAAAATTGTAAACGTTCCTTTTTATTTCAATTTCATTAAAAATCAGTTTGCTAATTTTTTTTTTGAATCATCAAATGTTTGAATGTTAAATCTAAATAGCTTAAAATTAATGAAAAATAACTTCACAATTACTAAAGAGTTTTAAAGCTAATAAAAGTTGTTGAAACAATTTGAAAGTTAAATTTTTTAAAATAATAACTTTTCCTAAATTACTAAAAACTAAATTATTTAAGTTTTTTACATTCTTAGTAATTGGACTCATGTAAATAAAAGATATTATTTTAGACTGAATTTGTTTAATAATTAAAAAGTAAATTGAAAAAAAAACTATAGTAGCGTCCTCTATCAACAGCTTACAATTAATTTTAATTTTGTTATGAAAATATTTTATTTAAATTGATCTTTTAAAGGTATCATAAAAATAATTTATGATGGAAAATCAAATAAATTTAATTGATAAAATTAGAAAAACGAACAACTGGTTAGAAAATAGTGAAAATGTAAATATTTTGTCGAATATTGTTGATAATTATGCAAAAAAAAATTTAACTGAAAATTTATATATTTTAATACCAACGATAATTGATGTTATAAATAATTTTGATACTAAAACTAAAGGGATAATTATGTTAAATAATTTAGTTGAAAAACTAAGTTACTCATCATTCAAAAAACATGGTTATGATGAATTAATATTTTTTACTATTAAGAAACAATTTTATCATCAAGAGTTATATGTTTATGAAATATTAATTGATGTTTGTGAAAATATTTTTATTAAATTTGATTTTGATCCTAATAATTCAAATAGATTAATAACAGAATTAGATGAAATTTTTGATGTTGTTTTAAATATTTTAGAGATTGGTACTAATGAAGATCTTCAATTATACTGTTTAATTAATTTACCTAAAATTTTAAAACTTTTAGATAAAGCTATTTTCAAACATTTAAAAAGACTTATTGAAAATATATCCATCATTGTTGATAGTGATTTTATTACTGCAAGACCTAAAAAAATAAATTATTGTTTAATTATCATGAAACATCTAATTTTCTTAATTGATAATAGAATAGAGATTCATTTACATAAATTTTTAATTATTTTGATAAAATTAGTTTTCAGTCTAAAAAAACTTAATAATAATGAATATACTTACATTTTAAATAATTCAGTTGATTGTTTAAGACTTTTATATAATAATAATCCAAACTTATTCAAAAGTTATATTACTGAATTGAAAAGACATCAAAAATTAAATATTCTTCATAAGTTTATTGAAAAAGATTTAGTTTTTCTTGAATAGCTATTGTAAATGAGCTTTTTTGACAAATAAAAGTGTTTTGTTTTATATATTTTTTTTTAAATTTATTTTTAGTTGTGTTCATTAATGTTTTAGTCAAATTTTATTTTTATAAACAATATATGTTTTTGATATGATTTCTATTATTTCAATTAAAAATATTCTTAAATTATTAATGAATCAAAGTATTAACAAAGTTCTATGAATGTTCAAAAAAAAGTTTACGGAAGCGATCAGTTTGTTAAAAGTTTTAAGCTTGGAAATATTTAAGTGAAAGTTGATGAACTGATTTTTAAAGTTATATAAACTGAACTACATAATACTATTTCAATTGATCAAAATTTAAGTTTTTTTTATCAATAAGTATATTAGCTAAATTAAAATGATAAGTTAATCAAGCTTTTTTAAGTGATTTTAAAATTTAATAGAGTTAAGTTTATGTGTATTAAGGCTAATTTAGTTATATATTAATTAAAGTAGTATCTAAAATTATTTAAACCATTAGAAAAGAGCCAGTTAAAATCAAGAAAAGATTTTTTAAGAAGACATCAACTCTTTTCTTCTTAAGCTGATTTTCAATTAAACTAATATAAATCAAGATTGTTTTTATCAATAAAATCTTTTATAATAGGTTTGATTAAACTTTGTAGTACTAAATCAACATCATGTAAAGCTGCTTTTTTACATACATTTTTAACTTGTGTTTCTAAGGTTTTAACATTAAAATATGTACATTTTTTGAAAATAATATTGAAATCAGTTCCGGTTAATGCAGATGTATAAGTATTTAAAATTTTATTTTTGTTATCTATGAGATTCTTTAGAAAAAAAAGATTTAATTAGCTTTAGATCAATAGTATTATTAACTAACCTTTTCAATATTTATATCTAAAAAAATATCTTGGGATGATGCCTTTGCTAGTCCTTCACATTTTTCACCAAATGACCAACTATATCCTAAAACAACTTGATCAATAGATAATTTTAATTGAATAGCACCTAAGCTTTTATTTGCACAAATAACTTTAACTGGTTCATCTATTGATCTTATTGTTGAAATATTTAACATACCACCAAACTTTAAAAATATACTTCCAATATAACGTTGTGGTAATTTAATTTCTGGATTTAATTTCAAATTACTAATTAAATTATTTGCGAAAATAGTTTGATCTTTTCCAGGAATGCATGATTCAGCTATCACTATTAAATAAAAATTTTATTTTTAAACATACATTTTTAAGAATTTTAAAATAAATTTCTAACCGCTTAATATTGAATTAATTAAAATTAACTTGAAAATTAAAATGAAATTTCTTAAGTTGATCATTTTTTTTAATAAGATGATGATTTTTTTGTATCTAAACAAACTTAAATTAAAATAAAAAAATTTCACGATAACTTATTTACAAAATAATCAGTTTAATTTTTAAATATTTACACTTTCATGCATACCTGTTAATTAAAAAAATAAAATTAATTTTTTTTATTTTATATTAAAAAAAAAGTTTTAATTTAGAAAAAAAACAATAGCTGATTATTTTGTCAAAAAAAATGAATAAACTACTAATTTCTTCTACCTCTATTAAAACATTTTTGTACAGGTAGATTTAATAGCTTTATGATTTTTTTATTAGTTTTGTTTTAATTTTGATTACATTTAATTTAAAGTTTGTTGACACTTGTCTTACTTTTATTCATCTAATTTTTAAAGTGAATTGGGTTTTGTTATAAAAAGGTTAAAATTAGTTTTTTTGACAATTGCATTGATTTGTTTTAATCAACTACAGGGAGTCATCATTAATATATTTATATTTTTTTTTTCAATTTTTATAAATTTCACTTTCTAATTCATTTTAAAACAAATGATTTTAAAAATGAAAGTATTTTTATACTTCCTGATTTATTATAATTTCTATTAATAAATTTTTCTAAATTTTTTTCTAAATTTTTTTCTAAATTTTTTTCTAAATTTTTTTCTAAATTTTTTATATTGAATTTCATAGCTTTTTATTTCTTCTTTCTTTAAGTTATTTATTTATTTTTTTAGTTTTATAATGCATTCAAACTGAGTTTTTAAAGATACTTTTTAATTTTCGATAAATTTTTAGTTATTTTTTAAATTTTTAAAAATTTCAAAATTTGCGCTTTAAATTTTCGTCGCGCTCAATGGGGTTTTCTGTATTCACATTGCATTTTATTTATAAAAGTAATTTTCAAAATAATAGTTGAAATTATAAATAAACAAAAAAAAACACAAGTACCTAATTTGAATTTCCTAAACTCTCATTTTTAACAAATAGTTTTTTAAACAGCAAAGTAAGTAATTTTTCTTATAATTTTACAAAAAAAAATATCTTTACAAATATAATCGCGATGGGTTATTGACATGTAAGAACAAAATTAATTAGTAAAAATCATGAGTTTTTTTGATTTAAAAAAAACATCATCTAGTACTCCAAATGGTAAAAGAAATGTTAATTTATTCAAATTAGAAAAAGACAATTCAACCTTCAAAAAATTTAAATCTGAATTAAATGATATCGATTGGAGTGAAGATATTATAACATCTTTCCATGAAAATGAAACAAAAGATAACTTATTTAATTTTGATGAGACAGATGATGATTTATATGGAAAAATTAATTTTGAAGAAAAAATTGCAGAAAAAGGTTAGATTTTTTTTCTAAATTTTTATAAATCTATTCTTCAATTGAATTTTTTATTAACTTTTCTTATTTAACACCTTTTTCTTTCTTTAGATTTTTATGGTCTTCCTTTAACTGTTAAACGTATGTTAGAAGAAGAAAGAAAAATTAAAAGTTTATACGAATGGCAAACTGATTTATTAAAAAAATTAAACTCAAATGATGATAATTTAGTTTACTGTGTACCTACTAGTGGTGGTAAAACTTTAGTATCCGAAATTATGATTTTAAAAGAAATTTTGATAAATAAAAAAAATGCCTTGTTTATATTTCCATTTGTTTCTATTGTCAGAGAAAAAATAAGGTCTTTAATACCTTTTGCTTTAGAACTTGGTTTTATTATAGATGAATATGCTAATGATAAAGGAACAATACCTCCAAAGAAAAGAATGAAACAAAACTGTTTATATATTGCTACAATCGAAAAAGCTCATTTATTAATCACTTGTTTATTAGAAGAAAAACGATTAGATGAAATAGGTTTAATTGTTGTTGATGAATTACATATGCTAGGTGATGGAACACATAGAGGTTGTACTTTAGAATCATTGTTAATTTTATGCTCAATTTCAAGGAAATTAGATTTTTTTGATGCTAGGTTAATAGCTATGAGTGCAACTTTAAATAATTTTGATCAATTATCTAAATTTTTAAATGCTAAAATTGAAAAAAAAGATTTTAGACCTGTTGAGTTAGTAGAATATGTTAAAGTTAATAATAAAATTTATAAGCACATTAATGAAGAAATATTGTTTAAATATGAACGAACTTTATCTAAAGCTTCAAACCCTAATGATCCAGATAATTTAACTGAACTTGTTGAAGAAAAAGCTCCAAATAGTCCTATTTTAATTTTCTGTCCAACTAAAGTTTTGTGTGAAAACATAGTTAATTTATTAACTAATACTTTACCTAAAAATTTTTTAAATTTTAAAAAAGATGAAAAAAAAAATGTTTTGAAAGAGCTCCAAGAAAATAATACAGGACAAATTTGTTCTGTTTTGAAAAAAGGTATACCTTTTGGTATTGCCTACCATCATTCTGGATTGACCTCTGAAGAAAGAGAAATTATTGAAAGTTCATTTATAAATGGGACTTTGTGTTGTATTGTTTGTACATCAACTTTAGCTGCAGGTGTCAACTTACCTGCACAACGTGTTATCATTAGAGCGCCTTATGTTGCTACTAATTTAATTTCATCTGCTCAGTATAAACAAATGTCAGGTCGAGCAGGTAGAGCAGGTTTTTGTACGGAACCAGGAGAAAGTATTTTGATGGTAAAAGAAATCGATCTTGAAAAAGTGAAAACAGTATTCAATCATCATGAGAATGAGTGTATTAGCTCAATTTATTACAATAAAAATGTTGGTATATCTAGAATTATATTGAGTTTAATACATACAAATTTAGCTAAAACAATTAAAATATTGAAAGATATTTTTAAAAACCAAACATTATACGGTATTCAGTTTGGGATGAATGAAGATTTTGATCAAGTTTTAGAAGAAAATATCAAAAAATTTATTGAATCTGGCTTAATAGAAAAACCTGAAAATGAAGATGAAAAAATTTGTATTACAAAATTAGGTAAAGGTGTTGTAAAAGGTTTAATTGATATTGATAGAAGTAAAAAGCTTTATTCAGATTTGAAAAAAGTTTCTCAAGCCATATCAGTAAATTCTTGCTTTCATCTTTTGTTTGTTTGTACTTATATTTTTAATAGCGATGAATTACCTATGTATCCTAATTCAAATTACTTATACGACACGTTTTTCAAGCTTAATGAAGATGAAAAAGTTGCTGCTAATTTAATGGGTATTAGAGAATATGAAATAACTAAATATCATTTAAATTTAATGGCAAATGAAAAAATTAGAAGATTTTTTTTAACTTTACTAATTTATGAAGCTTGGAAAGGTGAAAAACTAACAAACTTAAGTGCAAAGTAAGTTGTAACAACAAAAAGTTTTTAAAGTTTTTTAATTGAATTTTTTTTTTAAGGTGTAAAATTCAAAGAGGAACTTTGCAAACGTTGTTTAATAGATTTAGTACTAATTCGTTATCTTTATTGAGATTTATTGAAGAATTGAATGAGTTTTCGGGTTTAAAAAAACTTTTAAGCAATATGTGTTCTGAATTGTCATTATGTTCTAACCCTGATCTTTTACCTTTATTACAATTACCGCATGTTAAAAATTCTAGAGCAAAGCAATTGTATAATGCAGGCTTTAAAAGTTTAGAAGATATTGCTAAGTCTAATTCTGCTCAAATTCAAAAAAATTTAGACAAGATATCTTTTAAAGCATGTTCAGAAATAATTAAATTTGCAAAACAATTTTTTATAGATAGAGCTGATGTTTTACAAGCAGAAACTGAATATTATATGAATTTAGCTAAATCTTGAAATTAATTTTATCCATTTTTTACTATTTATTTAAAGTTAATCAATTGAAATTTTCCTAATTCATTTTTTTAAAAAATTTTTTACGAGCTTAATTAATTTTTTTTTTATCAACTCAATTTATCATTTGAACTAATTAATTAGATGCCAAATATTTTGATGGTTGCTGAGAAGCCATCTTTAGCAGAATCCCTTGCAAAGATTTTATCGAATGGAAAATTGAAAACAAGAAAAGGTTTTAATGGTGCATGTAGTGTTCACGAATTTAAAGAATCATTTCAAGGAATACCTAATTGCTTGTTCAAATTTACATCTGTTTGTGGTCATGTAATGGGTGCTGATTTTGTGCCTAAATATAGTGATTGGAATCGTACAGAACCAATTGAACTTTATGAAGCTGTTGTTATCAAAAAAGAAGCTAATCCTAATTTGAAAATTCCTGCTTTTCTTAAAAAAGAAGGACAAAATTGTGATATATTAGTTTTATGGTTAGATTGTGATAAAGAAGGAGAAAATATTTGTTTTGAAGTAATGGATTGCTTAAGTAATGTTATAAGATTAACTTATTCAAATCCTCAAACTGTTTTTCGTGCTAAATTTAGTGCAATTACTGAGAAAGAAATACGTCATGCATTCAATAATCTTGTTTTACCTAATCAATTAGAATCTTTTTGCGTAGACGCAAGACAGGAATTAGATTTAAGAGTAGGTTGTTCCTTTACTAGATTTCAAACAAGATTCTTTAAAGAAAAATATGGAGATTTGGATAGTACTTTAATTTCTTTTGGACCTTGTCAAACACCTACATTAGGTATATTTTATTTAATATTTTTTCATAATGAATTATGCTAAATTTTAGTTTTTAGGTTTTTGTGTTGAACGTCATGATCAAATTGTAGGTTTTGAGCCACAGCCATATTGGGTAGTTGATGTCACAGTTAGTGCTCCAGGTGATAACTCTCTCAATTTAAATTGGCAAAAAGAAAGAGAGTTTAGTAGAGTAACTGCTAGTCAAATTTTAAATTACATCAAAACTCATAAATATGCAAAAGTAACTAAAATTACTAAAAGTCTTAAAGAAAAACAAGGACCATTGGCTTTGAATACTGTTCAATTATTAAAAACAGCTAGTTCTGCTTTCGGTATAGGCCCTCATCAAACGATGATAATTGCAGAAAAACTTTATACAAGAGGTAAGTCATTAATTTTAAAATAAACATCATTTATTTTAAAAATTATTTTTGTTTTTCAGGGTATATCAGTTATCCAAGAACTGAAACAAATGTTTATCCACCAAGCTTTGATTTAAAGTCAGCTTTACGTACTCAAGAAAATCATCCTGATTGGGGGAAATATGTAAGTTTTATTTTAAATTTAAATAGTTTAAAAAGAAGAAAGGGACACGACGCTGGAGATCACCCTCCAATTACACCAATGCGTTCAGCTACTTCAAACGAATTTGATTCTGATACTTGGAAAATATATGATTTTATTACAAGAAATTTTATTGGTTCTTTAAGTCCAAACTTGAAGTATGAGCATTTATCAATTTCATTTGATATTGGAGAAGAAAAATTTACTAAAACAGGAAATACAGTAATTGATCCTGGTTTTTCAGAAATAATGCCATGGCATAGTATGGAAGATGCTATTAATATTCCTAATTTAAAACAGGGTGATACTCTTAATATAGTAGAATCTAAATTGATTGAAAGAAAAACTACAGCACCTCCATACCTATCTGAATCAGACTTAATTGGCTTGATGGAAAAAAATGGTATAGGAACAGATGCTTCTATTCCTCAACATATTAACAATATAAGTCAACGTAATTATGTCAAAGTTACTCCAGATCGTCGTTTAGTTCCTACTCAATTAGGAATCGTTTTAATACATGGTTATCAAAAAATAGATTCTCAATTAGTTTTACCTGATTCAAGAGCTAGTATTGAAAAAATTTTAAACCAAATTTGTTTAGGTCAACGAGATTATAAAACTGTTTTGAAAGAATGTATTGCTATGTACAAAGATAAATTTAAGTTTTTAGTTGAAAATATTCAACTAATGGATGAACTATTCCAAGTAAGTTTTACTTCATTAGCGGAATCAGGTAAACCATTTTCAAAATGTGGAAACTGTAAAAGATATATGAAATATGTTCCTCAAAGACCTCAAAGACTTTTTTGTTCTAATTGTAACCAAACGTTTTCTTTACCTCAAAATGGTTCAATTAAAGTTTTTAAAGATGATAAATGTCCATTAGATGGATTTGCTCTTTTACAATTTGAATCTCAATCTAAAGAAAAAAATTATGTTTTTTGTCCCAACTGCTTCAATAATCCTCCTTATCCAGAAATGGCTAAAGGATCTTCATGTATATCTTGTACAGACAAAAAATGTGAAAAAGCAATGATTAAAAATCAAGTTAGAATTTGTTTTGATTGTCAATTAGATGGTCAAGTTGTTTTGGAATCATGGTCAGGTCCTGCAAGATGGAGATTTGTTTGTAATAAATGTGGTCGCATAATATACGGCTTAAAAGATGCTGAAACTGTTAAAGTTATTGAAGATAAAAATTGTACTAAATGTTCTGCTTGGTTAGTTAATGTTGTCTTTAAAGATTCAAATATTACAGGTTGTATTTTTTGTGACAAAGCTTTACTTGGCTATTTGTCAGTTAAATCAATATCTAAAAATAATCAGAATTTCTCGAACAATGATAAATCAAAGAATTTTAATAACTTTAACAGGGGTAGAGGCTCATCAAACAGAGGTTCTAGAGGAGGTAAAAATGTTAATACTAGAGCTTTCACAAACAAAGAATCAAATGGAAGAAATGATCATGAAAGGACTAGCTCAAGAGGAAGAGGCCGTGGAAGAGGTAGAGGAAGAGGTAGAGGACGTGGAAGAGGTAACCCAAGAGACGATTCAGATGAATATTCTGTTCAATTTCAACCACGTCTTTCATATGCTGATTGTATAGATTTTTAATAAAAAAAAATTCAATTAAATCATTAAATAAGCTTATTTTTATATTTTTTTAAAAATCAAATTACAATTGTAAAGTTGTTTAAGTAAAATGTAAATGTTTTCTATTTTTTTAAATGAATTTCATAAGAAAAATATTTATTCAAATAAATTTTAGATAATTTTACTCATTTTAGAAAAATATTTTATTTTCTTTAAAATTTTTTATTTGTTAAGTTGAGAAACCGAATCATTTTCTATTTAGGGATACCCACCCTAGTCTAAAGATCTTTTTTATTAAAGTGTATCATTAAATGAAGTGACTTTAATTTAACAATAAAACTTATCTTTAAAAATGATAATAAATCTATTGAGTAACAATACAAAGAAAATAGTGAACTAATGATCAAGTGTTGTGGTAAAAATGTTTATTACAAGGTGGCAAAGTTTTAGAAAATTATATGTGTATTTTCATTTTTTTTATAATTTAATGTTCAGTTTTAATTTAAATTATCAAAAATGGCTGTCTTCACTGATAGATTTAGAATATTCATTTCTAAAAGGAAATTATTATTTTTGGTAAGTACTTTTTATTTTTTTTTTAAGTGTGCCAATTCAAGACAGAATGTGATTATTATAACCTATAATTAAATTTTTTTTTATAAATCTTAAGATACTTTTAATTTTAAAAAATTAATGTCACAGATACACTTTTAATTTTTTTTCCAAACAATAAAGCTATTATTATCAGAATATAAGTTTTAGTTATATAATTTTCTAGAAAAATATTGAACTTTTTTTTTTTTCTAAAAATTGAACTTAATTTACATAAACTAGATGCCTCTGTGTTTTTTTTCTAAGAAAACTAGTTTTATATTGTTTATGAGCTTTAAGTTTTTCTTTTCTTTTTCAAATTATTCAACACAATTTTTTTTTCATGGATTTAAATTCTAAACAAAGTTGAGAGGTTTTTTTTACCAAAAAATCTTTTATTTAAAAAAAACAACTATTTATCAATGTTTTTTGTATAAAATTTTACATACGTCTTTTATAAGAAATCTAGTTTTTAACTTTTAAGTACCTAAACAATAAAAGGTTAAAATTGAATTACAAGAGTGTTCTTTTGAAAAAAATATTAATCTAAGAATTAAGTTTTTCTTTTTAAAATGTAGAGGGTGTTTTGAATAAAACGTTATAATCTTTTGAAAAAAAAATTTTCCTTTTATTTCAAATAAAAAAACAGATGGTTCCTGAATTTAAAATACAGGTAAACTTATTGATTAAAATATATCGTTTTAAAATCTTAAAAATTTTGAGGAGTTGAATTTAGCTAGCTTTTTTATTTTTGAAATAAGTTAAGCGTAATCAATTAAAAAAAATTTTGGTTAAAATTAAAGTCTTTTTTGATGTCAACTCTTTGAGTTATTTCTTACTTGCTGAGAACTTATAAAAATGCAAATTTCTTAACTGTTTAAGAAAACTTCATAAATACTTTGAATATTTCTTTCTTACATAACCTTTTAATTTATAGTTTGACCTAAAAATTTTATTATTATTATAAGATCTATGTTAATGTCTAAATTAGATGACAAAAAATCTTGTGAGAAAATCTATTTTTTTGTTGGCGTAACTTTTTTTATAAGTATCATTCTAATATTCTTAGAAAATTTTTTTTTTTTTTACCAAAGCCATCTGCTCACCTTAGGTTTCTAGTTTTTGTTTAATGAGAGATAGTTATTTTTAAAACTTCTGTTGTCTTCTTTTTAAGTTTTTCTAATGATAATTTTAATAGTTTATTAAATAGAAATTTTCAAATTTTACTTCAAACTTAAGATTGATTTTAAACAAATAAATAATCACGAAGTCAATATTTTTTTGCTAAAGGTGAATATCTATCATCAAAAACCAAAAAGTTTAAAAAAATTTTATTTTTTCAGTAATAACTAGAGCAATATTAAGTTAAAAAGGTAAATTTCATTGATAATTCACCACTTGCTGAGCGACTCTAAGAAGTCACTGCAGGAATTTAAAACAAAGCAGGTTATTCAAAAAGCTTTAATTTTATAAAAATTGAAAATAAAAAAGCGCCCAGCATCAGATCAAAAAATTAAAGACATATCTGAAAAAAAAAACATTTATAACCATAATCAGTGTCAATGATACGCCATATTGCAAATTACTACAAAACCACAAGTATAAAATAAGAAATTTTGTTTTAATATTTCAAACCGCCTGCTGATTACTTTTTTTGGTTTTTTTCTTAGTTTTAAAAGTTTCTTGCAATACTTTGAATTCATTTAATATTAAAATTGAATAATTTTGAACTTAATTTAATTCTTATTTCAGAAACATTTTAGAGTTATTTTTCTTTGTTTATATTTAACTTATTTTATTCAATAAATAGATTTTTGAATCTTATAAATCAGAAATTAATACTCTAACTATTATTAATATAAACAATTAAGTTAATCTTCTTGGATCTTTAAAAAAATCATTAATTATAAAGACTACACTCAGTTAGTAAATTTTTATTAATTAAAATTAGTTAAGAGAAAAACAATAAATTTAGAATATTAGTTTGATTTTAAAGTTTTGTGTAAAAAGATAATTTTCAAATATACTTTGAGAAGTTTTAAATTAATCAGTTAATTTAATTAAAAATTTCAAACTCAAGTTCATAGACTTAAATTTATTTTCAACTTTTAAAGCCAACAATTTTATTTAAAAAAGCGAGTTTTTTTAATGAATTTAAACTTACTGGTCATTTGTAATCACATTTTTTAATTACTTAATGACAGTGATAACCACAAATAAATATAAGCAACAACTGCTTTTTTGAATTTTTAAGTTTTTTATTTTCAAGGAAAAACTTTAATAACAGGTGTGTTTTGGGAAGTTGATGATGCTGGTCAATCAAATTTTTTTTTTTTTTTTAGTTTTTATTGAACTGTTTTACGTTTCAATAAAAATAAACTAAAAAGTAAAATAATAAAATTAAGACTTTTTAAAGTATTGGAAATAGCTAAAAAGATCTCCAATGGTCTTCAACAGCTGTTATCTTTATTGTTATAAAAAGCAATTATTTTAGGTGATCTATGTAGTTCTTTAGACTTTAAGATAATTTTTTAAGCAAACAACTTAATATTACCAGCTGGCAAATAAAAATCTTATATCAATTATGATGTTTTAAATAAACCAATTTTTTTTTTTTTGAAATTTAACTTTTTTTTTTCAATTTTAATGTATTTTCCGTTTTTATTTTTTTATTCAAATTTTGAATTTATTTTTAAACTGTTAATTGCCAAAACTTTTTTAATTATCTTTAAATGAATTAATACTTTTTGATACTTTAAGTGAAAAGTTCAGTTTTAAAACTAATATCTTCAAATTAAAATTAACTAAACTATTTGAAACAAATAAAATCTACAAGTTTTTAAATCTAAACTTCCTCCGCTTTTTTTTTAATTTAATCAAACAACTAAAAACTTTGTTCACACTAAATTTTACTTAAATCTTATCTAAAAGTACCTGATGCTTAATAGTTGAATACAAAAATGCCTATAAATTTATAGCTTTCCGGAAATTAAAGCCTTAAATTGTAGGCGTGATTTTTGTTTTCTTTATTAATTTTAGTTCAAATTTAATTTCTTTTCATCTATATTAGTATTTAAGTTTAAAATTGAATAAAATTTATCAAAATTTAAAAAAAAAATTTAGTTTTTTAAAAAGTTTGCTTTAAACTTTTAAATAGATGGCATTGGCTACTTTTAGTTTTATTTAAAAGCTTATTTTATTAAAAATCTCTTTTATTTAACTTTTAACCACAATAAAAAGAAATCGAGGTTCTAGTTAACTAAAAGTTGTTTAAAAAATCGCAAGTACTTGTAATACCTAACAATAAAAATGTTTTTTATTCTATATTTGTTTAGGTTTTTATTTTTAACAATAGCTATTTAATAAAAAAAAATTAAAGTTGACTCGTTATTAGAAATGAACAAACAATTGTTTTTTTTTACTAGAAACATTTTGCTAAACTATAAATATTTTTAATGTTAAAAAGATCTACACCCTCTATGAAGTTTTTGTAAAAAAAATTTTAATCTTTATAAACCAATATTCAAATAAAATATTTTGGCTAAAAACAAAAATCTCAGATTGTTGTTTTTTAAATGCCATAAAAACTATCAAAAGTATTTACATTGATTTCTATAAAGATATTTAAGCTTTTTTGAGCTTTTAAAAATAAATTTGTTAAACAAAAAAAAAAAACTAATTTCCTATAAAATCTAATTTATGACTTTGAAAACAAAAAAAACTTCTTAATTACTTTTTTTAAGAAAATGTGATACACTTGTTTCAAGATAAAAGATCATTTGTTTTTGACGTTTTAAATCTTAATTGACTAAATTTTTAATTCTTTGACTTTATGAATAAAATGGTGGAATGTTCTTCATTGATCAATTGTTTAAATATTTTAATTTTGAAGCTTCAATTTTAATAGCTTTATTTCTTTCATTAATTTAACTTGAATAAATTAATCTTTCTTATCCAAATCATTTTTATAAGTCCAAAAAAAATTCTTTTTGGAAACCATATTTTTTTTCAAATCATTACCAGATAGTGATCTGCTTAAGATTTTTTAATTTTTCTTTAAAAAATATCATAAAATGGTTATCTTAAAGCAGATATATTAATTTTTCATTTTAAAATATTTAACTGATGAATATAATTCAAGTTCAGTTTTTAAATAAAACACATTTTTGAAAAAATTGAAAAAAATATTTTAAAAAATAATCAAAGCTTAAAGCTAATTAAGTAATTTACGAAACAAGTTTCATTAATTTTAAAATTAAAGATCTGTCGCAGAATTTTTTTATATTTGTGGTTAAGTCTTAAAAGTTATTTTAAGTATCTAACTAAATCTTTCTTTTTTTAAAGCCTTAAATTTTTTAAGGTGCTTATATTAATGAAATAGAGGACAGGTCTATTGAATTTAAGTTTGAATTCTAAAAGAAGACATTTTTTTTTTTATATTTAAAAGGTGACTTATCTTAAATTACATGTAATTTGTGGTAAATTTTTGAAAATATGCTTTTAAAGCTTTTTAAAGATTAATTTTAAAAGCCTTAGCAGTATAAAAAGTATATTTACTTTTTTAAAACTTATTGGCTACTTTTTGTTATCTTAAAAAAAAATAACCTAAAATTGATAAGCAAAAAAATCCCTTTCTTTAGTTTCTAGTAATTTATTTTAAAAGTATTTTTATCGTTTTGTTTTCACTTTTTAAATTTTAACTAATTTTGAAATTTCAAAATGGCTTGCATGAACTTTTTGGGTAAACTCTTTAATAATTCATCAAGCTAAATTTTAAAACCTAAATTATTTTAATCTGATTGACGTTTGTGAACTTTGTTTTTAATTTTGAACTTTGTTTTAACTACTTAGGTTTAAAAAGTTTCATATATTTATGAAAATTAATTTTTAATTATCCTTAAAAAGTAATTTATCATTTTTTAAGATTATTAAAAGCATGATGAAATTATTTTTATTAGTAAAAGTTTTGAAAAAAATTAAGTAAAATAATTTAAATCTATTGCCAGATTAATATTAGATTCAAATTTTTTAAAGTTTGTTTGCTTCAATTTTGGAGAATATGTACTTTTTATACAGATTAAAACTTTTTAAATTGATGACCGAAAAATTTTTCTATTGCAGGTAATGAATATCAATCATTAATTTTTCTTAGCATAATGTTCACTATATGTAACGAATTTTTAATTTTGGTTTCCAACTTTTCAAGACTTTTTTAATGTTTAGTTTTTTTTTGTTTTGTTTTTAAGCTTTCAAAATTTCTTAGTATGAAGTTTCATTTTTTTCTTACTAGAATCTATATTAAGAAGCTTTTTAATCTTTTATTTTAATATTATCAATACTTTGAGCTTTTTTAAAACTATTGGTTTTAAGAGAAAGTTCACAAAATTTGTTTTAATTATTTATTACTTTTTAGATTTATTCATCTTTATATTGAAATTCAGCTTCTGAAAATTATGATTTACATCAAATTTTAATTTCATTTTAATTATTTGTACAAAAAAAGATATTTATTTTAATGGTTTTTATTATTTTGAAGAAATGGTTTTATTTTAAAGAGATTATAAATAGTTCTCTTATTGATTTTAAAAATTTTTTCATTTAAAAGTTTTAGATAAATTAACTTTTGCTATTATATAAATTATAAGGCTAATTGTTTTTTGATTTACAAAAAAGGAAATGATTGTTTTTTAATTTAATAACCTTTATTTTTTTAAATTATAAACTTTTCTAAGAATAGTTTTTTGTCATTTGATTTTTTTAATTATTCTTGGTATTTTTAGATTTATAAAACTTTTTTCGGTCAATATAGTTCTTATTGTTGCAATAAATTTATTTTTTTAATCGAAGTTTCTTTTTATTCAGTATGCTTACTTAAATGTTTTATTTAAAAAAATCTTTCTTTGGTCTTTTTTTTTAGAAAAATTGTTTGTAGATAATTGACTTTTTAACAAAAAAATAAACTTTTCAAAAAATGTTAAAAACCCATAATATACCTAGATTTTAAAGAATAAGGTTAAAAAAAACTAGGTGTAATTTTCCAAGAGCCAACAAATTAAGCTAAGGAATTTCCTTTATTATTAATTTTGAATTTAAATTAACTAGAAAAATTACCAATAACTTTTTGTTTAAAGATTTAGCTACTTTTTTTTTGTACAAAAGTTAAATTAGTTTGATTACTTATTGTTTAATTTGGCGGTTAAAATTGTTTTCTTATTTTTAAATGCTTTTTTTTTTTTTTTTTTTTTTGTTGAAACTAATTTTAGGAAAAAATTTGTTTTAAATTTTTGAGCACCAATTATCAACAAAATAACTGTTTTGAAATTTGAATAACTATCAATTTTGAAACTAATAATAGACATTCTTTTTAAAAAAAAGGTTTCTATGTTGAAATGAATTTCTTTAAAAATTTTATTTTTTTTATAGGAACTTTCAATAACATTTTTTATTTTTAACTTAAACATGTAAATACCTTAAAATTGAACATTACTTGTTTTATTGAAACCAAAAACTTACTTGATAAACTGGCTTTTTATAAGTGTTTACTTATTGAGCTTTTGTGAATTTATTTCATTTTTGACAATAAATTTTAATCTTTTTTAATTTCACAGGACTTTTTAAAGCTTTAAATTTTTCTTGATACTTTATTTTATTAAAAGAACAGCTAAGAATTCTTTTTTAAATATTTTTACATAACAATAAAAAATTCATTTTATCTTTTTAACTTGAGAAATATTTCCCACTTTCACTCAGGGCAAAAGAATTAATATTTTTTTTAAATCAATCAACTTATTCAATACAGATTGTTTATTTTAGAACATTAAATTTAAAACCTTCTATTGTATTTTTTTTAAAAAAAAAAAATTTGTTTAAAAATAGGCATTTAGGATAGATAGCTTTTTTAGATTTTATTAAAAATGTTTCTTTCTAGTTTTTCTTTCTTCAAACTAGATTCATATTAACTTAAAGAAGATTTAAATTATTCATAAAAAGAACTTTAATTATCATTTTTTAAATGATTTAAATTATCATTTATTTGAAGATTTAAGTTATCTTTTTTAAGATTTTTGTTTTATGTACTTATAAAAGTTTCTAATTAATTGAAATCTTTAATTTAAAATTCAAATAAATATTCTCTTAATAAATTATTACAAATAGTTTTGAAATTTCAATTAAATTATATGTATAGTAAAAATAGATGTTAAATATCTTTTCAAATTAATTATAAACTTAGTTTACTATTAAAAGAAATATTATCTTTAATAGTTTTCAAAAAGAATTATGATTAAAGATGTAATCCAGTAGCAATAAATCGTGCATTCTTTGTTTGCGTAGCGAAACACCACTTACTGGTCTTACACTGATCACGAATTTGTTTTATTAAAATAAATTTTCTTTATTTTTTAAATATAGAAAAATTCATATGCAGAATTACAAAGATTTTTCTTATAAACATTTTTATTTCAATTTGATAAAAAAATGTTTTTTTTAAAATTTTTTGTGTATTAAAAAAATTTGAAGAAAAAAATAAGTAGCAATCATTTTCAGAAAAGAGCGTATGTTTAAAAGTAAAACTACTTAGAAAGCTAGACTTAAAATAATGGGTGCCTCCACAATCATTTACCTCCTCTCTTCATCTTCATTCAACTATCTATCTTATTCTTAAGTTTGTTTTTTGTTTTGATAAACAATAAATTTTCAAATTTTTAGCTAAAAAAAAAAAAAGAAGCTTTAGACAATTTTGCAAATACCATCATAAAATTTTTTTTTCATTTTTTCACCTTTGTTTCTAAAAGATTCGCTAGACTTATTTTTTATCTGTTTTTATTAAACTAAAGGTAGATTCAGTAGTCAGAAAAAATAGTTTAAAATATTTTACTTACTTTACAAAGAGGATGCTTAACCAAAAATAAAAATGGCTTCAAGTATCTGTTTAGATACAAATTATCATTTTAAAAAAGCTTCCAAGTTTTTTTTTTCCTTCTTTTTCAAATTAATATTTTTTACCTTAATACCTAGTTTGAACTTAACTTTTTAAAATTCACTTCATTTTTATCTTTACAATAAAATTATCTTTGATGACAAAATTCTGTTTATGTTTGAGCTTATGTTTTAAATAACTTCAACTTTTAAACAATAGATAAAGAGCTTTTGAAAATTTCAATATCAAAACTTAAAAAAACATCTTCATTTTAATTTCATATTTTTCAAATAAAATCACATAAGGTGAATAAGAAGCAAATTAAAATTACATTTAGAAATAGCTTTTTTTAGAAGCTTAATTATACGTTTGTTTTAATTATTTTATATCATAGAAAAAGAATTTGGCTTTTTTTAAAATTAAGTTTTGATTTTTATGAAAACACTTTTTAAGTGTTAGTTTCTTAGCTTCTTTAGATAAAAAAAATCTAGAAACCTTAATTACAAGTATTTTTTTACATAATAAGTAGCTTATTTAAATAGGTTTTAAAATTACATTTTAATCAATCAAAATTATTTGTTATCTAAATTATATAATGTTAGAAAAATAGTTTTTAAAATTATTTTATTCTCAAAATATTTAATGAACCATCATTTTGTTAATAGAGATTATTTTCATTAATTAAATTTTAATAAGAAGTTATTAAAAAAAATAGCTTTTTGTTGTTTGTTTTTTAAATTGATTTAAAGTTCAAACTTAATTTTTTTCTTGTAAAACTAATCATTTAAAATCAGTTTTTTTTTATTTAAAACCAAGTTTAGCTTAAATTTGGCTTAAAAAAGAAATTTGGTTTTAGACAAAAGAAAATTTTTTATAAGTATCAATCATGTTGTGATTTTAAGTATTGGTTTTTATTTTAAAAAATTGTGTAGGTGTTTATTTAATCTTCAACTAGATCAAAATTTAGTGAGAAATTTTTTGTCAAATTTTCTTTGAAAAATAATAAGATTGATATATTTTAAAAACAGATTAAAGTTTTTTTTCTTTTAATTCTTAAGTGGGCTAAATTTTTGTTTAAAAAATTATCTTTTTTTTTTAATAAAGTACTTGTTTTTAGAAAAACAATCTTTTAATGATGCAATAAACTTTTTACTCTTTTTAAGTATTTATGATCGGTTTCAACATTTTTTAGATAAAAATCTCTTTAAATTAAGATGGTTTTATTTAATTTTTAGAGAATTTTTTTCAATGTCACTTAGATTTTTAGCTGATAAAATTTTTTTTGAATTAGGAAAATTAAAATTAAAATAATCAATTAGGAAATTTTTGAAAAATTAAAATTCAAAGAATTTTTTTTAGAAAAATATTTTCATTAAATTTTATCTTAATGAATCTTTTAAGAACAAAAAATGTTTTTGATATGCTTTTTTTGTTGACTTTTCATCAACTTGAAACTTGAAAGAAAATTGACTATTTTTTGATAATTAATGAATTTTTTTTTCAAAAATTATTAATGTGTATTAGCATCACGTAGGTGTCGTATATGTGATTTAAAATTAAGTAGTTTTTAATAAAAATTGTAATTTATCATTTTTTATTACTTTTTTTGCTTATTTAAAATTATTCAAACTTAAGCAGATGTCTTTCTAAATATAAAAATTTGCATTAATTTTTTTTTAAAAACCTTTCAACACTACTTTGTGGGCTATTATTTGACGTAAAGAATTTGAATTTTTAAAAA